>JASXTE010000014.1:26879649-27419649 GCA_030280995.1 Hemileia vastatrix | reverse complement strand
GGCAATAAGTAAAAAAAACTTTGAGTTTTATCTTCCTTACACATACATAACACCTGACTGACAATATACTTTTTTTTTTTGTGAGCCGAAACGAAAAGTATGACTTTAAATAATATTTCAACACTTCATTCATATATAAGCAAGCATCACTTATACAACTAATCCTAGTCCATTTTTTTTAAAAAAAAAAAAAAATCTATGATTCTTTATTTAATTTTACATCTTTTCGATGTATTGATATATAAGGAATATGAAGTAAAGTGAACAAAACGATGATAGAGATCACCACGGTCCCTACAACTAACCAATTTAATCTTGTTTGAAATGTGCAACATTCTGTATCTTCACTATTTAAATCATCATGATGTGATTCTAATTCCAGTGATTGTGTTTCCTTTAATGAAATATCTCTTGGTAAATCTATACTTCCCGAATCAGTTATGGTTTCCCGTCTGACTTGGACATATGTAGCTTTATTTTTATTGAAAATTGAATTTCGTTTATTCCCTAACTCTGACCTGAAAAATACCAATTATTGAGGGGAAAAAAAATTAGAACAAAAACTTATAACGGAGATTTTTTTTTTCATTCGACAAGGTCACACTTACAAATCGTTAGACAATCTTTGAAATTCATCAAGATTAGATTTAGGTTTTTTACTCACAGAAAACCAGCATACCCTTAAGATACCACTCAATATTAAATAAATCGCTAGAGAAAATAAAGGCATGAGAAACAACCTTGCTGTCACTGAAACACGTGATGGAAGCCCATGCCAACTTGTCCATGGTGAAGGAACCATAATCAAAACTACCAAAACTATACCCTGTACCAAAATGGTGATTGCAGCCAGCATAAATCTGGAACGACGGTTAAATGGAGTAATATACTTTGAAGTTCCACTTCTCTTTTGAGCCTCAGTAAATGAACTATAATATATGAAAGTTGGAATAACATATACGTTAAGTCCTAAAAGAAGTTCTTCAACAATCGAAGACCAAACTGCAGGATGTGTAGTTAAACAAGCATCACTCCAAAGTCTTTCCAGATTATTTGAGGTAAGAATTTCCGCACGCACAATGGGACTAGCAGAAACGAAATAACGTTTTGTAAGTAAATCAAATTTTTGACGAAGTGGTTGGCTAAAAGAGTCGACATGTGAAGAAATTGCAGCTGGATGAAGTGATAAGGATGTAGAAGATGAAGGGATCGATGAAAAACAAGCACGAGTTTCAGGCATTGGCACATAGCGCGAAGATGATTGTTGAGGGATATCTGTTGTGGGAGCAAAATTGACTTTTCTTGAGGATGGAACTGTTGCTGTAGATAACACAGTTTGATCCGACATTGATCTTCGAGGAACCTTAGGGCAAGTATAAGGGAGTGCACAGCTGTTTGTCTCCTGGTTATAATTATTCATTGAGCAAATAATATCAAATGGATGAGGGGACGCCGAGCGGATCCTCGGATCAAGAGAATGAAAACTTCGAGAATAACTATAAGGTAATGATAAATTGAAGGAAAGAAGAAAATGAAAACCCCAATTTTCAGTTAAAAAAAAAAAAAAAAAAAAAAAAAAAAAAAAAAAAAAAGGAATAAAAGAAAGAAAAACAGTGAGAAGTGGAAAATTTAAAGAGGTTAGGAAAATTTACTCTCTAAAGTCCAGCAGGAAGTCAATTGCTTCTCGAGCTACATTGAGCCATTTAGAGCGAAATAAGTCATTTTCTTGTTCAACATCTTCTTCTCCTTGTCCATAAAACCCAGCACCGGTATCAGATTTCAAGCTTGACATAGATTGTATTGTCAAGAAGCGCTTAAGATCAGACAGTCGGTATGGTTTTTCTGTAGATTGATTAAGAATTTGTTGAACAGAAAGGTTCTCCTCGTTTTGAGATTGTTCAGCATTTGATAAGGGCAAAGATGAAAAGTTAGTTTTGTTGATAGGTCCGTATGAACCTGAAACACTACAATGAAAAAATTGCCCCGAAAAATCATTTTTATCTTGAGGTTGTTCATCTGGCTTTCCAATTCCTTTGTAAACCCACTTAGATAGTGTCCCGATTCTATTAGCATTTGAGACTTCTGACGCAATGACAGAAGGATTTCGAGCAAAATTTAAACGGTGAACCTTATTTTTGGGAGGTAGAGGAGAGGAAGTAGGTCCCACTGCAACACTGGGAGTTGATTTGCAAATGTCTGCGATGCCTGAAGTAGCGCGCACGCGCGTCCAATCACTGCCATATCCACCGGACATGACTTAATGTTATATGTAACTTACTAAGAAAATTTTTTGTGAAAGATTTGAGATAAAAACAAAGTTAATTTCAAAATGCTTTAGCACCTTGAAATCAGAAGAAAAAAAAAAAAAAAACAAAGAAGAGAAAAAGACGTGAAAAAAGGGCAGCCAAGAAGGGAGAAAGAAATGGAAGAAAAAGGAAAGAACATGATTTAATGAAAATGTAAATATTTGAAAGTCGGAAAATCAATTCCAAGGAAGTAATGAAAGTTTGAAATCTTGTTGTTTGGCAGTAACCTGAATACCTGCGCACATGGCGCGCATGACAACCCAAATAATCCCAACAGTCTCCAACACTCATGTCAATTTTTCACCAGTCTCCAAGACGACACTTTTTGACCGGTCAACCAGATCCCACAAGAGTGAAGTCTATATTATTAGTACAATAAGTCTTGACAAACTTTCCATTTTTCCTGTCGCTGCCCGTTGCTTTGCGAAAAAGTTGTGGTGAGCAATTGCGCATACATTCCACGGATCCAATTATCTTGTGAGCTTACCTCGCTTCCTCGCGGCTTCAGCAGACTCGCATACACCAGTTTCCACGTGACGCATAGTCAATCTGTCTTCTGCCACGCTTTCATCACAATCAATCCATACTCGGATGTCAAACTTAGCTGTTGTCTCTTCCCAACCTTGCTCATCAACGAGAACATACAACCCTTCAACAAACACGATTTTATGGTTCTCTTCAATTAATAATCCATTTTCAACGGGATCTTTTTCAGAATGTGAGAATGTTGGCGCCCAGAGACTGGGTTCATCTGACGCCAACCGTGTGATGAACTTTGTGTAGGAATGTTGATCGAAAGTGTCAGGGGCCCCTCGTCTGGCATGAGCGCTTTCGGGATCCTACAAACAGTACGATGAATAATTATTTACAAGCAAAAATCATAAGATCAACAACCAACATCAAATGTATCAAGAACTGCTCGCCTGAGTCAACCATTTCAGACAGCGATCAGCTAAACTATTCATCAAATAGATATATGTTCAAAAATAAAAATAGCTTACGGAAAATGCCTAAATCCAAAGCAAAAATTTCGTAATTGAGATAATTATTAATTTATCTTCCCCTAGAGCTGGGATTGGGAGAAATTATTTACCATCCATCGAATGAAACAACAACTGCAAAAACACCGTGACGATCATTAATTTGATACATCAATTGATGTGCAACAGTTGTTTTGCCGCTCCCAGCTATACCGCCAACAGCTATGAGCACTCTTTTGCCGCCACCACCTTCTTTTTTTCTAGTAATAATCAAAACTTCAATCACAAACTCGATATATACTTATCCGGGTTAAAAGACAGCAGATAAAAAATAAAAATAAAAACGGATACTTAACTGTTGGTATAATGAGAATATCTTGTGCTCCAATTCATCCAGTTGTTTTTGTAGCTTTTCGGAAATCACAGTCATGATGGAGTAAAAATAGTGAACCAAATCTACGAATGTTTGGTTAATGCTGTGAATTATTAGGGTTTCTTATTCTCAAGAATGGAATCGGAAATCGCTAACGTCATTACGCCGGCTTCCAGTGTCCCTGTAGTCAGATACAATATTACATCACTCACGAAATAGCTGGTTGTAACTTTCAGCTTCTGCTTCATAAGATATATATATAATATACAAAAAATTGAAATTACAAAATCAACAAATCCCTTCCTCATCAAAATGAAATAACAATCTACCTATCACACCCAAGTCATTAACTCTAACATTTACCCCCTCTCTCCACCATTCTTCCATTAAACTCTATGAATCCTCCACCGTACCTGATACAAATAACTTTTTTCTTCTCATATTTTTTCATTAAAAATCGCCCCGTTTTTTATGTTTCATTATATTTTGTGTTATTATAATCATTATCATCTCATGATTGTCTATTTTTCTTCTCTTTTTTTTGATACTTTTTTCATTTTACTTTTTTGGATCAAAAAATAACGACTTGAAATACAACTCTTTTTTTTGTAAAAAAAAAAAATAAAAAAAAAAAAAAAAAACAGCACCATAAAGTGAGATAAGTAGACGAAGACAGAAGAACATCGTGATATGAGAGATAACATAAAAAAAAGTAAACTTCAAAAAAAAAAAAAAAAAAAAAAAAAAAAAAAAAAAAAAAGTAAATTTAACATCAAACAAATGTAATGAAAAGAGCCAAGTAAAAATAGGGGTTCAAATGACCTTGTAGTATTTTGTTCAACAAGAGTATGATACTGATATATGTATATTAATCATGAAGAAGAACTAAACTAAATAAATAACTGCAGGACTCCATCCTAAAAGCTACCCTAATTAGCTGAACCGTCGTGACCAGATCCAGTTTGAGCAGGAGCCAGCGGAGGAGGTCGACGACGCTTCGCGGCTTCACGTACAGCTGCAACTCGAGTTTGGTAGGCGGGCAAAGCATTTATTCTTCTACTCTGACTCTGTCGAATCTCATCATTGGCGAATCCTGGAATTCTAATATTCCAAGAACGCTCTGTTTTTAAAGATAAATCAGTCCAAAGAAAATTGTTAGTGTGATTTTAACAATGCCATCATCACGTAAATAATAGAGTTTCAGGAACGATAGGTTCGTAAGCAATATCTGAGCAAGTGTTCATTTTATAAAATTTCAAAATCTAAGGGTAGATTATAGTTGAAAGTTTGCGGCTTTTTTACAAAGATATTCAAAAATCTTTGGCAGGAAGCTTGACAATTGACAGGATAATTAGCCTGCATCCACCAAAATGGGGCAAGTTTACTGCCAAATATCCTGTTTTTTGTTTTAAGATTTCGATTTTTTTCTTTTCTTGTTGGGCTAAATTGCCACAGGCTTTCTTGCAATAGCTGTATACATGTATACGCATAAAAAAGAATTCAACACACCTAGATGAAGCTGAATGTCTTTAGTTTCCAGCCGATCAGATTTTCTATGTTTGGCTAGTTGACAAGCAAAGCGTGTCACTGAATCAATGAATTCATCAGCCAATTCTAACATGAGCTGTTTTAATATTTATTGTTTTTTTTTCATGACCAAGGAAAATTTAAAAAAAAATAATTAAAATTATTAGTCTAAACTATTATAAAGTGGTTAAACAGTGGATAATGAGGCCTTACATCCTCAACTTCGGCGTCCAATCGCTCACTTGGATCAATACTTTCGACCAATTCTTGGATTTTTCTTTTACTAACGACTCTACTTGGACCACTGTCGTTGCTACCAACTAAACCAGTACTACTACTGGTACCTCCCACCATACTACCACGCCCACTTCCTTGTTGAACACTACCCCCACTGTTCTCCTGAGCTACCCCAGCCATTTGATTGATATTTGCCGCAACGCCTCCAAGAGCATCATTGACACCATTGGAAGGAGGGCGGTGTAATAAACCAGATGATAAAGTTGGATGTGTGGCGTGCCCGGAGGTTAAACTTGATCGAGGAGGAGGAAAAGGGGTAGGTGATGGACTTTTGGCTTTTTCTTTGACTGCAGCTGCCGCGGTGGATTGCGTCGGTTGGGTTGAAGTGTGGGATTGCGCAGGGGCAGCAGTAGCAATAGGGGTAGCTGCAATAGGTGTAGCAATAGTAGTACTGACAGCAGGAGCAGATACAATTGCAAGATTGGAAGGGATGGAAGTGACAGGATTTGCAGAAGTAATAGTACTGTTGGTGGGTTGATTAGTGGCAACAGTTGGAGGAGACAATTGAGTGGCAAGAGGGGTTTGAGACTGGCGGGAGGGTGCCACTTCCGAACTAACAGATTTTGAAACAGTAGAAAGATGGGGTAAGGCAAGTGCCGCCGGAGCTGGGGTGACGGTGTGAGAGTTTGTGTTAGAATTGTTAGCTGATGTAAGAGTGTTACTGTTTAGTTGGTTGGATTTGTTGATGATGATGTTGTTGTTGTTATTGTTTACAGCTGACGTTGTTAACGGAAGCGCGATGGGATGGGGCTGACGGCCAATATTGGCTGTTACCAACGGTGCAGCACCTGTGGAAGGCAAGGTCGAAGGGGAACTGTGGTTAATAGCAGGGGTACTAGCTATTCTCTGAATCGGATCACCAGGAGTTGAGCCAGGTGGGGGGCTAGAGGCCACGGCAGAAGAAGCCACAGAAGCCGGTGTCAAAGAACGGTGGGAGGAGCCGGGCCTGGATTGATTGAGTGGACTTGGACTGAGACGGGAATGAGGAGCACCGGGAACAGCCAAGTTGTTAGGCAGCCTGGGGCTAGACATGTGCTGCGCAAGACTACTAGTGGGGCGATTGATAGCTTGGTTGTTGGCCATGCCGTTGATACGCTGTTGCTGCTGCTGGCGCTGATAGGCCGCAAGCGCTTGAACACGCTGGACGTCGATAGGGTTTGATTGGGGAGTGATTGGCATCGTCTGAGACATCGCAGACGAGGGTGGACGGTGGATGTGGTGGACATTGAGGTTGGCAACGTTGTCGATGGGAGGATTGGGGCCAGGATGTTGGTGAGACTGATCGGGTCTTCGAGAGTGAGAAAGAGAGTTAAGACGGGCAGTAAGAGAGGCCTTATATTCGACCAAACGTTGTTTGGCAGCTTCGACTTCTGAGCTTGAGAGATTCGGATTGGCCAAGATTTCATTAGCTTGTTTGAGTTGAGCAAGCAATTGAACCATTTGGGGATCGCTTGAAATCAAGTTAGTGATATGTTGCTGAGAGAGAAGTTGGTTTGAATTGGGGTGAGATTGGGAATGTTGCTGAGGCGAAGGACTATGATGAGGGGATGAAGAGAGGAAGTTGTTTTCTATAGGTTAAGATATCAAAAAAAGCGTAATTAGGTTAAAAGAAAAGAAGAGGATACGTGTGAATGAACTGAAAAAGGCAAACGTAGATGCGATTGTTGAAGAAGAAGATGCTGGAGCTGCTGTTGTTGCGCTTCCTGCTGCTGCTGTTGTTGGGCTTGTTGAACGTGAACATGCTGTTGCTGTTGATGTTTCTGAAGTTGATGTTGAGCATGGACTTGCTGTTGTTGATGTTGTTGTTGCATATGCAACTGATGTTGAAGAGCTTGTTGATGATGGAGTTGTTGTTGCTGTTGGACTTGAGCCTGTTTCTGCCTTGAGATCTGGGACATCTCGTGTTGGTACATTTTGAGTACGTTGGGATTGATTCTGATATAATTGCGAAAGGACTCCAAATGACTTGAGCCGAGATTACCGGTGGCGGCAGCTTGACAGAGAGCGCGTTGAAGATCGGGCTGATTGTTGAGAGCATCCCAATGGTTTGAATTGGGAGAGTGGGATGAGGGAATGAGTTGGGGAGCGGAAGGAGAAGGGATGACAGAAGGTCCATTTGAGGGAGATTGAGTATTTTGGTGAATGGCTAGAGAAGAAGGAAAGAAGGAGATGTATGATCAGAAGAAGGGATTGCATGTAATAAATGCATATTGGACTGAAGGATGATCATGGACGATCTGATGACAAATGCTAACACGGAGGAGGACGATGCGGACCTTGGAAAGCAGCAGGATTCATGATGGCAAGTGGCAAGATGGAGCAAAGGAGAAAAGCCAAAACAGGGTGAGATATATACCCACATGCATACTCACATGCATACCCACATGCATACTCACATGCATACCCACATGCATACCCACATGCATACCCACATGCATACCCACATGCATACTCACATGCATACCCACATGCATACTCACATGCATACCCACATGCATACCCACATGCATACCCACATGCATACCCACATGCATACTCACATGCATACCCACATGCATACTCACATGCATACCCACATGCATACTCACATGCATACCCACATGCATACTCACATGCATACCCACATGCATACTCACATGCATACCCACATGCATACTCACATGCATATCCATCTCTCTATTTTTTACCTCCCTGTCTTGCCTCTGCTGCCCTTGCCCTCCTCTCACGCTCAATCCTCATCTTCTGTGCCTCTGTCAGTCCAAGCCCTTCAATCATCCCGCCCCCCACAGCACGCCCCCCACCACCCCCCAACTTATGAATCCCTCGCACATCCTCCTTTTCTTTCCTCTTCTTTTCTGTAGCTTTCTCCTCCTCCTCCTTCTTAATCCTCTCCTCTTCCCTTGCTTTTTCTTCCGCTATCTTCCTTTCTGCTTCCCGCTCTTTCAACTTCTCCTTCAACTTCGCTTTCCGCTCCTTACCCTTCATACTTTGTGAGCTTTCCATTTCCTCCGTTAACCCACTCGGCACCCTGGCTGCTTCCTTCCACTCATACCAATCTGGGTGTTGTGCCATCACTCTCCGAAACACATTCCGACTGTTTCTCGATGGTGCAAGCTCATAAGCTGTCCAATGTGGTACCGAAATCAACACCTTCGTGGGATCACATTTCTTGCTGACCAATAACCATTCTAATAGCTCAGGTTGATCGGCAGATGCTGCCAAATGAAGAACTGTACATCCTTCATACTTGATCAATAACTCTTTTGAATAGTCTTCTGGAATCTCATCTAACCATCTCCTTTCATCTTCTCCTTCTTCTTGGCGTTTAGCTAAGAAATTTTGAAAGGTGGGTAACTTGCCCTTTTGAATCATATCAACCACTTTTTCCCATCGTGAAAGTTCAAATTCATGCTTGGGATCCTTAACTTGCACTGAAGTTGAGGACGTTAGATTTAAAGCCACACTGGGGCTGGGTTTAGAAGGCGGTTTGGGCTTAGGTGCAATAGATGCAAAATAAGCTTTGTCCAAGACAGCTAATTCTTCAGCTGTATAGTGAGTCACTTTTAAAGTAGTCAACTCCCAAAAACTTCTCTCAAGTTCATTCAAGGTCTTCAACCAACTCGTTTATGGATATAGAATTAAATAAATAAAACAAACAAAAAATGAATAATTATTAGGTGCACAAAAAAATGAGAAGAAACTTTGAAAGTTCAATTTCAATGAAAAGACAAACAGGTCTCCTGGTTGGGAATGGAAAAGTTCGTAACCGACTGTCTTGTCGTTCGATGATAGGTGCAGTGGTCGTCAGATCAAAGAAAATCTTCAAATTAGACTTGCTACAGCGAATAAAAATTAATTCTGAAGTTTGAATCCAGTCTTTCCATTTTTCTAGAAGATTTTGAATGTCCTATATGATAATGAATCCAAATTAGTACAATCGATTTGTTGGTATTTTTTTATTTTTTTTTGAAAAAAATTGTAATAAAAAGTCAAATTAGCATTCAATGAAGTAAAAGAATGGTGTTAGGGTAAGAAGATGGAAAATATAACGTAGAAAGAAAAATTAAATAAATAGATGGAGCGTTTGAAAGATTAATAAATTATATACATACATCTGTTAATGCTTGTTCGTTATATCGTCTTAGATTGGCACCAGCTGACTTAGCTGCACCTTTTCCGCCAGCATCATGAGTAGATTGTCCACCACCTTGCTTCCGTCTAGCTATTCATACATTAACCATCATATCAATTCCCAAATTCAAAGAAAAAGAGAGAGGGAGAGAAAGAGAATTGTTCAGATTCATCATACATACAAATTTTTAAAAATGTTTATTTTGATATATATATATAGATATATAAACTTACTTGTGTATCGATGAAATGTTTTATGAAGCACAATGTCCAGTTCTCTGTTTGGGGCTTTACCTTTACCCACATGAACGTACTTGGGCTTCAACTTGACTACCATGCCTGCAAAATGTCCACCTCCAAGCATGAACAACGTCCAGTGTCTACCATCATCATCATTATCATTATCATCATCATTCTTGTTCTTCATCATCTTGTTGTTGTTGTAGTTCGTGACTTGACTATCACCATTTATCTGCAGACGGTTAATTTCATCAACAAGTGTTGAATTCAAATCACTATGATCAACACCATTAGATGAGTTCTTGAAAATCGTTCGATAAGTTCCAAATTGTGTGTTAGCGAATATATTAGGTGCCGTCATCCAAATTAATGGGCCAGCTCGATGATGCTTGTATCGTATAGAAGAATGTCCAACTCCCTCTTCGTTATCATCATCGTTATCTGACTCTTGCTCATTTCTTAATCCTGATGTTCCTAATGTTTGCTTACGAAGAAGTTTACTTAATTTTTTTGTTGATGTTGTATTACTCCCACCAAGTGCCTGATCATTTTCATCTGTATCTTGATCTGAAGAACTCGAATTACCACCATCACTACTACTACCACTTCCACTGATAGATGCTGTCAAGGTCTCCATTAACTCAATAAACCCTTCCTCACTAAATACGCGCTTCTCTGGAACCGACTTGAGATTATAGCGATGCCAATCCGTTTTAAAGTGTAACCTTTGCTGGTCACGGTTAGAGAATAATTGAGAGCATAATTCACATTTAGGCTGGAGGATTTGAGTTGGAGTTACAGTTAGAGCACTGAGAGAAGAAGTTTTTGTATTGTTTTGTGAATCAGGTTGTGATTGTGTAGT
Organism: Hemileia vastatrix; assembly: GCA_030280995.1. Classification (NCBI taxonomy): domain Eukaryota; kingdom Fungi; phylum Basidiomycota; class Pucciniomycetes; order Pucciniales; family Zaghouaniaceae; genus Hemileia; species Hemileia vastatrix. The sequence continues at coordinate 27,408,933 of JASXTE010000014.1, read as the reverse complement.
GGTGTGTTTATTTGTGTTCAAGTTATTGGATTCTTCTTGTGCTTGTTGTGAAGATAATGCAGATTCATTCTGAGGCTGATGAGTTGGTGGATAGAGTAAAGAGGGAAGTGGATGAACAGAGCGCACAACAAGATCTTCCACCAGCTGAGTGGGAAGATCAAATACATAAAGCATATTGATATTGATATTATTATTATGAGACCATGATGGAGGTGGATTTTTTGTATTAGGAAGAGGTTGAGAAGGTAGAGGTTCACTTTCTAAAGGCGTAACTGGGGTCGTCGACATTTTTTATAAGAAACTTGCTGATGAATTGGTGTTAGCTCTTCGTCAAGATTGGTTGAATCTATCTTGCAAGTTGTTTGGCGCAGGTAATGTATTATTCAACAGCCAGGTAAAAAAATTTCTTTAAAGGAAGCGCAAATCTTTTTGGATGGATAGTTTTATGCAATATGTAGAACAGGTATTGCATATTTCCTCTTACCAAAAATGTGAATCGAAACCTTACACAGCTTGCCTGCAAAAAGGGGGCGATTACCAAAACTCCTGCTAAGTAGGATTGACCCTTGATTTATATTCGTCCAGAATTTCTCGTCAGAAAGCCCCAGATCTAAGTAGTTCTTTGAAACAGGGGTCAACCCCACAAAGGGAGATTTCAGCTGAACATCATCCGTTTGCACCCTGTGTTATTATGAGATAGATAAGATAAAACAACTGAAAAAAGAGAAGATGCTGTCAGCTAAAAAAAATGAAGCTTCGAAAGTGAAAAAAAAAGAGAAACACAGGTAAGAGAAATGAGGATAATGATGGACTTCTTTTTTCTCCAGGTGTCATTACATGCCTCGGGAAAACGTTGCAGGATGTTTCAAAAGAAATAAAAAATAAAAAGTAAAAAAGTAAAAAAATAAAAAATAAAACATTACAAAAAATTAATATTAGTACTAACAAATCAGCACTTATTTAAGTGCGGCTTTCTGAAACACACTAACCCCAACACTGGTGAATTTCAAAATGAAATAAGTCACTTATTTCACTCAAATCCACACTTTCTCAACCAAAAGTGCTGATTTCACCATAAAGTCCCATTTCACTGATTTGTCAGCATCATCCCATTCATACACAGCACTCCGCAGCAAAACACTTCATAACTCAAAACATTGTACATCATTTTCATTTTTATAATGTATAAGAGTCATGCCTCTTCCTCACTCTCAAATCATGATAAGATACATCAAGCAATGACTTTCATAGCTCTTGATATGTTCTTTGACTCTGATTGCAATTCTGATTCTGATCTTGAAGAAGATTTTCTTTTTTTATCAAAAATGGCCAGAAAACATTACCTTCTTCCTAGAAAGCCTCAAGTACTTCATACCCCAAAGTACACCATTCAAACCCTTCTTAACCTATCTGTACCCAGTTTTAGACAGTTGTTCAGGACTTCTCATGAATGTTTGCTTAAATTGCTTGAGCTTACTCAGGATCACCCTGTGTTTCACAATAATTCTCAAAAACAACAATGTGATCCTTCAATTCAATTGGTCATCACACTATGTTGTTTGGGTTCCAATGGTAATGGAGCTGCCTTGAAACATTTGGAAAATGTTTCAGATTTAGGGTATGTTTCTGTTAACACTTATATAAAATGGTGCATCACTGCTATAAACTCCTTGGAATCTCAACTTCTCACCTGGCCAACAAAAGAAGAGTGGCTTGAATCATATCAGGTTATGCAAGCAGAGGGCTTCCCAGGATGTATTCACCACACAATATGGGGGGCTGACTTGCTAGCAAGTCTGCAACCTTGAACCCAAACTCATATTTAATTGAGCACACATTGATGCAGTGATGAAACAACTATGAAAAGAAAATGAATCTTCCTTGAACACAAATTGAAGAAATTTTAAACATTTATTGAAGCATAGGTGATCAAAAGTGCAAAAAGTATTGAGGCTTGAATTACTGGAACTTTTGAAGGAATATGATTATAAGTGAATCCCACAACCAAGCCAGGCTATCAGATGTATAAGATTTTGAAAGATTATGTTATTCTTTCATTCTTTTAAAAAATTGACTTCTCATATAAGTTTAACTTTAATATATTCTAGAAATTTGAAAAAAAATGCCTATAAATCTGTAGAAAAATAATCCAATATTACAAAAAATATTTCATTAAAAATATTTATAGAATTTTTATTGTTCATAAAATCTGTATTTCTAAAATTTGGAGAAATATATATATTTTCTTATTGTATTGATTGGCATTATTAAATATAATCAAGCTTTAGAATATTTGTGGAAGTTACACAGCACTCTTAAAAATGACTCTAGTATTAATTAAGTTAATGGTATAATTTAAAAAATTGATATATATACTATATTATTAAAAGTAAAAACATTATATGGATACTAATTTTTAAAAACTAACTTACCATTATCTACATTACATTAAAAAAATAATTTTCAAAATTTTATGAGAATAACACATATGGCCAATAACCAGTTCACAATATTGATAAGTTTTTTTTTCTGTCTTCATACCATTTTTCTTTCCATGTCTAATAATGTATTATATATCTATATATTTTTATGTTTTTCACAATTTTCCTTCCAAATATCTTCCTCCACATTTTTGTTCATCCTGTACTCTTCTCCTCTCACATTGGCTCCTGCTCTTACATCTAGATTTAGCTTTAACACTCCTCTCCCCTCCTCATCCCTCTCCATCCTACCTCACCCCATGTAACTATTTTCACTCCCGTTCCCACCCATTCTAACACCTCTCCATCCCTATCAACCCCATTTCACTCTGAAACACTATGCTTTCTCTTCTTACCACCCCTTTTACTCCATAGGGAGCAAAAGAGATGATTAGGAAAGAAAAAAGGAGGGAGTGAAAAGGGATAGGGTTGGATTGAGGTGGGATGGGAAGTGAATATTTGGGAGTTAGAAGTGAAAGGTCTGGGATAGTTCAAGAAAGGGATGGGGTGGGGTGGAGGGGTGGAGGGATAAATGAAATGGATGGTGGGGTGAGAAAAGCAAAAGGGATGAGGTGGAGTGAAAAGGGAAAGGGGAGGGGAGGGGAAGGAGAGGGATGGGTGAGGAGGTCTAAACCATAGGACAATGATGCAGGAGAGTACAGGAAATGTACCATGATGGTGATAAAAGAGGGAGAAGGAGAAATATGGGTGAGGTGCAAAGGAAAAAAGAGGTGTGTGGAAAAAGACAAGGGGTTTCTAATGAGGTAGAAAAAAAACAGAAGGTGAACTCTATATTTTGGCCAAAGAACAGAGTCCAGTCTTTCTATTTTCAGGGCTCATTTTCCACTATCAAAAAAAACATCTAAAAGGGGTTTATTTCTATTTGTACCCCTGTGTCACTGGACTGCCTATGCACAAGGTCAAGGATGATCCAAAGTAAGTGAGATAAGAAGGAACAGAGAAATTACAACTTTGAAGCACAGAGGACTACTTTGAGGAAGTGATTGGAAGATATATTGAAGTAACCAATACTGGTTTGAGATAATATTTGAGGATTAATTAATGTATATGTTAAGTACACTAACTTTTGGGGTAAATCTGACAAAGGGTTGCAACTAAATAATAAAAGGGAAAGATTTATGGATTCAGGATTCAATGAAATTTATTATTAAGTAAGAAAAGGAAAAGTATAAAAATAGCCTAATAAGAGTTCAACTACTATCACAAATTTATTATAATCTAATTCTCAAGAACTTCAAATCAAATTAACCCCCTTTAAATATCTTATTCCTCCTTGCACTGACCTGTTAATCAACCAGCCACCCTATACCCACAGACCCATCTAATCCACCGTAGTTCCCATTTACCAGCCATCTATCCTTATAACCCTTCTGCCCTGTTCCTACTTCACAGACCTCCTAATTTACCCTCAGGTGCAAAATTACCCCCTGTTTGAATATTGCCTTGATCTTAGTGCAAGATAACCCAGACATTGCCTATGATTGAAAAGTATAAGCGTCTTTACCATTAGTATAACTTTAAGGTTTGGACAGTGCAGCTGATTCAAGAACACAATAGAATGCAATTTCCATAAGGTTTCTTTTCACGCATGGCTAGTGGAGTTAGAGCTTGAATGGTGGTGTAATTGAGGCACTTTTGCTTTGAGTGTCACTTAGCGCATGACAGATGCCAAGGTATAAAAAAACAGCTCTGTTGAGCATGGGAATACTTCATTACAAAACTTTACCATCATCTCTTTTACCTATTTTGATTTAGATTCATTATTTTTAAAATTAATTCCTGAACACACCGACCCTACCCCTACTACTCCTCACCCCTGAGCTGATGGGGGAATTCCCACCCGCCAATTTAAGACTCTGTGCACGGCCTGTGTGGCCATGGATTATTTTTGTGTGGAGAGTACAGCATCAAGAGGTCCTCACAAGAAGTGTGAGTTTTTTCAATGTCATTCAGTAGCATGTAATGCATTGGTTCTTAATGATAATTCAGAACCCTTTACAACAACTAAATTTTGGTCAATTGCCAACACAAAGGTTGTTGTCAAAGAAATCTGGGATGTGCCTTCCAACATTTATCTGAACATAGATGAATTGGAGGGAGATTTGAGTTAAGAGGAGAGGCTAGCAATCTCTGTTTGGGCTACGGATGTAGCTTCAGGGAAATGTAGGATTCTGGATGAGGATGAAGTAGAGGTAGTAGAGAAGGAACCTTTATTTCTCAAAGCAGACCCTGAGTTTGGAGCAAGTGAATAAATATAAAACTTATTATGTTGATGGGTAACTGATTTTTTGTTTTTTAGAGAGTGGAAACCATGGAAGAGGTACCTGTAGCATTGACCACTGGGCCATTCCCTGAGGTTCCCACAGAAGTTAAAATACCAATTGAGAGTGGTCCAATTAACATTGAGGATGCTGATTTAGTGGTCAAAGTTTTGGATCAATTATGGTCCAAGCAACCCCATTGAGCTTGTCAAATGACATTTGTCAAGGATTTATGTGAAAAGCTTGGGAAGATTGTTGATTTGGCTTTGAATGATTAAGCTGAGGAATTTTTAGACATTGGAGAGGTGGTTTTTGCTGAAGGTTATGAGGTATTTGAAAGGATTCTAAAAGGAATTTGTCAAGTGATGGAGAAGATGTAGGATTTGATTTGAAATAAAATAGAAGAAATAATAGTTTAGAGAAAAGAAAAAAAAATTAAGAAGAAAAGAAAAGAAATTTATATTTTGTATATAGTTTTATCTTGAATATATATATATATTTTGATTATTTTATATTGTTACTTGTTTTTGATTTATTGTTTGAAGAGAAGAAAGGAAAGAAAATATTGTATTTAAGAAATAAAATTGTGAGAAAAAAGAAACTTTAGAATTGAAAAGAATTTTTATTCAAGGTTGATTGTTGGAGAAGGTTGTTTTGATTATTTGAGTGTTTGATAGTTTGAGTTTTGAGGAGTCAGAAAAGAAATGAAAACGTAAAGAGTTTGAAGGTTGAAAAAAGATTTTAGAGAAAATGTAATATGAAATAATTTTTAGAAAGAAAAGTAAATTTATTTTAATATGTGTTTTAATTAGTTTGTAATTTTACTTTATTTTATTTTATTTTAGTAAGTTTTTAAATTTGGTTTAAAGAAATATACAGAAATTTAAAAAAATTGGAAAATAGTTAAAAGAAATATTAAGATTTAAATGATTATGAAGTTTTAGTTTTGCAAATACATATTAAATTTGAAAAAATGTTTAAGGATTTAAGATTATAAGTTCGAAAAAAGAAAAGAAAAGAAACAGAGAAAGAAAGAGAGAAAAAAAAGAAAGAATTTCAAGGTTTAGGTTTTGAAGGATATTTTAAATGAAAATATTTGATAAGTTCAGGAGCATTAGAAACGTTAACAGCTGGTTCCCAGGATGTTTTATTTGTGTCATTGAGGTAGCCTTCCCATTCCAAGAGATATTGAAGTTTCCCCTTGCGCCTTCTTGAATCAAGAGTCTGGCTTACTTCCGACTCTAGATGATCTTCTACTTTGAATAGTTACAGAGGAGGATGGTTCTTGCCCAGGTATATTTCCTGAGCTAGTTCAAAGATATATGCATAAAAAACCGGATGAATGGATTGCCACTTTGGAAGTAGCTTGAGTTGAAATGCATTTTTAGAAATTTCAGTATCAATTTCAAATAGACCCAAGCGTTTCTAAGATAGTTACCTAGATAGTAGAGTTGTTTGAATATTTTTTGTGTTGAGCCATACTTTATTGCCTTTTTTAAAGAGTGGAGCAGATTGTCAATTTTTATCAGCCTGTTCCTTATACCTTTGATTCACAGCTTCCAGGTTAGATTGAAGTTTTCCTTGAAGTTGTGAAATTGTTTGAAGATAATTTTCAGCAGGATGATTTACTCCTACAAGAATCAGATTGAATTGAAGATGTTGTCCATAGATAATTTCAAAGGGAGATTGTTTTTTCAAAGAATGTGTTGAGTTGTTGTAAGAAAATTTGGCCAATGGTAACCATGTGGTCCAATTGTCTTGTAGATAATTAACATAAATTTGAAGATATTGTTTGAGGATTTGATTGACTCTTTCTTTTTTCCCATTGGTTTCAGGATGATAAGTAGTAGAAAGATTCCTCATAATATTTAATTGTTGACATAATTGAGTCCAGAAAGTAGAAACAAACAAAGAGCCTCTATCTGAAATAATATCATTAGGTATTCCATGTTTAGAGAATACATGTTATAGAAATAATTTTTCTAAATCCTTTGTTGTCACAGTAGTAACAGTTTCAATCAAAATAGAAATTTTAGAAAATCTATCAACTACAACTAGTATACTATCAAAATTATCTGATGGAGGTAATTGATAAATTAAATCCATCCAAATTGATTCCCAAGGTTTAGAGGGGACTGGAAGTAGTTGAAGCAACCCATACTTTCTATGAAATGCTACCTTGTTCCTATTGCATTCATAACAAGCTTTGATATAGGCCTTGATTTCTCTAGTCATTCCTGGCCAGAAGAAATCCCTCGCTATTAACTGGTAGGTTTTATCAACCCCAAAATGACCAGCTAACAGAGAATCATGTCTGCTGCTGAAAATCCATAATTTTATATTCTTATCATTGGGTATGACTACTCTACCTTTGAAGACTAATAGACCTGATTTGATACTGAATCTTTTGCCCCTTGCTTTGAGAGTATTTTGTCTTTTAACCCCACACAATAATCATCTTTTGATTGGGATTCTTGAATGTTGGATAGAGGATTTTGAATTGTTTGATTTGTAATTGTATTGAGTTGATGAGTTGTTAACATTGATTTGTTGAAAATTGATTTGACATTTTGTGAGTTCTTGTTAGAAAATGCCTCCCCCCGCTCTGGGTAAATGACACCCCAATGTGACAATATGTCTGGAACTACACAATTTTTACCAGGGAAATAGGTAATAGTGAAAAAAATTCAGATAAGAGCTCAGCCCATCTAGCTTGACATTGTGTCAGGACTTTGGAAGACATAAATTATTTTAAAGCATTATAATCCATTAAAATTTGAAAAGAACTATTAAGGCTGAGAAGAAAAGAACACCACTTTTTAAGACAATGAATAATAGAAAGTAACTCTTAATCATGAATTTGGTAATTTAACTCTGCTGAAAGCAATTTGCATGATTCAAACGCAACAGGATGAAATAATTTTGTTTCAGAATTTAATTGGGATATAAACCCTGCAATAGTATAATCACTAGCATCTGTCTCAACAACTTTCAAAGCAGAGGGATTGAAATGTCAAAGAATTGAAGCTGTGGTGAATTCAGACTTCAATGCTTTGAATTCATTTTGTGCTGTATTGGTGAAAACAAAGGGAATGTCATTTCTAAGAAGAGAAGTGAGATTTGTAATAGTTCTAGAGTAATCTTTAATAAATATTCTATGGAAATTTGCAAAACCTAAAACCCTGTAAGGATTTTATAGATTTTTTTCCAGCCATTCCAATATTTGTTGAACCTTTTTATCATCCATAAAAAGGCTCTCAGTGGATAATTTAAAGCTTAGAAAGTTGATAGACTTTAGGTTGAATCTCCACTTAGTGTGTTTGGCGTAGAGACTATGCTCTCAAAGATGATTGTAATCTTGTCGGACATGTTTAATATGTTCCTCAAGGGTCTTTGAAAAAATTTAAATATCATATAAATAGACAACAACAAATTGTTTGAAAAAATTATGAAAGATATCATTGACAAAAGTTTGAAAAGTTGTGGGTGTGTTACATAACCCAAAAGGCATAACCAAATATTCCAAACTACCAAACCTAGTGTGCATTGCTGTTAAAAGTTCATGGCCTTCAGTAATACGTATAAAATTGTAAGTGCCTTTTAAATCAATTCTAGAGAAGAAATTGGCACCACTAAACAAGGTAAGAAGTAAAGATATAGAAGGAACTGGATATGCATTCTTCTTAGTCACTGCGTTGAGCTTTCTATAATCAACACACAATCTAAGACTTCTATCTTTTTTCTTAATGAAAAGAACTGGAGAGCTGGTTAGGGATTTACTGGCTTGAATAAAACCCTTCTCCTTATTCTCTGAAATGTAGTCTTGAAGAAATTGAGATTCATCCTTTGATAGGGAGTAGACAGGACCTGCCAAAGGTACTGGACCTACTAACTTTATTTGATGATTGTAGGGTTGATGAGGCTGTAGCTTGTTGGCCTTATGGACTAAAAATACATCAAGGAAGTTGTGATAAACTTCTGGTAGAGTTTATTTAATGGCTTCAATATTGATTTGGTCATCCTCTTCATTGTCAAAGGATTCTGTTGAGGGTAGACCTGAATTTAGAGAGCAGGAATGGTTTACCTTGAGGCTTTTAAAAACCTCTTCAAGTTATTTAACTGAGCTAAGAAGGTTAGCCAAATGCTCATTTAGAGAAAAATCAGATGGTTTCAAATTGTCTGGCAGAGAGATGTCCTCTAGCAGGACCTGGTCAGATGGGTTGTTTAACTCCCTATTGACCTGAATTGAAGAATCCAAAATATACTTAGAACAAGGGGTGATCAATCCCTCTGACCAATCAATTTCTGGATTCCAATGCGTTAAAAGGTAATCTACAGCCAAATCACTGTTGGAAGGCATTTCCCAGATATCTTTGATGACAAACTTCATGTTGGCAATCAACCAGAATTTAGTTGTATTAAAGGGCTCTGAATTATCATTAAGAGCAAATTCATTACATGCTACTTGACACCATTGACAAAACTTGCACTTCTTACAAGGACCTTGTGATGCTGTACTCTCCACGCAAGAATAATCTATGGCCACACAGGTTGTGCACAGAGTCTTAAATTGGAAGGTGGGGATTCTCCCTTCAGCTTGGGGGTGAGGAGGAGTAGGGGTAGGGTCAGTGTGTTCAGGCATGAATTTTAAAAATAATGAATCTAAATCAAAATAGATACAAGAGATGATGGTAAATTTTTGTAATGAAGTATTCCCATGCTCAATGGAGATCGTGTTTTATACCCGGGCATCTGTCATGCTCTATGGGACACTCACAGAAAAAGCACCTCAATTACACCACCATTCAAGCTCTAACTCAACTAGCAATGCACAAAAAGTAAATTTTGGGAAATTGAATTCTATTGTATTCTCAAATCAGCCGCACTGTCCAAACATTAAAGGTACACTAATGTTAAAGATGCTTATACTTTTCAATCATAGGAAATGTGCACACAATCTAGCCCTAAGATCAAAGCAATATATGAACAGGGAGTATTTGTGCATCTGAGGGTAAATTAGGAGGTCTGTGAAGTAGAAACAGGGCAGAAGGGTTATAAGGTTAGATGGCTGGTAAATGGGAGCTACGGTGGATTAGATGGGTCTGTGGTTATAGGGTGGCTGGTTGATTAACAAGTCAGTGCAAGGAGGAATAGGATATTTAAAGGGGGTTAATTTAGTTTGAAATTCTGGAGAATTAAACTATACTGTCACGGGACAACCTACACATAGGGTTGAGGGTGATCAAAAGTAAGTAAGATAAGAAGGAAGAGAGAAATTACGACTTTGAAGCACAGAGGACTACTTCAAGGAAGTGATTGGAAGATAGATTGTAGTAACTAATACTGGTTCAAGATAATCTTCAAGGAATAATTAATGTATATGTTAAGGACACTAACTATTGGGGTAAATCTCACAAAGGGTTGCAACTCAATAATCAAAGGGAAAGATTTATGGATTTAGGATTTAATGAAATTGATTATTAAGTAAGAAACGGAAAAATATAAAAATAGCCTAATAAGAGTTCAACTACTATCACAAATATATTATAATTTAATTTTCAAGAACATCAAACCAAATTAACCCCCTTTTAATATCCTATTCCTCCTTGCACTGACCTGTTAATCAACCAGCCACCCTATACCCACAAACCCATCTAATCCACTGTAGTTCCCATTTACCAGCCATCTAACCTTATAACCCTTCCTCCCTATTCCTACTTCACAGAAATCCTAATTTACCCTCAGATGCACAATTACCCCCTGTTCAAATATTGCCTTGATCTTAGTGCTAGATTGTGTGCACATTTCCTATGATTGGAAAGTATGAGTGTCTTTACCATTAGTGCACCTTTAAGGATTGGAAAGTGCAGCAATTCAAGAACACAATAGAATTCAATTTCCCCAAGTCTGCTTTTTGCACATTTCTAGTGGATTTAGAGCCTGAATGGTGGGTTATTTGAGGTGCTTTTTCTTTGAGTGTCACATAGCACATGAGACCCTGAATCCATAGAATATAATAGTATATTTGATGTTTGGAATAAGTACTGAACATTAAGACTGAATATTTTAAGGAATGTAAAGATTAGCCATTAAATACCAGTTTGATTTATTTACAAATTGTTTCACAGAATTCTTCTTAAAGTTATAAATCATATAGAAAATCAATAAAAATAGGTAAATTTTTTAAACAAGTAGGGAAAAGGAAAAAAACCTATATTAAAATTTTGAACTAACACTCTTTTTTAATTTTATTAAATGAATCTATTTAGATTTTAATTTACTTCTGAATGCGTTTAGTGAGATTTCCAATAGATTTAAATAAAATTATAGAGTTCAAATAAAGGTTTTCCATGAAACACATTGATATATTTAAGCTTTTTGCTTGATTTCATGTTTCTTTGATTACTATACATACCAGAGAAATTACCTAAAATAGCTAAAAATTTAATAAAATGAAATATTTTAGCTTAATAAATATCTTTTCTATAATATATTAAGTAAAAGAACAAAATTTTTGAGTCCTTTATTTTACTGTTGTGGTATGCACCTCGCAGGTAACTTATCTTTGGACCAATCAGCTTTTGTAGCCCAGGAATAACAAAGGGGAATCATAGCGCAGTAGATAGCGCCATTATAAATATATAATTGTGTGTTTTAAACTTAGGAATGCAAGCGCTGAACATTATGGATTTGTATTTTCCAATAATTGTGTGTTATGCATTAAGGAAGGAATTATGGCTCAAGGAGGGCCTCAAGTACAAAGTATACTGCACAGCGGCTGGTGTGGTAACTTACTGAAACAGGTAATGTAAGTTGCAGATGCTAACTAGTTAAGTGAATTGTCAGAAATATGGACTTAGTAATGAAGAGAGGAGGATGAGGACTCAATCACAAAACTACCCAAGGGTTGAAGAGACAAGGATCAGCGCTGAAAGGTGTCAACATGGGAAGTAGCTCTGAAACAATGCAAAGGTACAGTCATAAGCACACATGTGGAATATGAGTGAAACAAGTTAATACTAGTATTAGTAAGCATATGGTATGTTAAGGTGCTGTAGTTGTTACAAGCAGTGTATTTAGTTTACTAATGGATAAGTTATTGTTTTACTAATGTGGAGCTAGAGACAGGGCTGGAGATCCACTAAGGAACTGTTTCTGGAGTGCTGAAAAATATAAGAAGGAAAGGCTATCAAATAGGAGTAGTTGAAGTAGTTGTTAGGTAGGAAAATTATTATTCAAATCAGTCATTAGATTACAAACATTAGAGCCTCATATTATATACTTTTGAAATATATTGTGATATATAGCAATTTTTCTATTTTGTGATTACTCTGATAACAGTAAGAGATTGGATTTTTTTTCTGCGATTAAATGTTTGAGAGCATATTGGAGGTATTCTGAGTCTTTTAGAGTTTGTGCGTCTGTGTGTGTATTTCATATAATATAGTGAAAAAGTGCAGCACAGAGAGCATATATAGATTTAGTAGGATAAACTATTATTAGAGTTATTTTATTGCTATAATTAGGCATATTCAAAGAAAGCGCTTCAAGAGGGAGTAGCTGTGGATACTAGCATTTATTGAGAATAGAAATATCCAGATAGTAATATTTTTTTTCCTTATCTTTTAACTTATCTCTCATCTCTCAACCTATAAATTATCTAGTCAGATATTAGTGTTACACATTATTGTGCTGTCTTTAAAATAAGAGTGGCAGGCACTTCTTTTTAGAAATTGAAAAGAAGAACCAACCCATCTTGCATTGTGTCTACTGCTTAGTACTTTAGAACTTTCTACACTGTATTTTCTTCATTTCCATGATTATATACACTTTTGAAAAATTATATATCTTGATTTTGGTGGAACTTAGATTGAACTCAGAATAAGATCCTGTTTCTAATTGTGGTTCAAGCTAAGTTAAACTGTGAGAAAATTCATAAATTATTAAAAGTATTATTAAATATTTTTAAATGTGAACATAAGTATATTTTTATATTAAAAAGATTTAAATTAAATACTTTGAACTTCTGAAAATAAATACAAATGATGAATAATTTTGAGAAAATATTTTATTGAAAATAGTTGTATGTTGATTTTCTAATATTATGAAATGACTATTTTCTCTATATAAAAGATTGAGAAACTAATATAAAATTAATTTGAAAGGTATCTGATATTCTGTTTAGATTAAAAATACTTCAATTTTTTTTATATATATTTTAAGTACAAATTATATAGATCTTTCAGAGCCTCACATTATTTTTTCTTTGATTTATATGTGTATTTTTAATGGAACCCTCATAGGATAAAAATGGTTGTTTTTTTAAAATTTAAGAAATATTTTTCAAATAAATGTATATTTTTGTAAAAGCTCAACTTTTAACATTTATTTTCTCTTTTATATCTGTACTGAAGATCTGAAATATATTGAACTTAAAATAATATTTTTTAAAATATACTCATTCTAGTATTGTTTTTGATAAGTCCAATTAAAAGAAAATTTATAAATTCTTATTTTTAAATGAAATATTAATGGGATTGTATGTGATAGAATTTGAAATTGAATATCAGAGTCATATTTTTTTTTTCTATTGGTGTGAATATCATATTTATAATAAATAATTGATAAATACTTAAACTATATATTTTATTCAAGATCTATATTTAAATGTTCAGTTGTGAATTACTTCTGACAAAATTTTTTTTCTAAAGACTAAAAAAGTGTACCTGCAACTTTTCACTTAACTTATTTCTCAACAGAATAGAATTGAAATATTTTATCTATTCATTTAAAATATGTACTAATGTATATTTTAATAAAAATATGATCCCTTTAACCCTAGCTTTTTTATATGAGTATGACTAAAAATAACTATTGTTCCTTTTTTACATAATAATTATCATATAGTAGTTTTTGAATGAGAAACTAATATAATGATGAAAAATACCATTTCTTCCTATTGAATTCAGATCTTACACAATATTATGGTCTAAAATTCAACATGAAGCACATTTTTTCACATGAGAAAACTTTTGAAAATATATGGTTCTTATTCCCAGGTGGACACATCAATTCTTCCACCATATAGCATGGAAGCACACTTAAGCATCAAAATTATAGTTTAGAGAAATTAATTCAGTTTTGTCATGTTTTATGTTTAAAATTTTACATCTAGTTTTAATTTCAATACTTCATATGAAAAATTCACTCATTAGTGATTAATTCTTTCACCTCATGAGATCACTCTAATAACTTGAAATATTTTGAAGGAATGGTGATGAACTACATCATGAAGTGTTCCAGAATCTCATATATGTATTACTTTTCCTAAATGATTATTACAGAACTTCTTATTGGATGAGGAATATCTAGAAAAAAAGAGCATAAATTAACTTCATTTTCACTTTAATCATCTTCTTTCATTTAAAAATTTCAAAAGCTGGATTAAAATCTACTATTATAAGAGTAATAATTCTTTGTGGAAATATAATCAAATTATTCCTCAAATAATAGTGGTTATTATAAAAAATCTGTGTGAATACTTCATTGATTCAGAGATTAGGAAAACTCATTTCTATCTTTTATTTATTTAGCTCTGGGTGTTTTTAATGTATTCTAGAGGAAAACAATTTAAGAATTTTGATGGCTCAGTATGGTTTGTAGAGAAATTAATTGTATTTAAAATAATCATATGGCATAAACAGAAAATGGGAAACTAAATCAAAGTGAGAATCAAGCCATATGGCCTAAACTTAAAAAATAAAGCTTCAAATTTTGGGTTAAATGGATTTTTTAATAAAAAGAGCCACTAATTTTATTTAATATTTTTTCTACAAAAAATTAATAAAATCATTGGAAAGTTTAAAAGTAATTTTGAAATAAATAATATTTTTTTCAGTATTTCTATTGATCAAGTGAAATTCAAAATTAAAATTGAACTGTGTTTTATAAAAAAAATACATTCAATCAATCAGCTTCTTATGCTCCGCTTGTTTGAATTTATATTAATTTTTAATTGAAATTTCAATATTACTTCAGCACCAAATCATTCATCCTTGATTAAGGGTTCATGATGAGCTCAAAGTAAAGTTCAGTATCAGCTCACTATAAGTTCAGTCTGAGCTCCATCTGAGTTCCATCTGACTTCAAGTTGATGACTTTCTAGCAAGTCCCCCCCAAATATTGCATGGTAACTGGTTTCATTGATGAGACTACTATTCCTTTGAGTCAGAAACCTGCTCAAGGTTGAAACAATTACTTTGACTGAAAAGAGAGGTAGATAATTTTTAATTCCTTTCATTGTTTTTGAAACTGACACAAACAACTATATCTGCTCTATAAGTATTCAATTTCTGTTAAGCTTATATGTGACATCAACAAAAAATTCATATCTTTCTATGCTGGCTATCCTGGATCATGTCACGATTCCAAAATCTTCCAAAGAATGAAAATTTCAAAAGAACCTAAAAAATTCTTTGATGAAGATCAGACTATTCTGGAAAATTATACTTATATTAATGGAAATTATGTACTTCCTTCTTTTTAGGGAGTAGCTTTAATAGACATTCAAAATACCAAGTTAACAAACCTCAGGAAAATTCAAGAGTCCATATGAAAAATTCTATTGAAATATTGAAAGGACATTTTTCTAGTTTAATGAAATTAAGAAGTCCTCAAGAAAATAAATCTGAAATAAAGGCAGTTATCAACTGGATTCTGTTTTGAACTATAAATCATAAACTACTTGCTGACCTCAAAGATTAATGGTTAGATTTGTATGAAGATGAAAAAGTTGAAACATATCCCACTATATCCAACACTTCTATTTCTCAAACCACTAGCACAAGGGCGAAATTCTTCCAATCACACTAGAAAATTGGGAAATTTAGTTTTAATTTACTCTTAAATTATTGAGAAATTTATTAATCTTACTGTCCACTGGGATTGTCAGAGTGGTCTCTTGGTCTAGAAGATTTTTTCAGTGGTCCAATGGTGATGAAGGATAAAGTAACTCAAGATTTCAAGAATAAGGTACATAGTTTTTTATCTTCTAATTTATTACTCAATTTAAAAGGTAAAAAGATTTATTATTATTATGATGTTTTAATCCTAGAATATTTAATTTTAAATAATAAGAATTGTAATAGTAGTAATGGATTTATTTTGTATATAGTAATTTATGTAAGTTAAGTATGGAATGAAATAAAACAGCCAGATTGAGGGGCCTTATAATGGCAAAAGAGAGAGAAAATACAGAACCACAACTCCACCTACAAGAGTATCACAAGGAGAAAAATACCACAATAGAAATTAACAATTTAAAATATGTTCTAGAAGGTATGTTCTCATATCCAGTATTTATCTGTATATGTCAAGATAATTTAAATTTATTTGATTTATTTAGTGTTTTCTATATATGTCAATTTAAATAAAATTATTTGATTTTAATGTTAAGTATTATTATGCTCTAGTCTACTTTTCAGCTGTCATGAGGACACTGTCAAGGAAAAAGAAAATGAGGGAGCCTTTATGATTATATATTTAATTTAATTTTACTTAGTAACTAGTTAAAACATTATAACTAATTTTTAAAGTAAATATAATTAATAAAGTGAGAGGTAAAGGCATATTTCTACTATAGTAAATAATTATAACTATTTAATGGGTAGGTCTAGTAACCTGGCTGACACTCCCTCACTCCAAAAAACAATAAAAAAATTCTACGATTTTTTCTCTTTATATTTTTTTAGTAGATGAGGAAGGTTAGAAATCTCTTTCCCAGGTATCCAAGAATCATATTCAGAAGATTTATTCTTGAATCTCAATAAGTATTCAGTACCTTTTTTAGCAGTGATAATTCTGTCATTTAGAATCTTATTAATATCTGCTGTTTCAGTGATTTCTTTAGGAGTTTTATTTTGTCTTCCCCTCCTTTTTAAGAATAAATCACTATTGGATGTGTAAGGTTTCAAGAGAGACATTGGAAAAACAGGATTTTATCTTTCATATGGAGAGCACAGGATAAAATCAAATGCATTACCACCAATCATTCTTCTGACAACAAATGGACCTACCAAGGGGCTTTTAATTTGCTATTACCTTGCAAGTTTAATTGGACTGTAGAAATCAGTACTTCATCACCCTTCTTAAAGGTGCATTCTTTATGGGATTTGTCCCACCTCTTCTTCTAATATTCAAAAGATTTCTCAATAAATTTTTGAGCATGACTTCTGCAAAGTTGTGTCATTTGAAGAAAAGATTTTACATCAGGATGTAAATCCAATTTAGGTATTTTATTATTGAGAATTTGGGCAGGAGTATTTGGAACATATTCAAGCCAGAGCTCAAAATCCTTTCTTTGAGTAACAGAGTGAACAGTGCTATTATAAGGAGATTCTAGACCAGGAAGTAAGGTGACCTAATCATGAGTGAACCTGACATTGTCTTTATACCAAAGGCCAAAGTCACAATACCTTCTTATCATGTCATCTAAAGTCTGAATAGTCTTTTCATCTAATCCATCAGTTTGAGGGTGATGGGCAGTATAAAGCTTCAGATAACAACCACAAACATCCATCAGAGACATCCAAAATTCAGAAGTAAATCTGGGGTCTCTGTCAGAGATTATGGACTTTGGAAAAACCAGCAGTATTAAACATAAGAGACCACCATAGGAAGGCCAATTCCTTAGTAGAAAAATATGGGTGAGTAGGAATGAATTTACACATTTTTGTAAATCTGTCCACAATAACCCAGAAAGAGTTACAACTGTCATTCCCAGAAATGGGTAGTCCTGCTACAAAGTCCATGTTTATAATTTTCCATGGTGCATTAGGAGATTCAATATGTTGCATCAATCCAGCTCTCTTTCCAGTCAATCTTTTCGATTTCTGGAAAGAATTGAAGGATTCAACATATAGTTTGGTGTCCTCAGACATATTAGCCCACCAAGCAGTGTTCTTAATTTTAATCATTGTTTTTTCAAGATCAAAATTTCCTGCCAATATTTCATCATGACAAATTTTCAAGATAATTTCATTCATAGAATGAGGCATAATAATAACATTACTCAAATTTCTTCTATAATAGAGATAGCCCTCATCATTTGAAAATTTTCCTTTTTCCAAAGCATTTTGCTACTTTGGGGGAGGGTTTTTATTAATTCTTGTATTGAAGCATTCTTTGGATCATTTAATACTGTACACAGATTTTTCAGGTCAGTGTCTTATCATATGAATCCAGAATAAGCTGTAATAGCTCTTCCTCCATATCAACCACATATATCCCATGAATGTGAATAATTTCATCCTCAGGGTCATATTCAGGATTAGATTCATCATTTGGAAAAGGTAACCTTGAAATCATATCCACATTTGAGTGAAAAATACCAGCCCTATGAATTATTGTCATCCTTCCTCTGTATTCTTGAACAGCCAACTGCCATCTGAACATGTGTCTGTTAGGTGTCTTTAAGTTTGAGAGGGACTTCACTGCTGTGCAGTCAGTGACATGTTCAAATTTCTGGTCATCCAGATAATAATGTAGTTTTTCTAGAGCCCACAAAACTTCCAAAAACTCAAGTTGAGTGTCACAATATTTCAATTCACTATTTCTCAAGTTTCTTGAAATATAACAAATTACTATTTCTTATAATATGTCATTAATAAATTGTTTTTGGTGGAGAGCAGCACCAACGCCAATAAAACTGGCATCAGTGTACAAAAAAATTTTTTGAGTAAATTTAGGCAAGGCAATAATTGGTGCTGACATCAAACAATGTTTTATAGTGTCAAAAGCTCTTTTTCTTTCACTTTTCCAGACAAAAGCAACATCTTTCCTTGTTAATTGGGTGAGGAGTAATGCTATGACCTGATAATTTTTAATGTATTGTATATAGTATCCACACATTCCCAAAAAACTCTGGAGCTTCTAAATTTAGTAGGAGATTTTACATGTAGTATAGCTTCCAATTTGTTCTGGTCAACACATATCTGTAACCCTGAGACAACATGACCAAGGACTTTCAAAGAATGAAAGCCAAATTTCCATTTTTTCAAAGAAAGTGTCATATTTATCTCATCCATTTTATGGAAAACTTTACATAGGTGGTTAAGGTGGTCCTCAAATGTCTTGGAGAATATGATGATATCATCAATGTAAACCATCAACCATCCTTCAATTATTTCTTGATGGAATGTGTTATCCATAACTTTTTGAAAAACTGAAAGGGAATTTTTGGGGCCAAATGGCATCCTAATATACTAATATATACCTATATGAGTAGTAATCATTAGAAAATTCTGTGAATTTTTGTCAAAAGGTACCTGTTGATATCCTTTATTACCATCTAGAAAGCTGATATATTTAGTACCTTGTAAAGTAGGATGTATAGAGCTAATTCTAGTTAAAGGATAGATATCATCTACAGTATAAGTATCTAATTCTCTATAATTACCACATAACCTGGCTATGTCTATCTAATAAGAGATTAAGACATGTGAGATAACACAATGTTTAGGTGTTTCAACTGCCTTTTCAATAATATTCATTTTTAAAAGGGTAGAGATATTGTCTTCAATATCTTTTCTCTTTGTGGGAGAAGCAGGATAAGGCTTCTTCTTTAAACTAGGTGGTATATCAGTTAATGGACAGGATAATGAAAGTTTCATTTCTTCTTTAACTAATCCCAGTTCATGTGACCCATGAGCAAAGGCCATAGGAAAAGATTTTATCAAGTTAATGATGGAATCTTTTTGCCCACCAGAAAGTTTTTCTCCAAAAGAAGCTGTGCTAATTTCAGACAGAAGGTCAGACATTTATTTTGTAGATCTTCCTTTATATTGAACCACAGAATTACATGTATTCAATACTGGTGTTATTAATTTTCTGTGGAGGAAATTTTATATTTTATCTTCCCATTCAATCCCATTTTGAAGCATTGGCTTGAAGGATCAAGTTTGATGCTAAATTTGGCTAATATATCATTTACCTCAATGAACAAATTGCTCAAGTTATCATTTTTCATTACTAAAAAGTCACACTTAGCTCTTACAAAGCCATGGCTATATTTGAAAAATACTGTAGCTTTGTATTTACCAATGGGGGACCAAATAGAGCTATAACCTCTCCAATTTTCAGAAGTGACAGTCATAAGTTTTGATTTATAATCTTGGTCCACTGAAGCAACTGCTTTTTCAGATAAAACACTTCCTCCAGCTCCAGAATCAAAAACAACCTCAATGTTTTTTCCATTAATCAAGACTGGTGCCTTGAGAGGGGTAATAATTATTGAGGTGTCCTCAAGATTTATTTTGATTTTAGAATCTTCAACTGTGAAAAAATCATTTTTATCAATGTCAATATTATTTAAATATTAAATATCTTCCTCCAGCATCAATATTTCCTGGTGTCATTTATAAGAAATGTTGATGGAACAATCACTTGAAGTATCATCCAGTGCAACTGTGTCATCTGCAGGCTCCTCTGTTCAAAAATGTTTTTTTCTTGTCAAAATCATGGCCTTTCTAACAAGGATTTCTACATTTAAAGTAAGTGTTTGTTGCATATTTCTTATGTGTAACAAGGGTAGAATGTTTACCAACTTTTTCTGGAAGTTTTTGTTGGTAGTTGGAGGGTTTCTCCACTGAAGGTCTAGGGAAGAGCTTCCTAGATTATACCTGTTATTCAAAAGGACTTTATTACAAATATTAATAAAAGAAGAAGGCTCACAGGATAATTCAGTTCTGGCAATAATTAAGTCTCTCAAAGACATTGAAAATTTATAAAGGAACCTGTCCTTCCATAGTTCATAACCGATTTTTGGATCCATTGCTCTCAGGATTTTCACTAGTTTCATCAGGAACCCAATAGGTTTTTATGTAAAGGACGAGCTATATCTAAACTTCTCATAATGCCTTTGTTGGGCTAACCTAAACTTTGAACCACCAAATTGTACTTTAATAAATTTTTTCCAATCCTCCCAAAGTAATCATTATTATCCAAAAGGACAGATTTATACCATATGAGGGAAATATTGAAAAAAAAGAAATCAATTTAAACACAACTTCTCCATCTGGTAGTTTATAAGAGTTTTTCAGATTATCAATTCTGCATATGAATTGCTGCCAATCAGATGGAGAGAATTCAGGACCTCCATCAACAGTTACCAACTTCATCACTCCATACCTATATACCCAATTTTTCATCAAAAAATCCGCCACATTCCTGGGTTCAAATTAAAAGAGGCGTTGCCTCTACCCAACCAGATATATCATCTTTAGCTACAATCAAATATTTATATCTCCCCTCCTTAATAAGAACAGAATCCTAACTAACCCTACCAAAAAGAGTATTTTCACCAGTTGCATTTACAGGTTATTTTGGTCTTAAATAACTTCTCCTTTGAGATCTTCATATGACTGAAACCATTTTTTAACAGTCAACTTCATACAAGGCCACCAAAATCTATCAGCAATTTTTCTATAAATTTCACTAACTCCTTGATGTCCAAGATCTTCATGCAGTAATTTCATAACCAATTCTTTCCCTTTCTTTTGAGTAATAACTACTTGAGGATTTAAATACCTCCTCCTCATTAATCTTCTTCTGGAGAGATAAAATTCTGGTGATTTCCTTTTGATAGCCACCCATTAATCATTATCATTTTTTTCTGGCCTTTCTAACATTAATTAATATTTAAACATTTTGTAATAAAATCCAGTCTGTTTTCAGACATCATCTTAAAAATACATCAATATTATACCTACAGGCACTTCCCTATCCCCTAGATCCCCGGCACATGAATGAGCCAATAACTTTAAATCTTGAATTTGCCTTTTATCATAAAATATTTTGGAAAGTTACATCTTTGAACCTTTCAACCTTTTAGCAACCACATTTTCTTTTTTCCTTTTTTACCCTTTTCAGCATCATCATCATCATCTTTTTCCAACCTCCTTTTAACCCAATTTTTATAAACACCCAACCTCTCTTTAACCAAATTTTATAAAACTCCAACATATACACCATCCACCAAATTTCTACTATCCCACACTATTTCACCATTTTCATCCATATACACAATATCTCAAACCTCTTTTTTACCAAATTTATCTACACCATCATAAAACTCCCCAAGCACATAAACTACCATAATTTTATTATTTTAAAGTTTATCCTCATTGTGGAGGTCATCATCATCTCTATCCACAGATATTAATCCTGCCAGTTAAACCTCATGGGGGAGGTAAGGAAAGTCTTCAGCACCTTATGTACTGGCCTTGATTACAGGTATATTTTCATTGAACTCCTCTGAGTCAGAATCCTCTTTGGTAGGTGGTCTCCTTGATACACCATCAGGAATAGTAAATTTCTTGCCAGGCTTGTGAACTAAATCAAAAGAAAAATTTTGAATAAAAGCTTCACATCTAGTCATGGGCCCGTTTGGTAAACCAGGGGAATTGATCTTTTGAATCAAAGATTTAGCATCAACTTGCAATTTGAAGTGTTGTCCCCATAAAGTATTTTGAAGTCTCTTTAAGATTTTTGCCACACTACAAAGTTCCAATTTCAGTTGAGAATATCTTTATTCCACCACAGTAAAAACCACCTACCCATACCTGACTGGACTTATATAACCAGCTTTATCCATTTGAGACAGAAGCACTCCAGCAGAAATTTGGCTTTAATCTACTGCCAAATAAATCCAGCCTGCATCTTTCCCATAATCTAACTTGTGCAAGATAATATCTTCCCCAACTACTTTTTTTTACCTATTAAATGCCTCTTCACACTCTTCATGTCAGCCTAGGTATCCCCAGGATTGAGTATTTCTTGTGCTTAAAATAAGATAGCCTTAATTAAATTAAGCTTATAAGTAAAGATTATGCTTATAATACATATATATATGGTTATTATGCTTATATATATATTTAATACACTATTAAATGACTTATATAAGTTTAAATAGCTTATCCAAAGCCTTAGAATACTTATTAATGTGCTAATGTAGTAATAATATACCTATCTTAAGTTATATTAAGTAATTATAGACATACATAAGCTTATATGTATGCATAAACCTCACATTCAATGAAATATGTAGTTATATTATGTATATATAGGTCTATAAGTGGGTTTTAAACTCTAAATAGCCTATAAGCTTTATTTTTCTGTTATTTTATGTCATATGGACATATTCAATGGACTCATAACACCTACACAAGCATATACATCTTTTTCAGGTGCATATATCAAGGTTGGACAACTTAATCTGCTTCCTTTGATGGATTTTCACGGATTTATGGGTTGGGATATGATTACTGGGTTAATATAGATGCTTGGAAATATTATTGGGGGCTTGGAAAGCTGATTTGGTTTTCATTTTATACTCTTTAAATGAGTTATTTTACCTATTTCTTTATGGTATCTTCTTTTATCTGTTTACTCTATTTATGGTATGGGTTTTTGATATCATTAATTGTGATGGAGAGTCCTTACTCAAGGTCTAGGTGTTGAAACTTCTTGATGTGGACACCATGGGGAGGGGATAGGCCCTCATAGTGCTGTTATGTCTGGGGAGAGCAGTGACATCATCTGGATTGAAGGTCTGTGCACTCCAGCAGATTTTGGTATAAGTAAGGGAGGACTTGACGGGTTATTAATCATCACTAACTTACTAAAATTCAAATAAACATTATAAACTATTGTTATCATATATAAATATATTAAAAAGAATTTATAAATTGATATTATCTTTATATTAGCTATAACTATATTTTATTAACCTATTTTCCACCACTAGCATGCACCAATCCAAATATTGTGAGTTAAAACTGAGAATAACTATTATATTAGTCTTCCCCTGAGGTTTAATCACTGAATCATTTATCAATAAGTAGTTGGACCATTAATATTTACTATTAGATCATACTTAGATACTAGCATACACTGACACTTCATCCCACTCCCAATCAGCATCCTTCCCAGTCAACTGTCTCAAAGGAGCAGCCAATGAAGAAAAGTCCTTGATAAACATTCTAACATAAAAAAATACTCCTAAAAACCCTCTGACTTTGGTTGTATTCTTAGGTCTTTTCCAGGACTGAGTTATATTTTGTCAAGGAGTTCTTTTGGTCTAGAAGATTGGTTCAAGGTTTTTCAAGGTTTTTAAGGGCTTTAATGGTCTCTCAACAAAAACTACGTATTTCTAAATCAATATGATTGTTTAACTCAAATATAAGAGGTAGATTTTAAATATTAATATAGATTATAGACTAGAATTACGCTATTGTAAATACTAATGTTATAAAATATAGAAATAAGTGTTGTATTGTAAGTGTAATAATAAAGTAAAGTAATGAAGGAATGTTTTTAAAAGCACAAAGTAAGAGGCCTTTTATAGGCAAAACATGAGGGAATAAAATTTACGGAATTTACACCATATACTGAGGAAAAGAATGACTAAAAGGAGGACATATATGACATAAGAAATAAATAAACTGGTACATCAACAAGGGCATCAAATTTATTAACAATAAAGTTTGAGTTCCTTAGACTGTCACAATTAATTACACAATAGTTAATTAATTATATTACTTTCACTGGATTCCAGATCTCTCACTGAGGTAATATATTTGTTTTAAAGTTTTTTTTATTATAATTTTATTATTAAATTCTATTCCCATTGACTTATACCATTGAGCACGGTATTAGGGAGTAAAATTTTAAGAGAAATTTTATTTACACTAATTAATTATATTAATTATTGTAATTAACTAGTTAATTGTAAGTAATACTTAAGTAGATAATTAATTATTGGTAAGAAGAAGGGGTGTGGCTTCAACTCAGTAAAATAATTAATTATTTTACCGGTTAAGTTTAGTAGCCTGGCTGACACTCCCTCACTCTAAAAAAACAATAAAAAAAATGCTATGATTTTTTCTTTTTATACTTTTTTAGTAGAGTAGGAAGATTAGATATCTCCTTCCCAGGTATCCAAGAATCATATTCAGATGATTTATTCTTGAATCTCAATAAGTATTCTGTACCTTTTTCAGCAATGACTATTCTATCATTTAGAATTTTTTCAATTTCTGCTGTTTCAGTGATTTTATTTGGGGTTTTCTTTGGTCTTCCCCTACTTTTTGGGAATAAATCACTATTGGATGTGTAAGGTTTCAAAAGAGATATTGGAAAAACAGGATGTTTTCTGTCATATGGAGAATACAAAATAACCTCAACTGCATTATCTCCAATCATTCTTCTGACAACAAATGGACCAACAAATGGATCTTTCAATTTTTTATTACCTTGTAAGTTTAAGTGGACTTTAGAAATCAACACTTCATCACCCTTTTTAAAAGTGTATTCTTTATGGGATTTGTCCCATCTCTTCTTCTCATTTTCAAATGATTTTTCAATACATTGTTGAGCATGATTTCTGCATAGTTTTTGCATATGAAGAAAAGACTTTACACCAGGGTGTATATCCAATTTAGGTATTTTGTTATTGAGAATTCGGGAAGGAGTATTTGGAACATATCCAAGCCAGAGCACAAAAGGCTTTCTTTGAGTAACAGAATGAACAGTGCTATTATAAGCAAATTCTAACCCAGGAAGTAAGGTAACCCAATCATGAGTGAATCTGTCATTATCTTTATACTCAAGGCCAAAGGCACAATACCTTCTAATCATGTCCTCTAAGGTCTGAATCATTCTTTCAGCTAAACCATCAGTCTGTGGATGGTGGGCAGTAGAAAGTTTCAGATCACAACCACAAACATCCATCAGAAACATCCAAAATTCAGAAGTAAATTTAGGGTCTCTGTCAGAGATTATGGCTTTAGGAAAACCAGCAGTATTAAACATATGAGACCACCATAAGAAAGCTAATTCTTTAGTGGAAACATCCTTGTGAGTAGGGATAAATTTACACATTTTTGTGAATCTGTCCACAATAACCCAACAAGAGTTATATCTGTCTTTACCAGCAATAGGTAATCCTGTTACAAAATCCATGTTTGTTATCTGCCATGGTGCATCAGGAGGTTCAATATGTTGCATTAATCCTGCTCTTTTACCAGTTAATCTTTTTGATTTTTGGCAAGAATCACAAGACTCAACATATAATTTTGTGTTTTCAGACATATTAACCCACCAAGCAGTGTTCTTAATTCTGATCATTGTTTTTTCAAGATCAAAATGTCCAGCCAATATGTCATCATGACAAATTTTCAAGATGATTTCTCTCATAGAAGCAGGAATAACAATAAAATTACTCAACTTTCTCCTATAATATAGATATCCTTCATCAATTGAAAATTTACCTTTTTCCAAAGCCTTCTGGTACTTTGGTGGAAGGGTTTTAATTAATGCTTGTATTGAAGCATTCTTTGGATCATTTAATATGGTGCATAACTTTTTCTAGACAGTTTCCTTATCATATGAATCCAGAATAAGCTGTAATAGCTCTTCCTCCATATCAACCACATATATCCCATGAATATGAATAATATCATCCTCAGGATCATAAGCAGGATTAGAGTCATTATTTGGTAAAGGTAATCTAGATAACATATCCACATTTGAGTGAAAAATACCAGCCCTATGAATAATTGTCATACTCCCTCTGTATTCTTGAACAGCCAAATGCCATCTGAACATATGTCTGTTTGGTGTTTTCAAGTTTAAAAGGGATTTAACTGCACTGCAGTCAGTGACAAGTTCAAATTTCTGGTCATCTAGGTAATAATGAAGCTTTTCTGGAGCCCACACTACAGCTAAACATTCCAATTGAGTAGCACCATATTTCAATTCACTATTTCTCAAGGTTCTTGAAATATAACAAATTACTACTTCTGAAACTTTACCATTTATCACTTGTTTTTGATGGAGGGCAGCACCCAGACCAATGAAACTGGCATCAGTGTACAAAACAAATGGTTGATTAAAGTCAGGTAAAGCAAGAATTGGTGCTGACATCAAACAGTGTTTCATAGTGTCAAAGGCTCTTTGTCTTTCACTATTTCAGACAAAAGCAACATCTTTTCTAGTTAATTGGGTAAGGGGTAAAGCTATGACTTGGTAATTTTTAATATACTGTCTATAGTATCCACACATCCCCAAAAAACTTTGGAGCTCTCTAACTGTAGTAGGAGCCTTCACCTGTTGTATGGCTGCCACTTTGTTTTGGTCAACACATATCTGTAAGCCTGAAACAACATGACCAAGAACTTTTAAAGAATGGAAAACAAATTTACATTTCTTCAAAGCAAGTTTCATATTTATTTCATCAATTTTCTGGAATAATTTACATAGGTGGTTGAGATGGTCCTCAAATGATTTTGAGAATATAATGATATCATCAATATAAACCATCAGCCATCCTTCAAATATCTCTTGATGGAATTTTTTATCCATGACTTTTTAAAAAACTGAAGGGGAATTTTTAGGGCCAAATGGCATCCTAATATACTTATAAATACCCATATGAGTGGCAATCATCAGAAAGTTCTGAGAATTTATCTCAACAGATACCTGGTGATATCTTTGTTACCATCCAAACAGCTGATATATTTAGCTCCCTGTAAAGTAGCATGTATAGAGCTAATTCTAGGTAAAGAGTAGATATCATCAACAGTATAAGTATTTAGTGCTCTATAATTACCACATAACCTGGCTTTATCTTTCTCATAAGAAATTAGGACAGGTGAGATAACACAATATTTAGGTGTTTCAACTACCTTTTCAATAATATTCATTTTTAAAAGGGTAGAGATATTGTCTTCAATATCTTTTCTCTTTGTGGGAGAAGCAGGATAAGGCTTCTTCTTTAAACTAGGTGGTATATCAGTTAATGGGCAACACAATGAAAGTTTCATTTCCTCTTTAACTAATCCCAGTTCATGTGACCCATGAGCAAAGGCCATAGGAAAAGACTTTATCAAGTTAATGATGGAATCTAAATCCTCACCAGAAATTTGTTCTCCAAAAGAGGCATTGTCAATTTCAGACAAAAGGGCATGCATCTCTTTTGTAGATATTCCTTTACATTAAACTACAGAATTACATGGGTTCAATTCTGGTTTCAATAATTTTTTAGGGGAGGAAATCTTAAATTTTCTCTTCCTATTCATCCCCATTGTGAAACATTGGTTTGAGGGATCCAATTTTATGCCATACTTGGTTAAAATATCATTCCCTACAATAAACTAATTTCTTAAGTTATCATTTTTCATGACAACAAAATCACAAATAGCTCTTACAAAACCATGGTTATATTTAAAAAACACTGTGGCTTTGTATTTACCAATGGGGGACAAAACAGAGCCATAACCTCTCCAATTTTCAGAAATGATAGGCATCAGTTTTGATTTATAGTCTTGATCCACTGAAGCAAGTGCTCTTTCATAAACTACACTTCCTCCAGCTCCAGAATCCAGAACAACTTCAATGCTGGTTCCATTAATCAAGACTGGTGCCTTGAGAGGGGCAATAACAATTGAGTTATCCTCAATGTCCTTTATGATCTCAGCATCTTCAACTGTAGATTAAGCATTATTATCAATATAAATAGTATTTAAATAATGAATATCCTCTTCCAGCATCAATATTTTTTGTTGAGATTCATATGAAATATTGCTGGCACAATCACTTGATGTATCATCCAGTGCTACTGTGTCATCAGCATGCACCTCTGTTTGTTCTACAAGATTTATCTTCTTGTCACAAACATGGCCTTTCTGCCAAGGCTTTTTGCACTTGAAGCAAGTG
The DNA here is from genome assembly GCA_030280995.1 of Hemileia vastatrix. Lineage (NCBI taxonomy): Eukaryota > Fungi > Basidiomycota > Pucciniomycetes > Pucciniales > Zaghouaniaceae > Hemileia > Hemileia vastatrix. The sequence goes on along the minus strand of JASXTE010000014.1, from coordinate 27,380,399 downwards.
TTTGTTGCATACTTTTTTGGTGCAACAGGGGCAGAAGGTTTACCAACCTTTTCAAGAGGTTTCTGTTGGTAAGAGGAGGGTTTCTCCAAAGGGGTCCTAGGAATGAATCTTCTGGCATCATACTTGTTGTTTAGAAGGATCTCATTGCAAGTATTAATGAAAGAAGAGGGCTCTCTGGAGAACTCAGTCCTAGCCACTATCAAGTCTCTCAGAGACATTGGTAATTTATAAAGGATCTTGTCCTTCCATAACTCAAACTCCATTTTTGGGTCCATAGCTCTTAAGATTTTAACAAGTTTCATTAAGAGCTCAATAGTTTTATCAGTAGAAGAACTATATTTAGTCTCCTCATACTGCCTTTGTTGAGCCATCCTAAACTTGGAGCCCCCAAATTGTGCTTTAATTAATTTCTTCCAATCTTCCCATGAGTAATCATTCCCATCTAATAGGACAGATTCATACCACATAAGGGCTACATTGGTAAATAAAGAGATTAACTTAGACACAACTTCCTCATCTGGGAATTTGTAAGAGTTTTTCAAGTTATTAATTCTGCAAGTAAATTGTTGCCAATCAGAAGAAGAATCACCATAAAATGTAGGATATTGGTCAAGTTTTGGCCAATTCTTTTAATTTGAAGGAGTCTCCTTAGTACTAGCTTGTTTCTGAGTAAGAAGCAGCTGTAACTTCTCCAATTGGGTTGTAATCTCATTGTTTAATCCTTCTGTTGAAGATCCTGGTGCATCATCAGTTTTTGATGGAAACTCAGTGGTATCAACAGGCATTTCTGGAGCTATTTTTACTTTAGATGAACTAGCCACAGGTAATATTTGAGCATCCTGCACTATATGTTCCTTCACAGAAATGTCAGAGTATTTCTGGTCATTCAACACTGAGTTTAATTTTTCTTCATTGGTTGTTAGTCTTGTTTTCATTCTTGGAAGACTAGATAAACCCTCATTGATAGTTGCAAAAGATAACTTCTTTTTATTTTGAAAAGATGAATAATGGTAATTCAAACTCTTCAGATTCATCTTATCTATCTCCAGCTCTTCACAATAGATAGATACAGTATTTTTTAATTTAGACAAATAATTTTTGATATTTTGCCACAAAGCAATCTTCTTTTCATGAGTTGCCTTATAGTTAAACAAATCATCAGAAACTTTCTGCAATTCACTCCTTAAGGATTGATACCCTTTCTCAGTTAATAAACCATTAAACTTCTGAGTTAATTGCATATTGTTCATAATATGATTCTGTTTTGCAATAATATCTCTCAAGTACTCATCATTAATCTTTGCTACATCTGGAGTGTTTCTTAATAAGGAAACTGAGTAACTTTCCAGACTCTCATAAAACTCAGGGTAAAGAGTTTCATCAATTACAGCCATATCAGGGTTAATCATTGAAGTAGCAATTAAAGTAATGGATTAGATACATGAGTTATCTGTCTACTGCTCCCAGCCTCTACTTGCCTCAAGGTTTCTTCTTCCCTCTCAGATTTACCTGAAGGAACAGAATAAGCTACAAGAAATGGCACTTGAAAATCAATAGAGGGGCTTACCAAGGTTTGCTGGGTATGACCATATTGGGCTTTCTTCTTCTTTTGCCTCCTTGATAGGGGTGAGGAGGTGTGGGGTTGACCTGGCTGGGTCTTGACGGACCTGCCTGAGGTAGCTGATGCTGGTTTTGAGACAGGTTGTCCCACTGAGTGTTTAACAAGTCCCACTGCCACTTGGACACTTCCACCTTCTCTTGGGACTGGGGAGCCAATTGTTGTTGATCCCTGGGGGGAAGAGGTTTCTTCTTCTGTTGAAGAAAGGTATCTATCCTTCTCACCTTTTCTTCCAGAGCATCTACCCTTGCCTTTAGTCTCAAGTTTTCTGTCCTTAGCTCCTTTATGTGAGTTGACAGATTCTTTACCTTTTGAGGCGATGGCATATTTTTTATCCTGAAGCCTTTTGGAAGTTCTTCTGGTGGGTTTATCATAGGCTTCTGATCCTGAGTTGTGTGTACTAGGATTTCTACTTCTTCCATCTCTACATCCTGTTTGGGGCAAAGATTTATTAATCTGAGAAATTCTTCTTGTAAAAGGAGAACTTACAGAAGCAGGCTCATTGTAATATATCAAGTCTAGTTCCTCTTCACGTGCAGCAGAGCCACTTTGGTAAGTCATTTTAAGATTTAACTGAAATGAAGAAAAAGAGACAATAAGATTAATTAGTCTTTATTTTTAATTTTTATTTAACAGAAATAAAATAAAAATAATAAAAAAAATCTTTTTAGGATAAAAATCAACTAAATAAAATTAATTTATTAATTCAAAAAATAATTTAAAATCAGGATTATAATATAATCAACTGTAGAAATAAATTAAAATTTTTATTAATTATTTTCAGGATTTAAATTAACTAATTTATTACCAGGACTTAATGTCAACTGAAGTAATTAAATATGAATCTTTATTAATTAAAATTTTTTTATTAAACTGATCACTTAACTACCAGGACTTAATGTCAACTGAAGTAATGAAATATGAATTTTTATTTTAAAAATTTTATTAAACTGATCACTTAAATACCAGGACTTAATGTCAACTGGAGTAATAAAATATGAGTTTTATTAATTAAAAAAAATTTATTGAAATACCAGGACTCAAAATCAACTGAAGTAATTAATTATGAATTATTTATTAATAAAAAAAAATATATTATTGTCAGGACAATCTGTCAACTGAAATAGTTAAAATTTAAATTAATCAGGACTAATGTCAACTGAAAAATTATAATAATAAATATTAAAATATAATTATTTTATTACTTCTGGGACTAAGAACACTTATTGCTCTATTATGGTCAACCAGGAAAAATAAACAAAAATATAATAATAAAAATAAATTCCAAATTACCAGACACCTCCCCCTGTAAAATGAGCAAATTAATGCCACTTACAGAGTGCTGAGTAAAAGGAAATACGTAGCAAATGAAGAGTGAAGAGTAACCCACAAATAGTAATATCAATAACTACCACGATATATACGAAGTTTAGTCAATATATGAACCTAATTTTTGGAGCGCGGTTCGATTCCCATTTGCAGCAAAAAGTTTTGTCACGTGACGTATGACATTTGTCGTTTTTGTCGCTTTCTTGTCCTTACAGGTACTCAAATGCCAATGGTCCCTTCAATTTACGCCCTCAAATCACGATGCGCCATCAATAATTCGGAAAGGCTCCCAATTTTCAAGGAGTTCTTTTGGTCTAAAAGATTGGTTCGAGTTTTTTTCGAGGTTTTTAAGGGTTTTAATGGTCTCTCAACAAAAAGTACATATTTCTAAATCAATATGATTGTTTTACTCAAATATAAGAGGTAGATTTCAAATATTAATATAGATTATAGACTAGAATTACGCTATTGTAAATACTAATGTTATAAAATATAGAAATAAGTGTTGTATTGTAAGTGGAATAATAAAGTAAAGTAATGAAGGAATGTTTTTAAAAGCACAAAGTAAGAGGCCTTTTATAGGCAAAACATGAGGGAATAAAATATATGGAATTTACACCATATACTGAGGAAAAGAATGACTAAAAGGAGTACATATATGACATAAGAAATAAATAAACTGGTACATCAACAAGGGCATCAAATTTATTAAAAATAAAGTTTGAGTTCCTTAGACTGTCACAATTAATTACACAATAGTTAATTAATTATATTACTTTCACTGGATTCCAGATCTCTCACTGAGGTAATATATTTGTTTTAAAGTTTTTTTTATTATAATTTTATTATTAAATTCTATTCCCATTGACTTATACCATTGAGCACGGTATTAGGGAGTAAAATTTTAAGGGACATTTTATTTACACTAATTAATTATATTACTTATTGTACTTAACTAGTAAATTTTAAGTAATACTTAAGTAGATAATTAATTATTGGTAAGAAGAAGGGGCGTGGCTTCAACTCAGTAAAATAATTAATTATTTTACCGGTTAAGTTTAGTAGCCTGGCTGACATATTTACTTTTATCTTCAACAGAATCCTCTCCTCTCTAGATACCACATGACCTAAGATTTCTAAAGCTGGAACACACCAAGAAAATTTGGAACCTGAAATTTTTAAACCAGCCTCTTCAATCCTAGAAAAATCATCTCTAAAATAATGGCATATTCCCAGATAAAGTTTCATATCGTTGGATTCTCCTTCAGTACTTCATTTCCATAATCTTTTGAAGATCCTTTTATTCCACCATCATCAATAAATATACCAGCATATTGTGGAATTTTGTCTTGTAGAATCTATTCCATCTAAGCTTGATAAAAAGCAACTGGATTTTTTTCTCCTTGAGTTAATCTTGTTAGCTGTAATTGTACAAGTGGTGTTTTAAAGGTTTTTAGAGGCCTAGAGTCTAGATGCAACTCTCTTTAATCATATAATCCAATTATATCTCCTAAATCATAACACTCTCTCCCTGCAAACATTTCTACAAACTCCTCTGCACTAGGTGGTATTCCTGCATCTTTTATTGTAAACAGATTTAGTTCTCTTAAATCATGAACTACCCTAAGCTTTCCATTAGTTTTTTTAATAAAAAATACTGGACTTGAATAACTTAATTATGATTGTTCATATAATCAAGTTTGAGTTCTTTCTATAATGACTTCAATATAATCTTCTTTCAAAGAAGCGGGTATTGGAATTAGCTTCTGTTTCCATGGTTCATGGAAAACAACCAGAATCTTGTAGGGCTTGTCATAAGAATGCTTTAAAACACCTCTCTCCTCTTTTAAAAATGCAATGGACTTCTCCCTCTCAACCATTACATCCAACAACAACCTTTATTCTTCACCTGACAGCCATCCTTCAAGTCCAAAATTAAAAACCTCTAATCTATTGAAAGTGATCCTAAATGTTTAAGAATATTCAGGCAGTTTCTTGACTAAAGGACAGTCATATGGATCTCTTGATAGAATTGGTCTTCTCAAAGGCAGATTTAATTTAGCTGGAAAAGGTTTGTTAATCAGCCTAATTTTATTTTCTACTTTTTATATTTCACTGCACCACTGTCCACTTTTACTTGAGATACTTGATCCATTATAGTTTCACCATTATAAAATTTGTCATAAAAATTTTCTTCATCTTCAGAACCAGAATCAGAAATAGAGTAAGTTGAAACATAATTTTTATTTTCAAAGTTTTCATTTTTATCACTACTACCCCCTTTTCCTTTGTATCATTCATAATTATATTTTCCAACACCTTTTTCCCTTTCATCATCCACCACAAAATCACCAGTAAATAAAATTGGCAGTTTACCTCCTGCTGGAGGAAAGAAATAGAATCATCACAAATATTATATTTTTGTGAATTAATTATATTAAGATTTTTTTGTTGATCTGATGTGATACTTGCAGTTTATCCTTATTGGCCGGTCGTCTAGAAGAAGGAGGAAAAGGTGTATAATGGAATAAATAAATTAAAAAAATGATTTAATGATTTCAAAGAGAAGGCGACAAGTTTTACTGGGGACTTGATACTATTGTAAGGGTTATTTAATTATAAAATATTTATTTAAAAAGTAGTTATTTTCAATGATCAGCAAACAGTTATAATTATTATTAGATATAAGGCAACCTGGGAATATTTATATACTTTTTAAATTAGATTACTAATGTTAATAAAAATATAATAAACTTAATAAAATGGAATTGAGTTGAGTGTAAATAATGATTCAGCTACAGGGGATAATCCAAAGCCTTTTATAGGCAAAGGACCCTCTGAAGCGTCACAATATAGTAATTACAAAAAAGGAATAAAATGAAGCAAGACATTAAAAAGAATAGAACTAAAACATAGAGACTGAGAGAAAAACATGAGACAATCAACTAAACCCGTTGTGGTCTTCCAACATTGGCAGGGGCCTTTGTTGTGTGATTTGGCGTTGTTTGTGCATGTCTTAATTGACATCTGTTAAGGAATTATTCATTTTTCTGGTTTTATTCCGTGGATATTGGGTCTGCTGGTATGTGGGTACTATCATTGGATAGACCCAGTTTTTCTCTATATTTTATGTCTTGTAGACATTTTTCATATTCTAATTTTTAAGGAGTCATTTCCTCATTTTTCATTTATAAAAGATAGCTGTTTAATTTTGTTTTTTGTGTTTTACGGGCTAACCTTAAGTCTTAGGGTTATGTGCTTAGTACCGTTGGATAGAGCTAATTTTTCTCTTTATTTCATGTCTCAATTTTGTTATAGTGAAATTCCGTGTTTTGAAGGTTTTAGTAGTTGTAGTTATTTTTTCCAAGTAGATTGGGTGTTTTTATTGGTTTTCTGGCTTCAGGGAGGCTGTTCCGCTTCAGGCGGCACCTCTGACGTCGGGCGGCCCACCTGCCACTGTTTTAGATGGTTGGGGAGCGCTTCTGGAGGGTTTTTTATGCAATTTGGCGGGTACAGGCGCCAAAATTGGTGGGTGTGCATGGGCTCTTAGATAGTGGTCTGTGTGTACATAGTGAATAAGACAGTTTGGGGCAACTTTAATCATCATACAACCATCCGGAGGTGATATCATTTTTCCTCACTCACTTTTCACTGTTTTCTGGCCACAATTGGCTGTGTTTGTTGCAAGTGAGTTCATCATATAACTTAACTTTGGCTACTGTTTTCTCTGTTATAGTCTTGCAAGCTATAGCAAGTATTATTGCTGTCTCTGGTGTGGATTTGCAGCCTACATCAAGTATCTTTGCTGTCTCTGGTGTAGACATTGGTCTACATTTCAGTTCTTTGGTCTGGTAGTCTGTCTGGGGACTACGTTCTTGGCCCATCAAGCAGTCAAGTGTATTGGAAAATGGGATTTTGGTAAACAGGAACCAATTTACTGTAGCAGGTAAATCTCACTTATTTTTCTAAAGGGACAGGGGATTTTCTCTCTGGTTTTTCTTCAACTCCCTTGGTCAAGGCCTATAGCAAGCACTATAGGATTGTCTACATTTCTGGCGCCCAATGTGGGGTGGAACCTGCTAGTTCTTTGGAATCTCTGTTTTCTTTGGTTGGCTCTTTTTGGTGTTTTGGACTGGAAGAATGGCTTCTGGTTCTGCTATTCCTGTGGTGACTGTCAGTGGGGGGGATGGTCCTCCTGCTGTGATGGTTAGGGAATGTGTTAGGATTAAAACTTGGGATGGTACCAAGTTTAATGGGGAAGATGTGAAGTGGTTTCTGGAGAAATATGAAACTGCTGCTGGTGTGGATGGTGCTTCTTACCTGGACATGGTGAAGCAGATTATTTTCTTCATTGGTGATAGGGCAGTGGAGAAGGAGATTGTGGCCATGTCTGGCTACAAGAAGAGGGATTGGAAATTGTGGTGTAGGGAGATTGTGGATAGATGGGGTGTCAGGTTCACTATGGTGGATCTGAACAAGGTTGTCAGTGAATGGCAATCTTATGGTGGTGTTGGTAACTTGCATAGTTACAGGAAGTTTCTGCTACATTTTGATCCTGTGGTGGAATATTTGGTGGAAGTGGAGGAGCTGGCACATGAAAATGCTGCCAAGGATGTTTTTTGATATGCCCTGGCTAGATATGCCAGGATGGATGTTTTGAAGGAGTTGTCAAGCAAGGAATTGATGAAAACTCTTTCTAATGGGGACCAGAAGTTGCCTGCCTTGGATAAGGTGAAGGAGGCAGTTGAGGCCAATTTGAAGTTATTGGCTGTGGACACCTATTAGGAGGGATGTGCCAAGTATGTCAGCTTGGATGAAGAGGAAGTTAGGGAGAAGAAGGAGGAGAAGAATTTGGTGAAGATTCCAAAAACAGGAGAGGGACCCAATGGTGGAACAGTTAGCTGACCTTACAAAACAGCTCCAAATTTTTGTGCAGGAGGCTAAGAAGGTCAAAAAGGCACCTTCTCAGCCTAGAGATTTTGATAGGAGGGCTGGTAAGAGTGATCCTTGGGTCTGCTCATATTGCAGCAGGAGAGGGAACAGGTCCAATGATTGTTGGGCATTAAACAGGGATGTGTCTGAAGGAAAAGTGGAGTTTGATGGCAGGGTTTTCAAGTTCCCTGATGGCTCTTTTGTGAAGCCCAGTGAGGGACAGGCTCCTGTTGATTTTATCAGGAGAAGGGGAGGTCTCAATCAAAGGAGGCCAAGGTTTGAGGAGATTCCTGATCAAGGGAAGTCTTCTGGTAAGGAGAATGAGGATGTCAAGGGAAAAGGGAAGGAGGTCAATAAGGTCTCTTTTTCTACTTCCTTAGGTGGTTTGGAGTTGTATTCTTGTGGTGGACAGTCAAGTGGTGAATTCTTGGCTGGTGTGTATGATGTGGAAGCAGGAAAGGTGGGAAGGACTAAGAGCAGTTTTCAGGCACAACCAAAGCCTAAGGCTTCAAAGGTGGTTCCTAAGCTGAGTGTAGCTAGGAAGAAGTACAGCAAAGGGGAGCTGTACAAGATGCAGAAGGGTATGGCTGAAATGGGCCCCCCTAGTTTTGGCGCATTGGACATGAATGGTGAGCCAATGCCTATGGATGTTGATTCTGACTCTGAGGAGGATGTCCCTTTGGCTTCATTGCCAAAGCCTGCTGGAGTTAGAGGGTCTGGTGAGGGATCTGGTTTGGTTCCTGTTGATGGTAAATATGTTGGTGGTGATGGTCCTCAAGAATCTTCTAGGACCAAGGTGGTGAAGCCAAGGGCTCACTTTGAGAGGCCAGTTGTTTCTGGTCAATCCAATGTTATGAACTATGTCCAGGAAAGGATGAATCAGGGTCAGGTTTTCCTACCTTATGGGGAGTTGTATGCTATCAGTCAAGGGTTGGCTGATAGGCAGAAAAAGTTGTTGAACAGGAGAAGGGTTTCTTCTGGGGAGGTGGAATACATCTGTGATTCTGCTGAAAAGTTTGGTGAGGGGTTGGAAACTCATTTTTCTGCACCGCTGGGTTATGTCAATGTCACTCTGAATGGCAGGGAGGCAAGGGCATTGGTGGATTCAGGTTCTCAGATTAACCTGATTTCTTTGTTTGAGGCAACATCAAAACTGTTATTGGTGGGAATTTGAGAGGGATCAGTGGCCATGTCACTGAATTGGTCGGAGCTTCTGAGTTTGTAAAGTTAGATGTTGACCGAGCCTCAGGGAATGTTCATTTCTATATTGCTAAGGAAACAGTTAAAGCTGTTCTGGGCGGGCCATTCTTGATGGATTTCCAGGAAAGACTTGGCTATCAATATGATTTAGGAATCAGTTTGGAGTTGACTGGTGAAGATGGAAGGAGACTTCACATGAGGTTATCATCCCCTGGAGAGGATGGTTGGGAGACCAGGCCTGGTTTATCTTCAATGTGCCAGTGCATGTATTGTTGCAGGAGAAGGAAAGATGTTGGTGCTGCCTCCGGTTTTCTGGAGTGTGGCTCAGGCTCTATTGAGAGTCTGTCTTTTTTAGAGTGATGAGGGCTGATCACCCTAGTGCTACAACCTCTCCCCAAGATGAGGAAATCCCAGGTTGTAGTAGGTCAGCTCCCTTGGAGATATACCAAGTGGATTTTCAACTTTCTCTATTTATTGATTCTCTTCTCTGCAAGTATTCATCAAGTTTTTTATCAAGTCTCTGTTCTCTCTCAAGATTCTTAATTATTTTTAATTCAAGTTCAAAGAAGAAGATTGGTTATATATCTTTATTGAAAGATATGCGGAAAAGTTTTGGGGCAGTGAGATTGGGGTCTAAAAGTAAGTCCTCCCAATTGTGCACCGCTAGGGTTTCTTCTACACCTTTCAAAAACATTACCTTGGCCACACATGTGAGCATTGGGGAAACCCCAGGTTATTTTTGTAGGACAGAAGAAAACTCAAGAAAAGAAGAAAAAAATTTCAAGATAATTCAAGAAAATCAAGAAAAAAATCTGAAGATAAAAAAGAAAGAAGATTCAAAAAATTTTGGTGAAGATTGTCAAGATCAATTTTTGGGCCTCCAGCATAAGGTTAAACTGCAGAAAATCATGAAGAAAGAAGATCATCAAGATCTAATTTTGGGCCTCCAGCATGAGGATAAACTGCACAATTTAGAAAGAGTTCATTCTGAAGATGAATCAAGATTCGAAGATTTGGAAGACGGAAGTGAGGATGAAGATTTGGTATTGCAGAAAAGCTTTGGAGTGATGAGATTGGGGTCTAAAAGTAAGTCTTCCCGATTGTGCACCGCTACGGTCTCTTCTACACCTTTCAAAAACGTTACTTGGCCACACATGTGAGCAATGGGGAAACTCTTGGTTTTTGTTCCAGGTCTGGTGGTGAAAATTTCCTGAAGATCCCTCAAGTTGAAGGTGGAGCGGCAAAGTATAAGAAGGTAGCGCAGAAGATTAGGCCTGTCAATGAGCCTATGCCTGTGGGTTTGAATCCGCCCTTGAAGAGACCTCCTTTGCCAAGAGATTCGTACTGTACACCATTGGTGAAGAATCCTCCAGAATTTGTAGAGACAGCTAGGGTGACTGGAAAGGTTGAAAGTTGTTAATTTTGGTCCTGATGTGTGGTTGTCTGAAGAAGAAAAGAAGTTGTTGTTGCACGTTATTGTGCTAAGGGAAAAATCTGTGGCATTCGTTGAAGAGGAAAGGGGTGTGTTGAAGCACTCTTATGGGGAACCTTACTTTATTCCTGTGGTTTGTCATGAACCTTGGCAAATCAAACCTATTCCGATTCCAGTGGCTATAAGAGAGGATTTTGTGGAGATTGTTAGGGAAAGAGTCAGGACTGGGTTATATGAGCAATTGACATCCAGTTACTCAAGTCCGGTTCTCTGTGTAAAGAAGCAGAATTGAAAGTTGCAGTTGGTTCATGATCTTAGAGCCTTGAATAGAGTCACTATCAAGGACGCTGGTATGCCACCAAGTGCAGAGGATTTTGTTGAAGCTTTTGCTGGAAGGGTGTGTTATGGTTTGGGTGATATTATGGGTGGTTATGATGAGAGGGAACTTCATACGGATTCAAGGCCTCTCACAACTTTTGAGACTCCTTTGGGAAGATTTCAGCTCACTAGGTTTCCTCAAGGAGCAACTAATTCAGTGGCAGTATATCAAGCACAGATGGCTTGAATTTTGCAGGATGAGGTTCCTACTCATGCTGGTATTTTTATTGATGATGGTGGAATTAAAGGACCATCCACTGATTATGATAATGAGGTGTTAGTGGAGAATCCTGGAATAAGGAGGTTTGTTTGGGAATATGCAATAACTCTAGAGAGAGTGTTGTTTAGGATTGAAGAGGCTGGTTTGACCATTTCAGGGTCAAAATTCTGTTGTTGTGTTCCTGCTTTGGAAATTCTGGGTCATGTAGTATGTAAAGAGGGAAGGATTATGGCAAAGAAAAAAGTTAATAAAATTCAGTCATGGCCAAGGCCTAAGAATACCACTGAAGTCAGGGGATTTTTGGGTGTGTGTGTATATGTCAGGATTTTTATTAAAGATTTTTCTTTGTTGGCTTCACCTTTAAGGAGGCTGAACAGGAAAGATGCAGACTGGGAATGGACTGAAGAGTGTGAAGAGGCTTTTAAGAAGTTGAAGAAGGTGGTTGGTGAAGATATTGATCTTCACAAGTTGGATTATGGTTTTGATGCTGGAAAAATTTATCTGGCAGTAGACTCAAGCTATATTGCTGCTGGTGCTGTTTTGTCTCAGGAAGATAAGACTGGGAGGGTCAGACCAGTAAGGTATGAGTCTGTGGTGTTTAATGAGGTGGAATCGAGGTATTCTCAGCCTAAGTTGGAATTGTGTGGTGTAGCAAAAATTTTAAAGAAGCTACAGATGGTTTTGTGGGAGCAGCATTTTGAGCTGCAGGTGGATGCGAAATCTTTAGTTCAGATGATCAATACACCTAGTTTTCCAAATGCTCCAATGACTAGGTGGGTGGCATTTATTCAACATTTTTCTTTTGACCTGGTACACAAACTGGGCAAAACTTTTACGATGCCTGATGGATTGTCAAGGAGGCCACCTAAAGATGAGGATTCTGATTCTGAAGAGTTTGATGAAGATGTCCCAGTGGTTAGGGCCAGCACAAAGGGTGCTGGGGATTTTTCTCTCCTCCCCCATGAGGCTAAACTGGATGATTGTTCTGACCTCCCCCAAGAGGCTAAACTGACTGGATCTGATCTTGATTCTGGTGATCAGGATGTTTTTGTTGATGAAGATGGAGTTGTTGTTTGGGACAGCTCAAAATTGGAAATGGTTGTTTTTGTTAGTGAACTGGATTCTCACAAGGTTCAAAGGAGAGAGAAGGACGTGCCAAAATTTAAGGATTGGTGTCCTGGTTGGGCTGGTCAATTGGCTCATGTTCACACTGGTGATTTTGATGACAGAGTTGTACCCTTGGATGTTGTTTTGTTGGATTTTGAAGATGAGACCTGGGGTAAGTCTGGGTTTTATTTTATTATGGTGGAATATATGTTGACCTTATAGAGGCCAGATAGTTGTGATGATGATACTTGGTTGGAAATCAAGAAGAAGAGTCCTGGATTCTATGTGTCAGGAAGAAGGCTGATGAGGAGGAGACATCCTAATCCTCAAGTTGTGGTGACTCAGAAGAAGGGTCAAGACTTGGTGTTAAAGTTTTTGCATGAAGACCTTGGTCATAGAGGCTTTGGGGAGACTTATAGAAGAGTAGCTGACAGATTTTGGTGGCCAGGTATGAAGTTGGCTGTGCAAGGTTGGGTTCAATCTTGTGAAGAATGTCAAAGAAGAAGTCACTTGAAACCTAAAGAGGTCGGCCATGCTACTGGTGAAACAACTGTTTTTGGAAGAGTCAGTCTGGATGCTGTCCATATTAAAGAGGGCAAGTATAAATACTTGATTGTTGCTAGGGATGATTTGTCTGGTTGGGTTGAGGCAGTGCCTCTGGTTAATTTGACTTCCAAGAATGTGGCAGAGTTTTTGAAGAAGGAGTGGATTTATAGGTATGGGTTGATGAAGTTGGTGACTGTTGATGGCAGGCCAGAGTTTGGTGCCTAATTTAAAGAAGCTGTGGCTAGTGTTGGCTCTAAAGTTAGAGTGGCTACACCTTATTATCCTGAAGCTGAAGGTATGGTTGAAAGAGGCCATCAAGTTATCAAGAATGCTTTGGTAAAGATTTGTGGGGATAGTGCTGAAAAGTGGAGGCATTATTTACCCTTGGTGTTATTTGCTGATAGGGTCATGGTGAAGAGTATAACTGGCTATTCTCCTTACGAGTTAATGTTTGGTCAGAAAGCTGTTCTACCAGTGGACTTAGAAGCTGTCTCTTATTTTGCGATTGATTGGGATGATGTGCACTCAACAGAAGATTTTCTCTGTGCCAGGATGCAACAGTTGTAATGTAAAGAGGAATGTCAAGAGAGGGCATACTATAGAATGATGAAGATTAGGAATCAATCAGTCAGGTACTGTAACAAGAAGTTGGCTCATAGACTGAGGAATCCCTTGAAACCTGGTTGTTTGATTTTGGTGTATAATAGAAGTTTGGAGAGTCAGTGGGGAAAAATTTTTGCTGACAGATGGAACGGACCTTACAGAGTCAGATCTCAGGCATCTGGAGGTTCTTATGTTTTGGAAGAGTTGGATGGTGCAGTCTTGAAGAAGAGAGTGGCTGCAGACCAGGTGAAGAGATTTTAACCCAGAGGCACTAGGCATGAAGAAGATTGACTCTGCGATGAGGATAAACTTCAGACCATTCTTTAATTTTGGTTATTTTTGTTATGGTGATGCTATGCATCTGTTTGTTGGAAACTTTTGTTAGAGGGTACCCATGGGCGGGGCCTCTAGATTTTGCCTTGGCAAGTGTGGGGGTGACTGATGGGCTGGCTTCTCTATCAACAGTTACCCCATATTTTCTGTTTCCAACCCTTTCTCTTAATTTTGTTGAACCCTAGTATTGGTTTCTTTTCACAGGTTTTAGTCTTCTATGACTTTAAACTGGGAATTCTTTTGGTCTTCAAGTGCTGGACTCTTCAATTTTATTGGTTTTGGTTTATTGGGTTGGATGTTGTGTTTTGTTTGTTAGAAGGTACCCAGGGGGGGCTTCTAGATTTTATTTTGGCAAGTGTGGGGGTAACTGATGAGCTGGATGCTCTGTAGAACAGTTACCCCAGAATGTCTGTCTCAAGTCTTTTGTTTTTCCTAGTTGAATTCTAGTTCTGTTGTTTATTATTCAGGTTTCAATTCCACTATGACTTTAAACTGGTTTGGGACTGGCTTCTTTATCTTTGGTTCTTTCAGATTGGTGGTGGATTACTGGTGGTCTCCCATCATTTTTACTTATTGGAGGGAGCGCACCCAGTGATCATTTCTATGGACCGGACTTTCTCTTACTGGTCCATCTATGGAGCTGGACTGTCTTTGATTTTGTAGTTATGTTTTTGCTAGATAGTTGTTTTAGATTATTTTCTTTTTTCTCTTTCTTTCTTTTAATTTTTTTATGGGGGTGTTTAAAATTATAAAATCAAAATATAGGGTGTTACCACATCAGGGTCACCTGGATGTGGGAAAGAATTGGTGGGAAAAGGCTCATCAATCGGCCGGGCAATGCTATTATCTTTTCTATTATTATTTTATTTTATTTCATTTATTTCTGTGTTTCATTAATTTTATTATCTTCTTTAATTTCTAAATTTTTATTGTTAATCATTTAAAATATTTAATTGTGTATTCACATCAAGGTGCACTTGGATGTTGGTAAGGTATCAGGGGACCAGCTCATCAATTGGCTGGGGGATACCAATTTTTTATATAATTATTTATTTCATATTATTTTATTTAGTTCATTTATGTTTTATTTTCAATTTTCTTATGATTAGTAGTTTAGTAGGATAAGGTACTGATTTAAAAAAAAATCATTCTGAAATTATTTTTTATTAATTGTTTTATGTTTCCAATCTTTTTGCAGGAGCTCATTGTCTGGATGATGAAGCTTCTGGAGGCTGGTCCGGATTATAATGACGTTTTTTTTTTGTTGGGGTTGTGGGAAGCACTGTGTTCTTTGAAGTGCATCCTGCTGGAGAGATTATATGGATTGTAATGAGCAGGAATTGGATTAGAGGGAAGATCAGAGGAAGAAGAAGAAGAGGCAGGAATGGAGTGCTGGAAGGTTTGCTTTATGATTCTAGACATCTTCCAGTGGTCGTCCAACAGGCGCTTTCTCAGGGATTTTTCAAAGTCATTCAAAGGACCATGGAGGGCGAAGGCTTTCAGCATGTTGGAACACATGGTGCTTAGGTGTTGTTTCATGTCTCCATAATCCAGGGTCAAAGAAGTTTCTAGAGGTTGGCCAACTCCAATAGTAGATTCAGGAGGAGGGGTGCCAACTAGACAAGAAGAATTGGATCAGTAATTATTTTTGTTGAAGAAATGGGATGAATTAATTTGGTACTTAAAGATTGTAAGCTCATCAAATTTGTAAGCAGCCCAATTTGGATTTCTGAAGATTTTGGAATGGTCATAGTAGGTGGATCAATCAGGGAAAGATATTGATTCTCTTTGTCTTCCTCTGAAAGATTTTGAGAAGGTGAACTAGGAGGCTGATGTTCCTGGGGCCTAGTTGAAGCAGCGGGACTGTTGTTGTTGTTGTGGTGGATATTTCTGTTGGATTCAGCTGGAGGAGGTGCTGGTGATGGAGTACCAGGGTTGTTAAAAGATGGAGCAGGAGAGGGTGATTTGGAAGCAGATTGATCTCTCCTGGATGGAGCTTTTGAAGACATGGAACTGTCAGAAGAATAGTTGGATGACAGAGGAGAGGTGTAGTTTCTTTGTGTTAGCTGGGGACAAAGTTGTTGCTTGGTTGCAGTGTTGGTTGTTCTGGTTTCTTCTTGGGGTTCTCTGGCAGGTCTCCTAGAAGTTTGGGAAATTTTGAAGTTTTTGGACCTTGAAAGGGTTGGCTGCATTGCTCTGGGAGCAGTTGGAGGTGATTGTGTAGAGTTGTTTTTGTTGATTGATTGAATTTGGCTGTTTTCAGGCTGTTTTTGGAGATTTTGAGCCAGATTTCACTGTCAAGTGAGGCGGGCGGGCCGCCTGGACGCAGTCTAGAAGCCTGGGAGCTGATCTTGAAGCTTTGGAGCTAATTTGGTGGAGATAAAAGCAGTTTCTTGGGAAGTTAAGGCTGGTCTTTTGGGAAGAGTTCTGGAAGCTGAGCTTCTGGATCTTCTGGAAGGTGCTGAAGATAAAGAGGAAGAGGAAGGACCAAGCTCTGGGGATATGGTAGGGGATCTAGAGATGTATTTATGAGAAGGTGAAGGAGGAGGAATAGGGTAGTTGGCATCTCTGTCACATCTTTTCTTTTTGGAATAGCAAGAATCACAAGCCCTGTTGTAGAATTTGGCTTCAGGAGTTGGAAGAGTGAATGTGCAAGGTCTGCACATGTGGATGCACTGTTTGCAGGCATAGTCCTTGGGAGCAGTGAAGCAAGGAAGAGTAGAGGGGTCAACATCAGGGGATACAGCCATGATCTGTGGTGAGAAAAGATGATGGAAAGAGATAAGAAGGAGATTTTGTCAGTGATGGGTAGATGATGAAGTGAAGGCGGAAGTTCTGCAGGTTGGCTGTGGGTGTATTGCATGAAATTGGCTGAGTCTTTTTTTTATGCAAATTTTATTCCAGTCCTCTATGACTCTAAACTGGAATTTCTGTTAGTCCATCAAGACTTTAAACTGAAAATTATGTTAGTACTCAAAGACTTTAAACTGGCTGGTTTCAATATTTGTCAAGAAGTAGTCCGTCAAGACTTTAAACTGAACATGGGTATAGTCCCCCAAGACTTTAAACTGAGGATTGTTGTTGTGTTAGTCCCCCAAGACTATAAACTGAGGCATGGGTTTTGTCGCTGGAGTTGGTTTTGAAAGATTGGTGGAGGGTATCCACAGGGGAGCCTCCAAATTTGGCAGAAGCAAGTTTGGGGGTAATTGATGGGCTGGAAGCTCTATTCACAATTACCCCAGAATGTTAGTTTTTTTCTCTGTGTCTTAATGTGGTTGATCTCTGGTTCTGGGTTTATGATTTAGGTTTTGAGTCCCCCAAGACTTTATACTGAGCGTTTTTGAGTCCCGCAAGACTATAAGATGAGGATGGTCCCCAAGACTTAAAACTGAGGGTTGTTTTGTGGTTACATCCTATAGAGGGTGTGGTCAATTTTTTTTTTTGAATCAAACTCAAGTACTAGTGGAATTACAGAGGGAATCAAGAGATGAAATGAAGTGTTCAGAATTAGCCTTGAACTGGTGAATGAGGTGTCTTCTGTTCTCAATGTCCTGTGGATCTCTAGCAGGAGTGGATTAGAAGTAGTGAAGCAGAAATTTTTTCTGTTGAGATGTGTGTTTTTGGAACTTGGCCTTGATAGTGGGCAAGTGGTTTGGTGTTGGTGGTGCAATGGATCCTACATTGTTATCATCACTATCAGAAGATGGAAGAACTGAAAAGTCATCAGTTTTAAGTTGAAGGAAGAAATAAAAGTTCTTTACCATCAGATGGACCAGGGATGGTGGAACTTGTTGTTTTATGGGTTGTAGCACTCTTCTGGGAAGGGTGAAGCTTTTTGATTAATCTGGGTATCAGGATGGATGGCCTAGATCTTTTGGTGCTGGTAGAAGATGGACCAGGTTGAGGTGGAGGTGAATCTGTTGCAGAAGATAATGGACCAGGTCTGTAGCAGGGATTCTTTCTAGATTGGAAGACATTTCAGGATGTTCTGTATGGATGGACAGGTGGTGTCATGGAGCAGTTAGATTATTGTCAATGCAATATTGGCAAGGACCCATTTCAGAGGCATGTTTAGGAAGAAGGTTGAACATGGTGGTTTGATGAAGAAAGAATGTGGACATTCTTAATTGGAGGGAGGATGTGGTCTTCCAACATTGGCAGGGGCCTTTGTTGTGTGATTTGGTGTTGTTTGTGCATGTCTTAATTGACATCTGTTAAGAAATTAGGTATTTTTCTGCTTTTATTCCGTGGATATTGGGTCTGCGGGTATGTGGGTACTATCATTGGATAGACCCAGTTTTCTCTATATTTTATGTCTTGAAGAAATTTTTCATATTCTAAGTTTTAAGGGGTCATTTCCTCATTTTTCATTTATATAAGATAGCTGTTTAATTTTGTTTTTTGTGTTTTATGGACTAACCTTAAGTCTTATGGTTATGTGCTTAGTACCATTGGATAGAGCTTATTTTTCTCTATATTTCATGTCTCAATGTTGTTATAGTGATATTCCGTGTTTTAAAGGTTTTAGTAGTTGTAGTTATTTTTTCTAAGTAGATTGGGTGTTTTTATTGGTTTTCTGGCTTCAGGGAGGCCATGCCACTTCAGGCGGCACCTCCGACGTCGGGCAGCCTGCCCGCCTCTGTTTTAGAAGGTTGGGGAGCGCTTCTGGAGGGTTTTTTTATGAAATTTGGCGGGTACAGGCGCCAAAATTGGTAAGTGTGAATGGGCTCTTAGATAGTGGTCTGTGTGTACATAGTGAATAATACAGTTTGGGGAAACCCTAATCATCATACAACCATCCGGAGATGATATCATTGTTCCTCACTCAGTTTTCACTGTTTTCTGGCCACAATTGGCTGTGTTTGTTGCAAGTGAGTTCATCATTTAACTTAACTTTGGCTACTGTTTTCTCTGTTATAGTCTTGCAAGCTATAGCAAGTATTATTGCTGTCTCTGGTGTGGATTTGCAGCCTACATCAAGTATCTTTGCTGTCTCTGGTGTAGACATTGGTCTACATTTCAGTTCTTTGGTCTGGTAGTCTGTCTGGAGACTACTTTCTTGGCTCATCAAGCAGTCAAGTGTATTGGAAAATGGGCTATTGGTAAACAGGAACCAATTTACTGTAGCAGGTAAATCTCACTTATTTTTCTAAAGGGACAGGGGATTTTCTCTCTGGCTTTTCTCCAACTCCCTTGGTCAAGGCCTATAGCAAGCACTATAGAATTGTCTACACCATGAGTAAATAACTAATTTTCCCACCATAAGTTCCCAAAACACTTAATTAAAATAATTAGTAACCAAGTAAGTTTGAAACATGAGAACAGTGAGTAAAATAATCCAAAACAGACATTACAGTGACATGTAAAGGGTTTAATTAAAACAAATAGAATTATTTTCACGCCAAAAATCCATGTAATCAATTCAATCCAGTTTAAAGCAATTTAAATTAATTTTTTTAACTATGTAATTAATTCAATAATTAGTTTAAATGAAATATATAATTAATTTAATGATATTTCTAATTTAAAGTGGGGATTTTAATACTATGTTATTAAATAAGTGTTATAATTTATTTAATAATTTTTCTGAAACAATTAAGGGTCAAAAAAGAGTCCAATATTATTGTTTAATAATATATGAAATTTTTATTTAATATATAAATTTAATTAATTAATATAATTACATTATAAGTCAATTTTACTCTTATAATTATAATATATATTTATAATTAATTAATTATTAATTTATAGTTATTAAATACATCAAAATGCGCCATTATTTGTAGAATATAAAGTATATTATGCTTAATTTAAATGTATAAATAATTTATATAACAATAAAATGAATATAACACTTATATTTAATCAGATACTTATATAATTTTATTATGCAATAAAATATTAATTTATATACATAAAATACAAATTTTAAACTCTCTTTCAGGTCCAATAAATTAACATATTATTTACTGGGCTCCTGGTATAGCCTGGCTGACAATCCTCATGCTGGAGGCGCTTATTATGCAATTTATCCTCATGCTGGAGGCCTTAGAGTAATCCACCACTAATTTCACCATAATTAACCAAATCCCCTTTCCAATTTTTATCCAACATAATATATACCATCTTTCCCTTTGAGATATTTTAAAATTTTATAGAATAGTTTGATAAAGATAATAAATATATAGAAAAATCCAACACATAATGACATTCCGATGAAATATCAAAAGAAAACAATTGAGAACCCAGTTGAGTTATCTCCAAGTGAGCTGACCTATTGCAATCCAGGTTCTTTTCTTGAGGAGAGATTTCAAAATTAGAGCAATCAGCCCTACCTACCCCAAAAAATGAGGGCACTCATTTTTATCTTTTTAAATTAATTCACCAGAAGCTGACCTTTTTATTTGCCATTTCTTGGTTCAAGAACAACACTTATACATTGTGGTAAGACCAGGTTTTGTTTCCGAGCCATTGGCTTCTAGAGGTTCTAATTGTAAATGAAGCCTTCTCATATTTTTACCAGTAATATCTAAACTGATTCCCATACCAATCTGTTAATCTATCCTTGCTTCAAAATCCATCAAAAAGGGCCCACAAAGAACTCTTTTTACTGATCCTCTGGCCACATAAAAGTGCACTCTTCCAACAGATCCACCAATACATAACTTGAAATCCTCTGATTTACCCATAAGTTCAGTAGCTTGACCACCTATGCCTCTTTAATTATCACCAGTAACAGTTTTAATTAGCAAGCCTATAATAGCTGCTTGCTCTAAAGAAATTAACCTAATTTGTGACCCAGCATCCACCAGGGCCTTCACCTCTTTACAATTTAACAACACCATTAAATACCTTAAAGTAGCAGAAAAATAAGTTTACGTTTCCTCTCCAAAATTTTCAGCATTTTCACATATATACTCCACCTCTTCAACAGATACCCTTCTCCTTGTCAGATGCTTCTTTTACTTTTCTGCAAGGGAAGGACTAATCATAAATAATTTACCTAATGATAAAGGAATCTGCAGTTGATTCACTCTACCTAAAACTGTCTCCATAGCATTTTCTTGACCAGATACAACTGGCCTTTCATAATGAACTTTAGTGTTAAAAGCCTTGGCCCTGGGTACCTCTTGAGAACCCACATTGCCACCTTCACCCCCCATAATAAAATCTTCATCTACAATTACCCTAGCTCCATCACCAGCTTCTTTCACAAATCCAGATCTATCATTGGTTCTCCTTACCCCTTCCATAGGAGTAGGACCAGAAAAACTTGGTCTGGGAAGTGAAACTGTAGAAAATCCTGTAATACTAGCTACAGGCCTTGTCCAAAGGAGTTGGAGTAAAACCAGAGAGAAAAACCCCTGTCCCTTTAGAAAAATAAGTGAGATTTACCTGCTACAGTAAGTTGGTTCCTGTTTACAAAAAGCTCCTTTTCCAACACACTTGACTGCTTTATCAGTCAAGAAAGTAGTCTCCAGACAGACTACCTAACCAAAGAACTGAAATGTAGACTAATTTCCACACCAGAGAAATCAAGAATACTTGATGTAGGTTGAAAATCCACACAAGAGACAGCAATAATACTTGATATAGCTTGAAAGACTACACCATAGAAAACAGTTGCTAAGCTAAGTTAAATGAAGAACTCACTTTGCAACAAACACAGCCAATTGTGGCCAGAAAAAAGTGAAAACTGACACTACGCAATATAGGGGGTGGACTTGCTAGCAAGTCCTCAACCTGAACTCAGATGGAACTCAGACTGAAATCATACTGAACCCATACTGAACTCTACTTGAACACTCACCTAAAACTGTTCTGCTGAGTGGTGTTCATCCCTGATTGTATGGTTCCTTTATCAATGGCTCAATGTGTGTTCAATCTGTGGTGAGTTTGGGTCCAAGGTTGTGGACTTGCTAACAAGGCTGCCCCCCATATTGTGTGGTGTGAGTGAGGAAAAAGGATATCACCTCCGGATGGTTGTATGATAATTAGAGTTGCCCCAAACTGTCTTATTCACTATATACACACAGACCAATAACCAAGAGCCCATGCACACCCACAAATTTGGCGTTCCTGACCGCCAAATTGCATAAAACCTCCCTAGAAACACTTCCCAGCCCTCTAGCACTGAAGCAGGAAGTCCGCCCGCCTAAAGCGGCCTGACCACGCTGAAGCCAGAAAACCACCAAAAACACCCAAACTACTTAGAAAAATCATCTACAACTACTAAAACCCTTAAAACACATAATTACGCTATAACAACATTGTGATATGAAATGTAGAGAAACTTCCGCTCATTCCAAAGGTACTAAGCACTTAACCCTAAGACTTAAGGTTAGCCTGTAAAACAAAAAAAAATTCAACAGCAATTTTTTAAAATAAAAAATGAGAAATTATCCCCCAAATACTTAAGCTATGAAAAATGTCCACAAGACATAAAATATAGAAAATAACCGGGGCTATCCAGTGATAGTTTCCACTTCTCTGTAGTCCCAATATTTGCTGTGTAATTCCAGAGAGGAGCATAATTATTTAAACAATGCCATTTAAGGCATACCAAAACAACACCAAATAAACCAACAAAGGGCTCTTCTGTGGTGATCCAAACCTGGGTAGGCCTTTGGAGTGCATATTTGGGGGTATTTGGTATGTAGGGTGTTATTGGGGTTATGGTGTTATTAGAGGATAGTAGTGTTTATGGAGGCTTAAGCTAGGGTCACTTATTATGTCTCAGCTTAATTTACTTTCTTTTCTCTTCATTTTGGTATCCCTTATGGGTGGTTACCTTGTTTTATAGCATAGTTATGGTGTTGTTATTGGTATTTATTGGAAGTTTATTGCTTAGTGGTGCTTATGTAGGTTAAGCTAGGGTCACTTATTATGTCTCAGCTTATTTTCCTTTATTTTCTTTTCATTTTGGTATGTCTTATGTGTGTTTATCTTGTTTATTAGTGAAGTTATGGGTTTTTAGGGTTTTTAGGGTTTTTATGGGTTGTATGGGTGTTTTAGGGCCTAAAAGCGGCCCGTCCGCCTTGAAGCAGGGTGCCTTCCTGGGCACTGGGGAAGTGCAAAAATGCACTTTTATGCATGAAAAAGGCTGGGGAAGCAGGATTTTGGGCGGGGAATCGGTCAGGGTGGTCTGTGCACTGGCTGTATGATGCGTGTGTGGGAAGATTTTTAGGGAATCATCTTATCTCTTTACTCATTGCCTCTCTGTTCCTCACTGTCTCATTGGCTTGTGTTTTTTTTGAATATATTACTGTTCATTTCAACTCTTTCTGGTAGTCTGTCTGGGACTATTATCTTCACTTTTAAAGGGGTCAAGAGTGTTTAATTAGAGGGTCTAGCAAACAGATCTCCAATTTGCTGCAACAGGTAAGTCTCACTTGTTTTTCTAAAGGGACAGGGTTTATTATATCTGGTTTTTCTCCAACTCCCTTGGTCAAGGCCTATAGCAAGTAATATAGGATTTTCTACATTTCTGGTGCCCAATATGGGGTCAAATCTGTTGGCTTTTTGAATCTCTGTTGATCTAGGCTTCTCTCTTTGGTGGATCTCCTTTGGTGGATTTTGGATTTGGTGCTATATCTCTTTGTGGTTGGTCTAGGAGTCTTCTTTTCTGTTGGATTTGGTCTCTCCTAGGTCTCTAAGGCTATTGGGGGTGACTTTGGCTATCTTTGGTGGAGATTGGAGGCTGTAACTGGGAGTTGCTAGGATGGTTAAGATTCAGTATTGGGATGGTTCAAGGCTTTTGGGGGAGGATGCAAAGGGGTTTTTGGACAGGTTTGAGGTTGCTTCTGAGATTTATGGGGCCTCACTGTTGGAAATGGTTAGGCAAGTAATCCTTTTCATTGGTAATAGGGAGGTGGAGAAAGAAGTTTCTGGTATGGCAGGATATAGGAGTCAGGACTAGGGGAAGTTGAAGATTGAAATGGCTAAAAGGTGGCCTACTACTTTCTCAATGGTGGATCTTCATGGGATTGCTAGGAAGTGGGAATTGAAAGGTGGTGTAACTTCTCTTTCTCAGTATAGGGAATTTATGGAGGAGTTTGGTGAGGCTCTGGATTATCTGGTATATAATGATATATTACCACATGAAGATGGGGCCAAGTATGTATTTTGGAGTGCCATTGGTAGGGATGTAAAGGTGGAGGTTATGGAGATTCTTTTCAAGGATGACTTGATGAAGACTCTGCCACATGGGGAAAATAGGATTCCTGGTATGGATATTCTGAATGAGGTTTTTTTGGGAAATTTGGATGGTATGAAGGATAGGGATGTGGAATCTGGAGAGGAAATTCTGTTGCATGGAGAGGTTCAGGAGACTGTGGTGGAAAATTCAGTTTCTGGAAAGGTGTTGGAGCCATCAATTTTGGAAGATGGGTACTCTGATGATGTTTGTGAAACTAATTTTTCTTTTCCAAAGGATTCCATAAGATCTCAGGAATGTGCTTCACTGGAAGTTTTGGAAATGTACACACTCGAGGATCAGTGTATTTCCTCAAGTTTGGGTGAATTATGTGGGAAGGAGGACTTTTCTGGTAATGAAGAAGGATTTTGGGATATTGAGAAAGAATCTGTGGTGGATGAATGGTTGTTGAGGGATGATTATTTTTCTTTCTCAAGTTCAGATAATGGCTTATTGGAAGAGGATGTATCAGTTGAATTTTTGGATGGACAGAAAGATTCTGTCTTGGATGTTTTTCTAATAGAGGAAGATTATTTTCAAGTGGTTCCCTCAAGATCAGAAGGTCTCTTCTTGGAGGAGGATTTTTATTTTGATGTTATGGATGTTATTCAGGAGGATTTTGCAGATTCTAAGCAAGATTCCTATAGGGAAGTGGAAAATTGTGATGTTTTGGATGTCACTGGTATAAAGGTTGATTTTAAAGATGTGGTGGAGGTTCCAGATGTTTCACAGGGTGGAGAATTCATTGATTCTGGAGATGTGAACTATGGTAGACTCAGTGTATGGAGGAGGATGTAAGATTTGTTTGGAGGTCTGATGTTGGGATATCAGAATTGGAAGAGGAGATTAGGGGGTTCAGGCCCTAGGGGCAAGATTATTGGTTTCAACCTTTAGATTTCACAAATCTGATTCCTCTGAAATGAGGATAAACTACTTGATTTGTTTTGGTTTTGCTTAATTTGGCCTTTATGTATTTGGTCAGGATTTTTTTTGTTTTGTCCAATTCTTATCAGTCTCTCTGGTTAAAGTCTCTATATAAAAAAGGGAAATAATGAAAAAAATATTAGTATAATGAAGATGGAAGAAAAGAAAAATTCAAGTGAAGATGGATATTTTATTTAAAATAAAATGAAGATAAAAATGAAGATTATTGGCTTTATTTCACCTCCAGCATGTGGTTAAACTGCAAAATTTTATTTCTAAATTGGATTTTTTTTTGGCTTTCAAGAATTTTAATGGTTTTTTAATGGTTTTGGTTATTTATGGGAGAAGATTTGTGTTGGAAAATCCTTTTTGTTAGAAGGTACCCAGGGGTGGGGCTTCTAGCTTTTATTTTGGCAAGTGTGGGGGTGACTGATGGGCTGGCTGCTCTATCAACAGTTACCCCAGACTGTTTGTTTCCAACCCCTTCTCTTAATTTTGTTGAATTCTAGTATTGGTTTTTTTTTCTAACAGGTTTTTAGTCCACCATGACTTTAAACTGGAAATACTTTTGGTCTTCAAGTGCTGGACCCCTCATGATTTTTGGTTTTGGTTTTTTTTGTGTTGAATGTTGTGTTTCTTAGAAGGTACCCAGGGGGGGCTTCTAGGTTTTATTTTGGCAAGTGTGGGGGTAACTGATGAGCTGGCTGCACTGTAGAACAGTTACCCCAAAATGTCTGTTTCAAGCCTTTGGTTTTTTCTAGTTGAATTCTAGTGATGTTTTTTTTGTGATTCAGATTTTTAGTCCTCTATTATTAAAATGATGTAAACCTTTTACAGTTAATATTTCAATTAAATATACTTAAATAAATTTATATACAAAAAAATATTCTAATGACGGACTACAACAGTTACATCCTTATTTATACCTGTTTTCATTAAAGTGTGTATGATACCCAAAAGCACTTCTCTTACAACATTTTAGAAGTGTACAAATAGCTTTTATGCTTTCACAATCCCATGATTGAGTATCACCTTTTATCCTTTTAACTTTTGCTTTTCCAATATCACACCCCTTTCTCTTATTACCTCTCTTATTACTTTTGAATATAAAAATGTTATGTTGAACATTATTATTACTTTGTGTGTTATCTTTTCTCTTATTACGATACTTGATGCCTTTTCTTAATGCACAATGTTTCTCTTTTACTTTCCAATGCCACCTAATTGTCTTTGCCTTTTTATCTATTATTGTACTTATTCTTCTTACTCGTTCTTCATCTTGTTGAGGTGTCCAGTGTGAGTTGTTAGTAATGCAATATTGCGTATTGTTGGATAATTTGTGATTGTGAGATATTGAGGGGACACATGCTATATTTGCTGAAATAATATTAACACACTCCCTTCCGCTCAATATCTCATAATTTTGCATTCCCATTTTTCTCATGAATTTGAAGTGTTTAATTCTATCTAAAGGCTTAGTAAAGATATCAGCTATCATCTCATTTGTTGGTATATACTCTATGAAGATTTCTTTATTTCTTATTAGATCCATAACAAAGTTGTAATGAGTTTCAATGTGCTTAGTTCTAGAGTGAAATATAGGATTTTTCGATTTCTTAATTGCACTTTGACTGTCCGACTCTATTAATGTAGGGGTTTTTATATCCATGCCTAGTTCCATGAACATCTTTCGCCACCATTGAGCTTCTTGCGCTGCTGCTAGATAAGCACGGAATTCGGCCTCAGATGATGATGTGCTGATTACTCCTAGTTTTTTACTTTGCCAAGATACTGATCCGTTGTTGATCATGAATATGTGACCGCTTGTTGATCTTCGCTTATCGTTTTCTGCCCATCCAGAATCTACATAGCCGAGTAGTTCCTCATTTTCATTTTGATAGTGTATTCCCAAACTTTGTGTTCCCTTTAGGTATCTAATAACTCGCTTAAATGCTTCCCAATGGGTTTTGTTTGGTTTTTCAAGGAATTGTGATAGAATACCTACGCTATAAGAAATATCTGGTCTAGTGCATTGTGACAGATAATTTAATGATCCGATCGCCGACCTGTAGTCTTTATTTTCGGATTTGAAATTCTCGTGTTCTTCATTAGTGGATGGCTCAATCTTCTCATTAGATTTCATTGGGGTCCCGCTTATTTTAGCTTCTTCTAAATCGTATGTTTGTACTAGGTTTTTAATATAATGTTCCTGAGACAAGAATATACTCCTGTCTTTTTCTATTTTGACTTTTATGCCTAACACGTGCTGTACTACTCCTAGATCTTTAATTTTAAAACTTTCTTTCATGTTTTTAATGATCATTTCACTGTTTTTTCCTACTAAGATTAGATCATCTACCCAAGCAAATGCTAGATCTCCCTCAGAGTGGATAAACAGACAGGGGTCTGCATCACTAACACGGTATCCATTTTTGGTGAACCATCCAGTCATAGTTAAATACCACCCTCTCGCTGCCTGTTTAAGCCCATATAATGTTTTCTTTAATTTTATTACAAAATTCTCCGGGTGTTCAACTAAATGTTCCTTGTTTTTATCATTATATGTTTCCTGTTTAGTTTCTTGTATCCACTCTCGAAAACCATCTGGTATTTCAATGTAAACTGCTTCCTCTTCCTCTAATTTTGCATTTAAATATGCTGTTACAAAATCTGCTTGTCTCGGTTGTTTTTTTGTTGCTACCGCATAATTCAGAATGAATCTCATAGTACTAAGTCTTCCTGTTGGGGAGAATGTTTCCTCAAAGTCGATTCCTTCTTTTTGTTTGAAGCCTCTTGCTACACATCTGGCCTTATACCTTTGCAATTCTCCATTAGTGTCAAACTTTTTATTCAAGACCCAGCTGGTTGTGATTATTGTTTTCTCCTTGTCTTTTTTGTTTCTTGGTATTATTTCAAATACCCTATTTTCTATGATTGAATCGAATTCTTCAAATATGGCCTTCTTCCATAAGATCCATTCTTTGGATTTCTTAGCTTCTTGATAACTATTTGGTGTTATAACGTTTTCTCGTATGAATGTTTCCATCATGAAGGCTTCAAGATTCACTTCTTCTTCATTATCTTCTTTTATTTTCTCAGTTGTGTATGTTTTTAGATTGCCGTATCTTTCTGGTTCTTTTTTATTCTATTTTGATTTTCTTGTACCTTCATCTTGAATTTCTTCGTTATTAGTTTGTTCTTCTACTTCTGCTTCTTTTGTCTCTTCAGTTACTGGTGTGATTGCACTAATGTTCATTTCGTTTATTTGTGGGACTTCTTTCTCGATCTCAAATATGTCTCTTGTCCTGATAATATTTCCTTTCTCTTTGTCCCAAACGCGGTAAGTGTTTGCTTCGTTTTCATCCATTCCTACTAATATGCCCTTCTTGCATCTAGGATCCAGTTTGCTGATTTTCTGATAATGATGGATACTATATAATATGTCTTTACCGAACTCCTTGAGCTTTTCTGTTTGAGGATCTTTTTTCCAAAAGTTTTTAAACGGCTCTCTCTTACTGGTTTTGTTATATAAAGTTGCTGCCGTAATCATGGCTTCTGCCCATAATGTTTTTGGTAAATCGTGTTCTAGTATTAAGGTTCTTGACTTTTCTATGATGGTCCTATTCATTCTTTCCGCCATTCCATTATTTTGCGGTGTATTTGGTGTAGTTACTATATGGTTTATTCCCTGTTCTTGTAACCAGTCTTTAAATTCATTGCTGATAAATTCTCCTCCTCCATCACTTATTATTCTTTTTACATTGTAATCTTTTTGTCTCTTTATTAGTTGTATGACACCTCTTATCTCTTTCTCAGTTTGTCCCTTATGTTTGAGGGCTCTAATCCAGACGTAGCCTGTAGCTGTGTCTACAATAGTTAAAGCAAATCTCGATTTTCCTAATGATATGGGTGTTATCAGTCCCATTAAATCTACAGAAATTTCTTCACCAGGCACAATTGACCTTTCTCTTATTTTCTTAAACGGTTTTCTTGTCATTTTTCCGAGCTTGCATGTCTCACAACTGGTTCCATCTCCCGGATGTCCAAGTCTTTTATGTTCTTTTAGGGCATTATGAGCTTGGGCATGTCTTCTTTCAAGGTTCAAGAATGGTAAGCGATTTCTGATTTCTCCTCTCATTACTGTTTTATTATTGATGGTTACCTCAAAGTTTTTTTCTTTTCCTTTTATGATTTGGGCACCTTTCTCCCATAGCAAGACTTGTGAAACGAGGCAATATGGTAGATCTGGGACATAGTATACATTTTTGAATATTATCTTTTCATCACTTGGGCTATATAACACTACTTCTCCCTTTCCTCTAATATTTACACTCCTACAAACCTCTCCAATATTTACAATCCCTCTACACTCCTGGATTTTCACGAAATTATCTTTTCGATTCCACATATGATCTGATGCTCCAGAGTCTAATAATAGTTCATTACTGGTGTTGAGACATATGTTAGCTTCAAGAATGCCTACATATGTAGATATTTTGATACTGACAAAAGACTCTCCCTCGTTGTCTTCATTGATTGTGTCCCCATACAAGAACTCTTCATCGCTATCATCGAAGATTTCTTTCTCCCAGTCTACTGTAAGTTTCTTGTTAACTTGTTCTTCATCATCACTGATATCAATAATTCTTTTTTCCATAAATGCAACACTTTTAATTTCCTTTTCTTCTTCTTTAGCTTCTGAAGTTGTCGCATTTCTTGGGGGAGCAAATTTGTACTTCGACCAGGGTTTTCTACATTCTCGAGCTGAGTGACCCATAATTCCAGTTGTAACATTTTATATTTTTCTTCTGATTGATTGCGGTGGTCATGGCAACATTGTCCTCCTTTTTAATGGCGAACTGTTTACTGTCTTTCTCAAGTTTCTTCAAAATTTCTTCTAGCCCTAAAATATCTTCCCCTTGCATGATTACTCTGATTAACGATTCGAATTCCTTCGGTAGTTTGTGGAGTACTTGAAGGGATAGTACTTCATTATCGATTTTAAGACCAGTAAGTTTTATTTTGCTATTAACCCTTCTTAACTCTCTAAGGAACTGCTCTGTATTGGTGAATTCAATTGCTAATAATTCATTGAATGCAGATCGGCGTCCTTGGGCATCGCCGCCAGCATATTTTCCTTTCAGTAGTTCCCATGCTTTTAGTCCGTCGCCTTTATTCTCTCCATATAACTCGCTAGCAATTATTGCAACATGGTCATCGTTTAGACTTCGAACAATAAGATTGTAAGATTTTCGTTTCCCTTCTTCTATTTTATCGCATTCTTTGCTGCTAATGTAATCGAGACAATTTACATTGTCTAGTTCGGCCTCCATGATGGTAGACCAAATAAAGTAGTTATTTTCATTAAGCAAGCATCGAGGGTTGTTGTTACTGGTGTTATTGGTTGGTTCTGACATTTTGACTAGATTCTGATTTTTAAAAGGAGCGATATAAGATTTTTTCAGTATGTTGGTACTGATAATGTATTAAAATGATGTAAACCTTTTACAATTAATATTTCAATTAAATATACTTAAATAAATTTATATACAAAAAAATATTCTAATGACGGACTACAACAGTTACATCCTTATTTATACCTGTTTTCATTAAAGTGTGTATGATACCCAAAAGCACTTCTCTTACAACATTTTAGAAGTGTACAAATAGCTTTTATGCTTTCACAATCCCATGATTGAGTATCACCTTTTATCCTTTTAACTTTTGCTTTTCCAATATCACACGCCTTTCTCTTATGACCTCTCTTATTACTTTTGAATATAAAAATGTTATGTTGAACATTATTATTACTTTGTGTGTTATCTTTTCTCTTATTACGATACTTGATGCCTTTTCTTAATGCACAATGTTTCTCTTTTACTTTCCAATGCCACCTAATTGTCTTTGCCTTTTTATCTATTATTGTACTTATTCTTCTTACTCGTTCTTCATCTTGTTGAGGTGTCCAGTGTGAGTTGTTAGTAATGCAATATTGCGTATTGTTGGATAATTTGTGATTGTGAGATATTGAGGGGACACATGCTATATTTGCTGAAATAATATTAACATCTATGACTTTAAACTGGATTTCCTTGGATGTCTTTTGATGCTTTTGGTTTGGGGGTGGATCACTGGTGGTCTCCCATCATTTTTAATTATTGGAGGGAGCCCACCCAGTGATCTTTTCTGTTGACCTGGAGCTGAATTTGCTATGTGGTTTTAGGGTGTTGGCTGTGAAAGTGGTGGATTCAAGATTATTTTCTTTTTTTCTCTTTTTTTTCTTTTAATATTTTTTTGGAGGCTGTTTGTTCAAAGGCTTAAGATAGGGCTCTAACAATGTTTTTGGTAGAAGAGGAGCAGTCAAAATAAAAAAAATAAAGATAAAATTTAGGTGTGACCACATCAAGGTGCACTTGAATTTGGGTAAGGTATCAGGGGATCAGCTCATCAATTGGCTGGAAGATACCATTTTTTTTTTTTTTTATTCGTTAAAGGAGTTTAAATGTTTTGGCTTTGATGGTTTTTTGGTTTGGGGATTTATGGGCTATATCTTCAAGATTTTTTTTCTGGAATGTCCTTCAAGACTTAAAACTGATCTTTTAATTATGGGATATATCTTTAAGATTTTTTTTTTTGGAAATTCCTTCAAGACTTTAAACTAATATTTTAATCATGAGCGCAAGATTTTTTGATGGAAAGTCCCCCAAGACTATAAACTGAGGAATGGGAGGCAGTGTGAGGTGGAACTTTAAAGGCAGAAGGTTCCAAGGGGAAACTTCTGAATTTTGTAAAGGCAAGTTTGGGGGTGACTGATTGGCTGTCAGCTCTATATTCAGTTACCCCAGAAAGTTAGTTACTTCTCTAAATCCTTTTCTGGTTGATCTCTGGTTCTGGGTTCTGTGATTCAGGTTTTCACAGTCCCCCAAGACTATAAACTGAGGATTCCTGGAGTCCCCCAAGACTATAAACTGAGGGCTTTTAGTCCCCCAAGAATTTAAACTGAGGGCTGTTAGTCCCCCAAGACTTTAAACTGAGGGTTTTGAGTCCCCCAAGACTATAAAATGAGGAAAACTTTGTGCTGGTAGAAGGTTATAGTCAGGAAGACTTGTCAACTGGATATCACTTCTCATTGTTGGAGCCTGGTAGAGCCAGAGTTGGAATTCAGGAACAGATAAAAGAGATTCTTTTCACAGGGATAGATTGAATTTAAAGGCATGGTGCAAGAGAAGTTTTAAAGAAGAAGCTTGGATTGCTGGTTCAGAAGTTCACTTAGGATGGAATAGGATCTGGTGGAAGGGAGAAATGGGCTGTTTGTAAAGATTCTGGAGAGGTGTTTGAACATGGTTTTTGGAAATGGAAGAATGTGGAAATTCTTGATTGGAGGGAGGATGTGGTGAACCAAACCTGGGTAGGCCTTTGGAGTGCATATTTGAGGGTATTTGGTATGTAGGGTGTTATTGGGGTTATGGTGTTATTAGAGGATTTTTTTATTTTTAAGTGATATTTAGTAGTGTTTATGGAGGCTTAATATAGGGTCACTTATTATGTCTCAGCTTAATTTACTTTCTTTTCTCTTCATTTTAGTATCCCTTATGGGTGGTTACCTTGTTTTATAGCATAGTTATGGTGTTGTTATTGGTATTTATTGGAAGTTTATTGCTTAGTGGTGCTTATGTAGGCTTAAGCTAGGGTCACTTATTATGTCTCAGCTTATTTTCCTTTATTTTCTTTTCATTTTGGTATGTCTTATGTGTGTTTCTCTTGTTTATTAGTGAATTTATGGGTTGTTAGGGTTGTTAGGGTTTTTATGGGTTGTATGTGTCACCGGACGACCTACGCACAAGGTCGAGGATGTTCCTGAAAGTGAGATGAGGGATTTAGAAACTACTTTGAAGCACAGAGGATTGATTCAAGGAAGTGATTCGAAGGTCACTCGAAGTAAGAGCTACGGGTTTGAGGTATGTTCAAGAAGAATTATAATATAGTTTCAAAGGTAATAGAAATTCTTAAGATCTCACGAAGGGTTGGAAACTCAACAATCAAAGATTTTGGATTTAGAAATGATTATTGAGAAAATAAAGAAAGATATGATAATAATGATTTAACTTAAAAGATTTTACCACTATTAAATGTAAATACGTTTTATAATTTAATTCTAAGGAATATCAAACCAAATACCCAACCCTTTTATATCCTTTATTCCTCCTCGCATTGACCTCCCTCTCATTGCACCATTCCCATACCACAGACCATTAATAACATACACTTAGACCCTCTTCGCTAATATCCGTCCATGCTCAATTTACCCCTTTTAATTAATTAACTAACTTTTAATGAAAACTACTAATGTACTATTACGTTGATCATAGAGCTGTGCGTCGCTTATTGAAATTAAGACTAAGGCACACTATTGAGAGATTGAATAATTTAGATTTAGAGTTTAGGCTAGCGCAGTTGAATAGTAAGTACACAAAGGGGAATCGCAGTTGCTATGGAGAATTGCTTTCTGCGCTTCGAGTATAGATTTAGAACTCAATATTATTGATTTAATGAGCTGCTTTTACCTCAAGTGTCACGTGGCGTGTGACAGATGCCCGGGTATAAGAATTGCGAGCTCCGTTGAGCTTGAGCCATCTTCTCACACTAGTTTCCCTTTCCTATGTATATTTTTTCTTGTTTATTAATTTCCTCATTATAATGAACTGTCCTACCCCAACACCTATGCCTCCACACCCTAAAGCGGATGGGGGAATGGTTACGCGGAAGTTTTCCCAGGCTTGCACGGCTTGTGAAGCGATGGAATACTTCTGTGTCAAAAGTACGGCGACTCAAGGCCCTTGCCAGAAATGCGAGTTTTGCCGTTGGTGACGAGTGGCGTGCGATGCGTTGACAAAGAACGCAGAGATTGAACAACGATTCACCAAGACTAAGTTTTGGGTGATCCCTAAAACAAAAGAGGTGGTCAAAGACATTTGGGATGTCTCGGTTGGAGATGATCAATCTGTGGGGGAGAACGACAAGGAACTTAATAATGAGATCACAACCTGGGTAACCCAGGCCACAAGTTCAAAAAGGGGTGTCGAAGAAGAGATCGACGAATTGGTGGAGGAAGATGAGGATGAAGTCCCTGTTCCAGGGCCGAAACCCAAGAAACAACAGGTGGTCATTGAAGATGACAAGGAGGAGAGAGAAGCAGAGGTAGAGGTGGCTCCAAGGTTGTTCTTAGAACCTGACCCTATCTTCGAAGTAAGTTTTAGTTTTTGTTGTTGTTTTTTTTATTTATTTATTTTTTATTTATTTTTTTTAGGGATGAGGTTACTGATGAGTTCTTGTTTAGACCTCGAATGCCATTGAAGACCCAATTGGGGAACCTGCGTCACTTTTGCCAACTGAGGAAAACCCTCCGGTCACGGGTGGAATCGAAGAACCTGAGGAAACGCTGGACCAGGTGTGGTCAAAGAAGCCTCGTCAGGGTCG
The DNA here is from genome assembly GCA_030280995.1 of Hemileia vastatrix. Taxonomy (NCBI): domain Eukaryota; kingdom Fungi; phylum Basidiomycota; class Pucciniomycetes; order Pucciniales; family Zaghouaniaceae; genus Hemileia; species Hemileia vastatrix. The sequence continues at coordinate 27,346,105 of JASXTE010000014.1, read as the reverse complement.
ACAAGTTAGGTTCGCAGAAGAGTTGTGTGGGGAGGTCGATACAATTATCGACGCTGCTTCCTTTGACGTGGCAGAGGAACTGTTGGAGATTGGAGAGGTGGTTCCGGTAGGAGAGGAGGAGGTATTTGAGAAATGCAGGAAGGAGATAAGGGTAATTTTGGAGAAGATGAAAAGATTTGTTCGAGAAAAGTTAAAAGAGAAAAATTTGAAATGAAAAGGAGAGATGTAAAGAAGTAGAAAAGTAGAATTGTATTTAGTTTTATTTTTTTTGTATTATTTTATTGTATTTAAGGTGAATATTATTTTTTATAAGATTTGGGAGAGAGAGAAAAAAAAGTTTTAAATAAAATTTTGCTTTAGAATTTGAAAGAAGAAATTTAAATAAAGAAAGAAAAAGAAATAAGTTATTAATTGAAGGAAGTTTTAAGTTTAAAAGAAAAATTTATGTAAGAGAAGAGAGAAAGAAGAAAAAAATAGTTGGTGATTGAGATGAGTTTGTTGAAATGAGAATTTAATTAAAGAAGAATTTGTTATTTGCAAAAAGTTGTTTATTGATTTTTTATGAATTTTAGATAGTTGAAAAGAGAGAAAAAAACAGAATTAGAATTTTAAAGAGAATTTGAAGAATCATTTGTTCGAAGAATTTTATAAGGAGATTTAGAGCTTGAAGTTAAGTTCGAGGAAATGGTTGTGTCGTACAAGATTTTGATGGTTCAAAGGAAAGAAAGTTTAAAGAGAGAATAAATTTTAGAAAAGAAAATTTTAAAGAGAATTTTAAATTTAAGAAAAGAATGTATTTAGAGAATTGAAAAAGAAAAGAGAAAAAAAACATTTAGAGAGATTTAAAAGTTTTTTATTGTATTTTATTATTTATGTTTATTCTATTTATTTTATTTTTATTTTTATTTATTTATTCATTTATTTATTTTTATTAACATTTATTTTTATTTTTAATTTTAAATTTAAATTTTTTTAATTTTTAATTTTGATTTTGATTTTAGTTGGTTTGGAGAAAATTTTATAGAAGGAGAAGAAAGAAAAAGAAGAGAAAAAAAAAGAAAACAAGGCTAAGAAATTTAAGAGGTGTTTTAGATTTTTAAGAGAAAGAGAAAAAGAAAGAAATGAAAAAAAGAAAAAGAAAATTTAAAATAAAAGAAATTTTAAGGTTTTGGTTTTAAAGGATATTTCAAATGAAAAGATTTTAGAAGTTCATGGGCGTTAGAAACATTGATGGCTGGTTCCCAGGATGTTTTGTCTGAGTCATTGAGGAAGCCTTCCCATTCCACGAGGTATTGAAGTTTCCCCTTGCGCATTCTTGAATCAAGGATACGACTTACTTCCCACTCTAGATGATCTTCTACTTTGACCGGTTCCGGAGGGGGTTGGTTCTTGCCCGGTATGGTAAGGTAAACTCTTACAGTCGCCTTGCTGTAAGCAGAATCCGGAGGAGATATGTGGATTTAGCTGAAAACCCCATCCTTCCAATAAAAAAAACAAAATGGGAATTCTAAATCACTAAGCTAACCAGTCTACTTGGATCTGATTGATAAAAAATAATGAAACTCTAAAATAATTAACGCTTATTGAGATTTAAATAAAAGTGGCTGTTGAGAAAAGAAATACTGATAACAACAAATAAGGTGTACCAGTGAAAGATCTGAAAAGATTGACTTTTATGTTTTTATAATACACTACGCAATATAGGGGGTGGACTTGCTAGCAAGTCCTCAACCTGAACTCAGATGGAACTCAGATGGAACTCAGACTGAACTCATACTGAACCCATACTGAACTCTACTTGAACACCCACCTAAAACTGTTCTTCTGAGTGGTGTTCATTCCTGATTGTATGGCTCCTTTATCAATAGCTCAATGTGTGTTCAATCTATGGTGAGTTTGGGTCCAAGGTTGCGGACTTGCTAGCAAGTCCGCCCCCCATATTGTGTGGTGATAATTTGAATTTTTATGAGACAGCAATAATCAAGTCCCAGTGATGAAGACCTTTCTAAAGATACCCTGTATGAAGTGTGATTTAAATTGTTGAGTAGTATTTCTAAAATGTTATGTATAAAATATAAAGTTATAAGGGTATTACAATTTATTTAATTTGTTGAGTAATAAAAAATGAGACTGTGGTGGTTAAACATTAAGCTTTACGTTGTATCCCCCCCCCTCAATTTCGAGTTTGAGAGGCGCTTAAGTATTCCTAGTCACGTGCCTAAGTTTTCCCCTCCAGAGATCTCCCAGAGTCAATCCGGAGCCCGTACGGAGTTGAAGCGGAGTCTGTACGGAGTCCTTACGGAGTCCAAACGGAGTTGAAGCGGAGTCTGTCCGGACTTCCGGACTCAATTAGAACCTTTAAAACTATAATAAAAAATCTAGAAAAATTACACATGATAGAGCCACTTTCCCTTTACATTCCAAACTAATTTTCGTAGTCTGCGCAGCTCTAATTACCCCGTGAGAATTCATCAAAGTTACATAATTTCTGAAAACGTAAATATTTCTATAAAACTTTAAAATTCATTTAAAAATATAAGAAAAATAGTAAAAATTCTGAAAAGATTCCCAAGGTTCTTGAGTGACTCCACTTGATACTAATATACTTTTCAGAATGTAAAAATAAGTTTTCTCCGTAAAATAAATTGTTTTTGTGTAGGAATTTGCTCGTGACCAATTTCTTCATATTTAAAACTCAAATAAATTAAATAAAACCCTTTTATTAAAAAATAATAATGCCAATCTTGCACGCCGTAATAACTCCATTTACGTACTTAGGTGCCATACTAAACTTTAGGCTACCACATCGGGTATATTTCTCGAGCCAGTTCCAAGAGAGATACATGGAAAACAGGGTGAATCGCCTGCCATTTAAGAGGTAACTTGAGTCAAAATGCAGTTTTAGAGACTTCAGAGTCGATTTTGAATGGTCCCAAGCGCTTTTAAGCCAGTTTCCTTGATGGTCGTTCTGTTCAAATGTTTCGTGCGTCAAGCTATACTTTGTCGCCTGGTTTAAAGGAAGGAACAGATTGTCGATGTTTGTCAGCCTGTTCCTTGTATCTTCGAGTTGCTAATTCCAAATTTGTTTTAAGTTCTTCTTGGAGTCGTGATATAGTTCGAAGATAATGTTCTGCAGGATGATTAGTTCCTACATGGATTGAGTTGAATCGAGGATGTCGTCCATAAATGGTTTTGAAGGGAGATTGTCGTGTCGAAGAATGAGTCGAGTTACTATAAGCAAATTCGGCCAGTGGTAACCATGTGGTCCAATCATCTTGTTGGTAACTGACATACATTTGAAGATATTGTTTGAGGATTTGGTTCACTCTTTCTGTTTGACTGTCGGTTTCAGGGTGATAGGCCGTGGAGAGGTTCCTCGTGATATTGAGTTGTTGACACAGTTGGGTCCAGAATGTGGATACAAACAATGAGCCTCTATCTGAAATAATATCATTTGGTAAGCCGTGTTTGGAAAATACATATTCTAGAAACAATTTTGACAAATCTTCTGCTGTAGCAGTAGTAGTGGTTATAATGAAAATAGACATTTTTGAAAATCTATCTACTATTACTAATATAGCATCAAAATCATTAGAAAAAGGAAGTTGAGAAATGAAATCCATCAATGAAGATTCCCAAGGTTAAGAGGGAATAGGAAGTGGTTGAAGCAACCCATGCTTCCGGTGACAGGGAGCCTTATTCCTATTACATTTGTAACAAGCTTTTATATAGGTCTTGATTTCCCTGGTCATACCTGGCCAGAAGAAATCCCTCGCTATTAACTGGTAGGTTTTATCAACACCAAAATGACCATTTAATGGAGAATCATGTCGACTGTTGAAAATCCATAATTTTATTTCATTGTTGTCGGGTATGACTACTCTACCTTCGAAGACTAATAGACCTGATTCAATACTAAATCTTTTGGCCCCTTGCTTCGAGAGTATTTTGTCTTTTAACCCTAAACAATAATTGTCTTTTGACTGAGCTTCGAGGATGTTGGATAGTGGATTTCGAAAAGATTGAATTGTCATTGAATTAAGTTGATGAGTCGTTAACATTGATTCGTTGAAGATTGATTGCACATTTGCTGGGTTCTTTTCAGCAAATGCGTCCCCCCACTGTGGGTAAACGTCGTCCCGACGTGACAAGATATCTGGGACAATGCAGTTCTTACCTGGGCGATAGGAAATAGAGAAGGGAAATTCAGACAAAAATTCAGCCCACCTGGCTTGACACCTGGTTAACACTCTGGAAGACATGAAGTATTTTAAAGCATTATGATCTGTTAAAATTTGAAAAGGAGTATCTAAGCTGAGAAGAAAAGAACGCCATTTTTTAAGACAATGGATAATAGCTAAAAACTCTTTGTCATGGATTTCATAATTTAATTCTGCAGCTATGAGTTTGCGTTACTCAAAAGCAACAGGATGAAACAAATTTGTTTCAGGATTTAATTGAGAGATGACCCCTGAAATAGCATAATCGCTTGCATCTGTCTCAACTATTGTCAAAGCAACAGGATCAAAATGTCAAAGAATTGGTGCTGTGGTGAATGCCATTTTTAGTGCTTTGAATTCCTTTCGTGCTGTAGAAGTAAAAACAAGAGGAATGTCTTTTCTAAGAAGAGAAGTAAGATTGGAAATAGTTTTAGAGTAATATTTAATAAATCTTCTATAGAAGTTTGCAAAACCCAAAAATCCTTGGAGCAATTTAATGGTTTTGGGCTCAGGCCATTCCAGGATTTTCTGGACTTTTTTGTCATCCATGACTAAACCGTCAGTGGACAACGTAAAACCCAAAAAATCAATTGATTTGAGGTGGAATTCACATTTATTATGCTTGGCCTAGAGACCATGATCTCGAAGAGGATATAGGACCTGTCGAACATGATGAATATGTTCATCTAGTGTTTTTGAGAATATTAAAATATCATCTAAATAGACGACTACAAATTGTTCAACAACATCTTGAAAGATGTCATTAACAAAAGTTTGAAAAGTTGAAGGTGCGTTACACAATCCAAAAGGCATAACTAAATATTCAAAACTACCAAATCTAGTGCGCATTGCAGTCAGTGGTTCATGACCTTCTGCAATGCGAATCAGATTGTAAGCGCCTCTAAGATCAATTTTAGAAAAGAAATTAGCACCATTGAAAAGGGTAAGAAGTAATGACATAGGAGGAACAGGATATGCATTCTTCTTAGTGACTATGTTGAGCTTTCTATAGTCAACACACAACCTAAGACTACCATCCTTCTTTTTTACAAAGAGGACAGGGGAGCTGGTTGGAGATTTACTGGCTCTGATCAAACCCTATGGCTACATTCTCTGCAATGTAGTCTCAAAGAACTTGAGATTTGTCCTTCGACAAAGAATAGACAGGACCTGCCGGAGGTACTGGGCCTATTAACTCTATTTGATGGTTGTAGGGTCGATGAGGTGGTAACTTATTGGCCTTGCAGATTGAGAAAACATCGAGGAAATCGTGGTAGATTTCTGGTAGAGTTGATTTAATGGTTTCAACGTTGATTTGGTCGTCCTCTTCATCTTCGAGAGAATCTGTCGAGGGGATACCTGAAATGAGAGAGCAGAATTCGATTACTTCAAGGCAATTTAAATCCTCTTCGAGTGAAGTCATTGAGCTAGAAGGGTTAGCCAATTGCTCATTTAGAAAAAGATCAGATGCTTGCAAGTCATCTGGCAGAGATTTGTCCTCTAGCAGGACTTTGTCAGACGGGTTTTTTAACTCCCTATTGACCTGCATTGAAGAATCAGAAATATACTTAGAGCGTGGGGTGATCAATCCCCTAGTCCAATCAATTTAAGGATTCCAATGCGTTAAAAAGTCATGGCCAAGAATGGTATCGTCCATCCTTGGGGCGTCCAAGCCTGATAATTCCCACTCGAAGGGGGGAAAGTTCGGAAAGTTGAAAACCCATAAAACTTTCTTACTTACCCAATATTTGGGTTCCTCTGATTCGACCAAATAAATTGGAGTTCGATCGACATCTGTAAATGTTAGTTGAAGCTTCTCGGCAAAAGATAAACTAACAAAATAAATTGAAGCTCCAGAGTCTATAAGACAACTGAAGGGGATATCCTCCTTAAAAAGAATGAATCTCAAGCGGTTTAAGGCAACTCCAGTCCTTAAGACATGGAGGTTCTGTGCACTGGGAGAGATAAGATAGTTTGCTTTGCACACAAGTAAACTATCTACTAGTTTTTGACTTCGAACTAGTACCTTCTCTTTCCTTCAACTTTACACAGTCTTCCAACTTGTGCTTACCCACACAATACATACATAACCCATTATCTGCTCGTCTCTTCATCTCAGATTCTTTAACTTCCCCTTTAGGATCCAGTACTTTGCTGATATCTCCTGGAGTCGAGCCTTTCGGACGAGGTTTATCCTTCAACTTATTGGGTTTGGATTGAGTTGAGGAGGATTGATTTGGTCATTGTTGTGAAGAAGATCCCGATTTAAAGTTTAGGCCTTGAGATTTGTTGGTGTATCGACGATGTTGAAGTCGTCCTTGATAAACGCCGTCAAGTTCGAGGGTTCAATCCATTAAATCCTTTAAAGTAGTCATCTTCTGACTGTGAAGATTTAATTGATGCAGAATCCTCGAAGGAAGTCCTTTCTTGAAATGATACTTAAGGGCAGCATCATTCCAATCTACTTGAGTTTGAAGTGCTCTGAAGTTCAAGATATATTCAGAGGCTTTACCATTATCACTCATGCGAAGAAAATCAAGTTCAATTTCTGCGTTGTCAGTTTCATTAGGGTCCCCAAACAACGTAAAAAGTTGGTCTTCGAACTTTTCCCAATTATTGATAAGTAAGTGGGTTTCTGTCAAAGAAAGCATGAGCAGATAAGGTTCGAACCATCTTGCTGCATTCCCGGCTAGGAATGAAGAAGCATAAACAACCTTTGATCGGTCGCTATTTAAGGTTCGAGGGTCATTATGGAACAGTAGCTTGCAGGTTTTCAAGAAGGGCGGCAATCTGTCGGGGTGATCTCCGTCGAATTTGTCAGGAGATTTCATAGAAGGAGTTTTGAACTTAGATCCCTCTGAAGACGTTGGATTTGAAAGGGTTTTCATGAAAAGTCTCATGAAATCTTCCAGAGAGTTAGATGGTCCAGGTTCTGATGATTGACCAGAAGGGCGATTGGCAGGGGCAGATGGTGCCTCGTGCATTGTATCCTCTCCTTCTTCTTAATCACTAGAATCCTCAAAATCTTGTGGGATGTCTTCTACAGATTGAACTGAATGTTGCCCTTCCCTAAGGTCGAGTGGTTCCAAAGAGTGAGTGCGGGAAACAGACCTTGTGGCTGTTGGCCTGCCTCTAGCGCGAGCTCTAGTAGTAGCGCCCGTAGGAGGAGTGCGTTGAACAGGTGCCATTTTAAAATTTTAAAAACACCTAAAAGGACGTAGTAGTGCAAAGAATGAGAACTATGGAGAATTAAATTATACTGTCACCGGACGACCTACGCACAAGGTCGAGGATGTTCCTGAAAGTGAGATGAGGGATTTAGAAACTTCTTCGAAGCACAGAGGAATGATTCGAGAAAGTGATTCGAAGGTCACTCGAAGTAAGAGCTACGGGTTCGAGGTATGTTCGAGAAGAATTATAATATAGTTTCAAAGGTAATAGAAATTCTTAAGATCTCACAAAGGGTTGGAAACTCAACAATCAAAGATTTTAGATTTAGAAATGATTATTGAGAAAATAAAGAAAGATATGATAATAATGATTTAACTTAAAAGATTTTACCACTATTAAATGTAAATATGTTTTATAATTTAATTCTAAGGAATATCGAACCAAATACCCAACCCTTTTATATCCTTTATTCCTCCTCAAATTGACCTCCCTCTCATCACACCATTCCCATACCACAGACCATTAATAACATACACTTAGACCCTCTTCACTAATATCCGTCCATGCTCAATTTACCCCTTTTAATTAATTAACAAACTTTTAATGAAAACTACTTATGTACTATTACGTTGATCATAGCGCTGTGTGTCACTTATTGAAATTAAGACTAAGGCACACTATTGAATGATTGACTAATTTAGATTTAGAGTTTAGGCTAGCGCAGTTGAATAGTAAGTACACAAAGGGGAATTGCATTTGCTATGGAGAATTGCTTTCTGCGCTTCGAAAATAGATTTAGAACTCGATATTATTGATTTAATGAGCTGCTTTTGCCTCGAGTGTCACGTGACGTGTGACAGTATGGGTGTTATAGGGCCTAGAAGTGGCCCACCCGCCTTGAAGCAGGGTGCCTTCCTGGGCACTGGGGAAGTGCAAAAATGCACTTTTATGCATGAAAAAGGCTGGGAAAGCTGGATTTTGGGTGGGGAATTGGTCAGGGTGCTCTGCACTGGCTGTATGATGCGTGTGTGGGAAGATTTTTAGGGAATCATCTTATCACTTTACTCATTGCCTCTCTGTTCCTAAATGTCTCATTGGCATGTGTTTCGTTGGAATATATTACTGTTCATTTCAACTCTTTCTGGTAGTCTGTCTGGGACTATTATCTTCACTTTTAAAGAGGTCAAGAGTGTTTAATTAGAGGGTCTAGCAAACAGATCTCCAATTTGCTGCAGCAGGTAAGTCTCACTTGTTTCTTTAAAGGGACAGGGGTTATTCTTTCTGGTTTTTCTCCAACTCCCTTGGTCATGGCCTATAGCTAGTACTATAGGATTCTCTACACTGCCAATTTTGGAAGACCACATCCTCACCTCAATAGAGAATTTCCACATTCTCCTTTACTCCAACCACCATGTTCAGCTTTCTCTCCAAATCTGCTACTGAAATGGGCCCCTGCCAATACTGCATTGACAACAACCTCATCTGTACCATCTCACCACCGGCTCATCCCTACAGAACCTCCTGTGATGCCTGCCAATCTAGAAAGAAGACTTGCTTCAGACCTGGTCAATTGCCCTCTGCAACATCTTCTCCTTCTCCACAAACTGATCCACCTTCCACCAGCACCAAAGGATGCAGGCCATCTATCCTGATTTCCAGACTGGTCAACAAATTACACCCTTCAAAAAAGAGTGCCAACACTGCTACTACCACTAGCTCTACCATCCCTGGTCCTTTTGATGGTAAGCACAAAACTTCTTCATACTGAATTCCAATCTGACAATTTTCCAGCTCCTTTCCCTCCTGAAAGCAATGATGACAATGTGGGAACCATTGAAGCACCCCCACCTAACCCATTTCCCACCAATAAGGAAAAATTTCAACATCATTCTTCTCAACAGATGCATCTCTTACTAAACTACTTCCAATCCACTCCTGCTAGGGACCCACAGGATCTTGAGAAAAGGAAGAACCTCATACACCAGTTCAAAGACAATGCTGAACATTTTGTTACATCTCTTGATTCTCTTCTGCCTCCTGACTCTTAATTAACCTCTAGACTTAGAAATAAACAATTCTTGACCTCTCCAGGCTTCCTGAATATTGCCAATCATCATAACAAATTCCTCAGTTTACAGTCTTGGGGGACTAATCCTCAGTTTTAAGTCTTGGGGGACTAACAGACCTCATTTTATAGTCTTGGGGGACTCAAAACCCTCAGTTTATATTCTTGGGGGACTAAAAACCTAAATCAAAATGACAGAACAAGAGATCAAAAAATTTGAGACCCAAATAAACAAACTAAAATTGTGGGGTAACTGTTCTACAGAGCAGCCAGCTCATCAGTTACCCCCACACTTGCCTAAAAAAAATTCAGAGACTCCCCCTAGGATTCCCTCTTCCAGAATCACACCAACTCCCATTATCAGTTTATAGTCCTGAAGGACTCAACCATTAAACCCTCCTGAGTTTATAGTCTTGGGGGACTGTACCATTTCTCAGTTTAAAGTCTTGATGGACTGACCAGTGTTCAATTTAAAGTCTTGACAGAATTTTTTAAATTTTCAGTTTAAAGTCTTGAAGGACTTTTGCATTGAAAAGGCAGTGCCACCTCCATGCACAATGCTCTTCAGCCAACATGCTGAACTTCCAATCTTTCTTCACCATCTACACATCACTGATACACCACAGAAAAAATGGGGGGTATTGCTAGCAATACCCCTTTCTTGAACTCCATTGAGCCACAAATCTATGCCTGAATTATGCACACATCATCACCATGTAAGAAATTTTTTGGCCTTACATTTAGTCAGAGATTTGTCACAAATTGAGCTCAAGATGAACCTACATTGATCACCGTTTGATCTTGCAAAATACTAATTTGATCATGAGTTGAACTCCCTTTGATCTCACTTTGATCTAACATAAGCTTTTGCATATCCAATATGTCAACTATTCACTTTCAAAAAGATTCGTAATGAATTTCACATGGAATATTAGAACCGAAACCAGTAATTTTGAGTAAATGGCTCATCAAAATGATTAATCTACAATAAAATACCATCAAAAATTCAATCTAATTACTGAAAACTTTTAATAAAATGACTAATAGATATTTAAATTTGAAAATAATATTCCATTTCTCAATTTCAAATTCAAAATATAAATCCTCATTTCAAATGTGAATTTTGTAGATTCCTTTCCTTCCTATATTATGAGTAATATTTGAGGTATTGTACACCTTTGTAAATATGGTGTTGTGCTGCTAGAAATTATCTCTGTTTGAATTCAACTTTATTGAAGCTTGATTCCAGAATGATACATATTTAGCAATTATGCTATCGCAGGGGTCATTTCTCAATTCAATCCTGAAACAAAATTGTTTAATACTGTTGCTTTGGAGTCACACAAACTCATTGTGGAAGAATTAAATTATGAAATTCATGATAAAGAGCTTTAGCTATTATTCATTGTCTTAAAAAATGGTGCTCTTTTCTTCTCAGCCCAGATAGTCCTTTCCAAATCCTGACTAACCATAATTCTTTGAAATACTTTATTGTCTTCCAAAGTGTTAACTAGGGGTCAAGCCAGGTGGGCTGAATTTCTGTCTGAATTTCCTTTTTCTATTTCCTATTGTCCAGGTAAGAGCTGTATTGTTGCGGATATCCTGTCACATCGGGAAGACTTTTACCCAAAGTGGGGGGATGCATTTGCTGACAAGAACCCAGCAAATGTGAAATCAATCTTCAACAAATCAATCACCACACAATATGGGGGGCGGACTTGCTAGCAAGTCCGCAACCTTGGACCCAAACTCACCATAGATTGAACACACATTGAGCTATTGATAAAGGAACCATACAATCAGGGATGAACACCACTCAGCAGAACAGTTTTAGGTGGGTGTTCAAGTAGAGTTCAGTATGGGTTCAGTCTGAGTTCAGTCTGAGTTCCATCTGAGTTCCATCTGAGTTCAGGTTGAGGACTTGCTAGCAAGTCCACCCCCTATATTGCGTAGTGAATGTTAACGACTCAACAACTTAATTCGATGACAATTAAATCGTATTAAAAAACACTATCAAACATCCTCGAAGCTCAGTTGAAGGACAATTATTGTTTAGGGTTAAAAGACTAAATAATCTTGAAGCAAGGGGCCAAAAGATTTAGTATTGAATCAGGTCTATTAGTTTTCAAAGGTAGAGTAGTCATACCCAACAACAATGAAATAAAATTATGGATTTTCAACAGTCAACAAGATTCTCCATTAGCTGGTCATTTTGGTCTTGATAAAACCTACCAGCAAATAGCAAGGGATTTCTTCTGGCCAGGAATGACCAGAAAAATAAAGGCCTATATAAGATCTTGTTACAAATGTAATAGGAATAAGGCTTCCTGTCACTGGAAGCATGGGTTGCTTCAGACACTTCCTATTCCCTCTAAACCTTATGAATCTTTATCAATGGATTTTATCTCTCAACTTCCTCTTTCTAATAATTTTGATGCTATATTAGTAATAGTAGATAGATTTTTAAAAATAAATATTTTCATTAAAACCACTACTACTGCTACATCAGAAGATTTGTCAAAATTGTTTCTGGAATATGTATTTTCCAAACATGTCTTACCTAATGATATTATCTCAGATAGAGGATCATTGTTTGTATCCACATTCTGGACTCAATTTCATTGAAAACTCAATATCACGAGGAATCTCTCCATGGCCTATCATCCTGAAACCAATGGTAAAATGTAAAGGGTTAACCGAATACTCAAACAATACCTTCAAATGTATGTCAGTTACCAGCAAGACAATTGGACCACATGGTTACCATTGGCTGAATTTGCTTATAATAACTCAACTCATTCTTCGACACAACAATCTCCCTTCAAAACTGTTTATGGAAGACATCCTCGATTCAACTCAATCCATGTAGGAACTAGTCATCCTGCGGAAAATTATCTTTGAATCATATCACGACTCCAAGAAGAACTTAAATCAAACTTGGAATTAGTGATTTGAAGGTACAAGGAACAAGCCAACAAACATCAACAATCTGCTCTTTTTTTAAAACCAGGCAACAAAGTATGGCTTGATGCACAAAACATTCAAACAACTCAACAATCAAAGAAACTGGCTGAAAAATGATTGGGACCATTTGAAATTGACTGCGAAGTCTCTAAAACTGCATTTTGACTCAAGCTACCTCCTAAATGGCAGGCTACTCACCCTGTTTTTCAAGTATCTCTCCTGGAACTAGCTTGAGAAAAATACCCGGGCAGGAACCAACCTGCTCCGGAATCAGTCAAAGTAGAAGACCATCTAGAGTGGGAAGTAAGCCGTATCCTTGATTCAAGAATGCTCAAGGGGAAACTTCAATACCTTGTGGAATGGGAAGGCTTCCTCAATGACTCAGACAAAACATCCTGGGAGCCAGCCATCAATGTTTCTAATGCCCCTGAACTCATAAAATCTTTTCATCTTAAATATCCTTTAGAACTAAAACCTTAGAACTCTCTTTTATTTTTTCCTCTTCTCTTCTATTTTTTTCTTTTATTTCACTTTTCTTTTCTTTTATTTCCTTAATATTCTAAAACTTCTTCTCTTCTAAAAACCTTACTCTGTTTTCTATTTTATTCTTTCTTCTTTTCAAAAGCTTTTTTCAACCTTCTTTAAAAATAAATAAATAAACTAAATAAATAACTTAAAAATAAAAAATAAAATAAAATAAAATAAAATAAAATAAAATAAACTAAACTTAAATTAAATTTAATTAAAAAGTTAAAATAAAAAATAAAATAAAAAAAAATAATAAAAACAAAATCTTAAAATTCATTAAAATAAAATCTTAAAAATCAATAATTCCTTTAATTTTCTTACTTTTCTCCTCTCAAACTTTTTTCTTTTCCCTTATTTTTTTCTCTTTGAACTATCAAAATTTTTCACAAACTCAATATGACAATCTTTCTCAAACTTCACTTCAGCCTTTATAACTCTCTTTTATAATTCCTCGAACAAATTACTTCGTTGTTTCAAATTCTTTTTCAAAACTATTTTTCTCTTTCTTTTCAAATAACCAAAATACCTCAAAAACTTCAAAAAATAAAATTTCACAAATAACAAATTTTTCTTTCATTAAATTTTCATTTCAAACAAAATTGTTTTAATCAACTGTTTTTTTTTCTTACTTAAATTTTTTCTTTCTTTTCAAAACTTAAAACTAAAATTTTCTCAGTTAAATATTTTTTCTTTTCTTCTTTCAAAATTTAAAACAAAATTTTGTTCAAATATTTTTTTCTTTCTTTTTCTTTTTATTTTTCTTTTCAAAATGTTATAAAATATATATTAAAGTTTCAATTAAAACAACAAAATAAAATAAATAAATAAATACACAAATTGATTTCTACTTTTTTCTTCCCTCTTCCTTTTTTTTTCTCTTTCCATTAAAATTTTCTCCTGTATTTTCTCCAAAACCAATTTCTTCATTTTTTCCAATACCACCCTTATTTCCTTCCTGAATTTTTCAAATACCTCCTCCTCTCCTACCAGTACCAGTTCTCCAAACTCCAGTAATTTTTCTGCCACATCGAAGGAGGGGGAATCGACAATCTTTTCAATCTCATCACTTAAATTATTGATGAATCAAGCTCATTGACCCTGCTGAGGTTTCTTTGACCATAACTGGTCAAGGGTTTCCTTGTTATCCTCCCTTGAATCAACCGACAGTTGACTTGCCTCAATTTGCAGAAATGGCGCGGCTTCCACAATTGGAGCTTCTGTGATTACATCTGAATTCTAAAAAACATACAAACATTAGTTACAGAATCTTGAAACAAGAAAAGGCAGACTTACTTTGAAAACTGGGTCAGGCTCTAAGAATAGCTTTAGGGTGACATCTACTGTCACTTCTTTCTCCTCTTCATCATCTTTGATGATCATCTGCCACTTCTTCGGAGTCTGGTTCAAGATAGGAACTTCATCCTCATCCTCTTCAACCGGTTCAAGCACCTCCTCTTTCATCCCTTGTTTTCTACCTGTGGCCTGGGTTACCCAAGTTGCCATGGTATCCTCAACCTCTTCCTCAACTTCTTCTACCAAACAATTGTCCCCGACCGACATGTCCCAAATGTCTTCGACCACCTCTTTGGTCTTCGGGATTACCCAGTACTAAGTCTTGGTAAATCTTTTCTCGGTGTCCTCATTTTTTGAGAGAGCATCACACGTCACCCGTCTCCAGAGGAAAAACTCGCATTTCTGGCAAGGACCTTGTGTGGCCATGCTTTTGACGCAAAAATACTCCATCGATTTGCAGGTTGTTCATTCTTGGGAATATTTCCATGTAAAAATTCCACCATCCACTTTGGGGTGTGGAGGCGTGGGAGTTGGAGTAGGGCTGTTCAACATAATACAAGAAAAAATAATAATAAATAAATGAAGGAGTCAGATAAACTAGTGTGTGAAGAATATGTCTCACGCCCAACGGAGCTGGCGTTTTATACCCGGGCATCTGTCATGCGCCACATGACACTCAAGGCAAAAGCAGCTCATTAAATCAATAATACAGAGGTCTAAATCCATACTCAAAGCGCAGAAAACAATTCTACATAGCAAATGCGATTTTCCTTTGTGTACTTTCTATTCAATTGCGCTAATCTAAACTTTGTATCTTAATTAGTTAATCTCTCAATAGTGTGTTTAGTCTTTTCTTGGATAAGTGATGTACAGCGCAATAGTTAATGTAATATTCCTCAAAAAGTTTATTAAGTATCTGTGGGTTATTAACAGGGATAGTGAGCATGGACGGGATGGTTAGTGGAGGATTAAAGGGTTAACAAGTGTTAGTGAGGAGGGTCCAGGTATAACAGGTGTATTTTTGATGGTCTGTGGTGGGCGGAATGATGGATGGATATGAGGTCAATGCAAGGAGGAGTAATGGATATAAAAGGGGTTAGATTTTGGTTCAATATTTCTTTAGAATTAAATTTTAAAACGTATATATAGTTAATAGTGGTAAATCTTCAGGTTATATCATTATTATTGTACATTTCCTTATTTTTCTCAGTAATCGTTTATAAAACTTAAAATTTTTGATTATTGAGTTTCCAACCCTTTTTGAGATCTTAAGAATATTAATTTTACCTTTAAATTGTATTAGAGTTCTTATCAAACATATCTCAAAGTAGTACCTCTTCCTTTGAGTCATCTTCAAATCACTTCCTTGAAAATTTACTCTCTGCTTCAAAGAAGTCTCTAAACTCGTTTCTCCATCTCACTTTCCCAGGTATACCCTCGAACTTGTGTGTAGGTAGTCCGGTGACAGGTGTAACTTGTTGATTAATCTGGGTATCAAGATGGAAGTCCTAGATCTTTTGGTTTTGCTGGGAGATGAGCCAGGTTGAGGGGGAGGTGAATCTGTTTCAGATGATAATAGACAAGGTCTGGAGCAAGATTTCTTTCTAGAATAGCAGGCATCACAAGCAGCTCTGCATGGATGAATTGGTGGTGATATGGTGCAGATGAGGTTATGGTCAATACAGTATTGACAGGGACCCATTTCAGAGATGGATTTTGAAAAATGTGTGAATATGGTGGTACTTGTTAAGGGGATTGTGTAAATTCCCAATAGGAGGGAGGATGTGGTCTTCAAAAATTGGAAGAGGCCCTTGTTAGTCTGTTTGGTGCTGTTTTGGTATGTCTTAATTAACATTTGTTGAATAATTGGGTGTTTTTCTGGCTTTTTTCAGTGAATATTAGGATTATGGGTATTTGAGTACTATCATTGGATAGCTGAGGTTTTTATCTATATTTTATGTTTTGATTAAATATTTCATATTCTAATTTTTAAGGGATCATTTGATCATTTTACATTTCTAAAAGATATCTGTTTATTTTTGTTTTTTGTGTTTTACAGTCTAACCTTAAGTCTTAGGGTTAAGTGCTTACTACCATTAAGTAGACCTCATTTGGCTCTATATTTTATGTTTGAAAGTTTTCATAGCTTAACTTTCTGTTTTAAGGGATTTAGTAGTTGTGATGGATTTTTCTAAGTATTTTGGGCTTTATTTGAGGTTTTTGGTGGTTTTCTGGCTTCAGGGAGGTCTTGCTACTTCTAGGCAAGCTTCCTGCCTCAGTTATAGAAGGTTGGGGAGCGCTTCTAGATGTTTCATTCAATTTGGCTGCCAAAAGCGCCAAATTTGTTTCTATGCATGGATATTTTAGGGTTGGTCTGTGTGTACATACTGAATAAGACAGTTTGGGGCAACTTCAATTATCATACAACCATCCGGAGGTGATATCATTGTTCTCACTCAGTTTTTACAGTTTTTGGACACAATTGGCTGTGTATTTTTCAAGGTTAGTTCTTCAATTATCTCAACTTTGGCAACTGGTTTCTTTGGTGTAGCTTTGCAACCTGCATTAAGTATTACTGCTGTTTTCTGTGCAACAAATGCATAGTTTATTGTTTTTCTTGTGTGGGTCTTTCTGAATTTCAGGTTTCTGGTTCTTTGGCTCTCAGTGGTCTACTATAGGCTACTGTTTTGACTTGTTAAGCAGTCAAAAAGTGTGTTGGAAGGGGTATATTAGCAGTCTCTAATTTTCTGTAGTAAATAAATCTCACCTGGTATTTCTCAAAGGGACAGGGGTTTTTCTCTCCAGTTTTATTCCAACTCCCTTGGTCCAGGCATATAGCTAGTACTATAGGATTGTCTACAATGGTTGGATTGTAGTGTGGAATAATTTTTGAATCAATTCAAGCATTTAGAAATACTTCTTTTGCCTGACTTATAGAATCAGTCAAACAAAAAAGGAGGCCACAAATTCCAGAGCCTAAGTTTTGTTTCATTATATTAAAATTAGTTTATTCAATAGCATCAATGGAAAAAAACTCATTACTATTTATTTCCCTTATAATATATATATATATATATTCTCCCACATTAAATATTTCGAACATTCCTTACATTTTTTTATATCAAGGAACAATAAGAAATTTCTAGTAATAAGGGCTCTATATCAGCTTTTGTCTAAAGAATTTAAAATTATTTTCAAATATTTTTACAGAGTTATATTTTTATTCAAAAAAATTTTTAAATGCACTTAAATAGTATGCTTTTTTATATTTTTGTGGAAATAAAAAATAATAATTGATCCAAAATGAAATTACCCTTCATTATCTACCTGTAAACTATTTTAAATTAAATAATTTCAAAGTCAGTACATACTGATGTTATTTTTTCTTCTAAAAACTTTATTATATAGATTAATTGTCATAAACAGTTGACATAGATGATAATTTTATATAAGCAATCTTTAATGCATAAAATGATAAAACTAACTTTTATGTTAAAAGTGATGTAGGAAAAAAACTTTATTATATTTTATGCACTATAAATAAAATTAAAGATAGAGCATATCAAATGTTTAAACTTAATTTCAAATTGGATATCATCATTTTATTTCATTTTACTTGAGTATAAAACAGATTTGAAATCTCAATATAATTTTAAATCCCATTAGTTTGTAGATTTCAATATTTAAAACTATGAAATAAATATTTATGAAAGAATTTTACATTATTTGCCCTTCTAAAAACTCATAAATCCAACTTCAAATCTTCTAGCCTTCACATGTAACCACAATGCATCATGAAAATACTCTATAATTAAATAATTTATAGTTAACAAAATTATGTTTTTATTTTTTATTTCAATTTTTGATAGATAATATATATATATATATATATATATAATTGCATAAAATGTCTAAGAGGGAACTTAATAGTGGTTTTGGAAATAGATATATAGATTCCAATTTCAAAAAATTTGTTTGGAATAAATTAAAAAGACAAAAAGGATGTATTTTGATGAAAGAATACTGATTTAGGCTCTCTTAAATCTTCATTAACTATTTTTATGGAATATCAATCCATGGTTATTACTTTTTATGATATTATCATAGAATTTTTTTCTTTTTTAATATAATGATTTTCTATTTTGTGGTATGTAGGTTAAGATAAGTTTAAAAGAGTTATTGAAGATATATATACCAGACACAGTATAATCTGTAGATTTATAACTATAACTTACTTTTCTGATGTTTCACATCATTGATAAGTTTCTCATGCATTACAAAAGTAAATAATTATATTCCCTGTAAATAAGTCCTTGTGAATTTCAAATTTTTTGTTATCCTTAAAATCATTACTCAAATAAACTGAAAATTTCTTCAATCATTTATTGAAAGGAGGAGTTTCAAAATATTATTTTGTACTTAAAAAAGTTTGAGTTATTTTTCATATTATCAAATATAATGAACATTTTTAAATTTTAACTTCAAAACCAGTGATCATAGCAAAGTAATACTGGAACAATCAGATAAAAAGGGTGGAATAAATTCATAGCACAACAGGATATGATACAAAATTGTTGATTTTTGGCTCACAAAATTCAACATATTTTTGACATATTTTTCCACCTTTAGATAATGTTTAGTGGATTTTTAAATTATTATAACAAACAAGCTTAACAATGTTTTTGATTTTTTTAACAAAAATAAATATTGTTAGATCATTTTTTTATTTAAATATGACTTATTTTTATGCTTTATCTACAATAGTTTGTAGTTTTTTTTGCAGAAATCACTTGTTTTGATATTCTATTTTTTAATTTTTTAAGAGAGTTCATTGCATTAAATTTTTGTATCAATTTTTCATTAAAACATCATTTTTTAAATCTAGAGATTTGGTTTTGAAATAATATATATTTTTATGTTAATTGACTCATTATTTTTGGATTGATAAATTATGTTAAAATTAGGATTGCTTATTTCTAGTGAGTGTACATCATAGTTAGTTTTCAAATCAAAGATAAATAAATGTTGAAATTTTTTTAAATTATAAATATCTTTCAAACCTTTTTTATTTTAATAACGTTTAATGTTATGTAATCATTCTATAAGTAGAACACAATTAAAATCAGATTATGTTACATTGCTTTCAATTTCTAATACTAAAATTCTATTCTATTTGAAACAATGTAAACTAAAGCTTGGTATCTCATAAGAAACTCACAATTTTCAAAAATAATATTTCTAACTTTTTAAACATGATACAAATTAAAATATATTTTTAGAATAATTTCCTAATTAGTTTCAAATACTAGAAAATAATGACCTCAATTTATTTTAATACTTAAACCATTCTGATGAGTGAATTTCACAATCCTCTAAGTAACATATGGTTACCATTTATACACATATGCATGATTTCTCCTTTTGTTTAATTTTAGCTGAATCTAAAAAGGAAAATCACATTTTGAATATCATCTATAGATAAACTTCTTATATTAGAAGCTAATATTTCATATGAGAAATTTGTTATTGAGTTTGGGAAAGATTAATAAGTGTTAGGAATAATAATTGAGCCATTTATTCAAGTAATTAAAAAAGGATGACCTTCTAAATATTTCATATATATATATATATATATAATAAAAATTAATTATATAGTAGCATTTAACCATGGTTTTATACTAATGTCATATAAAAAAAGGGATTGAACTAAAAATTTCAGTAAAGAAAATAAAAAATAAGATAAGTTAATATTCTTGTTTATATTTTCATATTTTTGGAATGGCTTACTTAAGGGAGAAAATTATTTGGTTTTAGAGTACAAGAATTTCTAGATAAAAATCTTCACAATATAGTTTGAACCTCTCAAAAAGAAAATTCCTAAAATTTTACTATCACATTTTATATATTTGTTAAGTAAGAGAAAATGGAGTTGTTTCTTTGACAATGAAGCTTTAGAAAATGAAATAAATGATTTAACTTTATAATATAATTTTTGAAACAATAAATCATGTATTCAAAAAAAAAATTATATATCTTACAATCAAGATAACAGTATTAATTAAGCAACTCTAACAACTTTGGAAAGAAAACAAGAAAAAATATTTAGTAAAATGCATAATTTATTTTTAGAATTTAAGGAAACTTAATAGCTCTACCTGTAAACTAGCCTTAAAACAGGTTTAGATTTAACATGTGGAAATTCATACATAGTACCCTTCCATCATTAGAGCAGAATAAAATTTATGTAGTTTTATTTTATTAATTTATAATATTATTTTTATTTCTGGTTTTTTCATTAGTATAACTATATATTTTTTAAATTTTTTGTTTTTCATAACATAAGTTCAAAGCTGCCCATCACTACTTCAAGATGAAACTCCATATAATGTAATAAATGAATGATATATTATAATGAATTTTACTAGAGACTTTTCAAAAATGGTGATTAAGAATTCTTATTATAATTTTTTTAAATTTTTATTATTATTCTATCTCTTGAAAGGAGATGGCCATATCTCAATTTAATTAGGTTTTCCTCAGAAAAATTTATTCTTGATCTAAATAAAATTGCATCACTATTAACTAGATGTTATTATACAATTTTACCATTTTTTTTATCTAAACATAGTTGAAAGTATGTATAAATTAAAGTGTTTCCACATAGTCTTACTATTATCCCACCATTATTTTCACATTTAGATTTCATTATAACTGTAAAATAAGTTTTTCAATAATTTTAATAATACCTTAATATTTAATAATTTAGTTACATAGTAGATTTTTTATCCTTTTTTTTATATGAGGCTTATCATATAAACACCACTTTTAGATTTTTTCCATTTTGAAGTCTGATAATTTAAATTTTCATTTAACTACCCAAATTATATCAAAAAAAATTTAAAAGTATATTTTTTTAATGTACTCTTTTTGATAAACTTATCATTTCTTATAGGTTATTCTTCAACTATTTATTGTAATTAATTACCCACTCATTTATGGTCTGTTATTGTTGTTAATCACATACAGAAAAAATAAGGATACTCTCATATTATATTGGAGTTTTAAATTAAAAAGTAAATACTAGTGGCTGGTTGTCAAGGTACGCTTTTGGTCTAGAAGATTTGGTACAGAGTTTTTCAAGGATTTTAAAGGTTTTAAATGGACTCTCAAAGATTTGTACATATTTCTTAATCTAAGTGATTTATTACTCAAATAAAAAAGGTAGATTTTTAATATTGTTATAGTCTATTGATTAGAATTACGCTATTATAAATACTAATGTGATAAAATATAAAATATAAGTTTTGTGTTATAATACGTGGTAATAAAAGTAAGGTGATAAAAGAATGGTTTGAAAAGCACAAAATCAGAGGCCTTTTATAGGCAAAATATGAGAAAATAAAATGTAAGGAATTTACACCGTCTACTGTGAGTGTGAGAGAAAGGAATGACAAGAAAAATGTCAGGCTAAGGTCAAGTACAAAGACGTGAACTAGCTTGAATGGTCAGTTGTCTAGAAGATTTAAATGGTCCTGTATGAATGCTGTAGTACTAATCCACTAAGTTGTAAAATATAATCAAATATAAAGGTCTCAGTAATATAATTCTCACTATTCTTATATATGGCTTACAATCTTTATAGTTGGTAGAAAAATAGATTATATAAATTCAGATACTATTCAAAAGTCTTATAAAAGTACTAATTGATATGTATTGTAATTGGTTTGGTTATATTGGTTAAATTGTAATGATAAAGAATGAAGAAATACAACCCAAAAACCTCCTCCTTTTATACACACTGAGTTCCCCAATGATTCCCTTGATGTACCACCCAATACACAGTTAATCACGCCTCTAAACAACTAATAGACATTCCCATCAACATTCCCAGTGACCCATGACATAATTTGAAGAGTAATAACCGCCAAAATCCTGAAATAATAAGGGAAATCCATCAAAATTAAAGGAAAAGACAAAAAGAGAGTATATGCGTATAAAACAATAATATTAAGGACTAAAGGAGACTTTTTAAGGTTAATAATAGCTTAATAATCAGGGGGATTGACTGTAGAAATAATGGGGCTAATCCTGACATTATACTACGTGAAATTCCCATTCAAAAATAACCAAAATTGACTGAGAAACCACCCAAAAACTTAAAAAAGAGCGTGAGATGTGGGGTAACTACATGCAGTTCTTGGCAGGCGCTTGCACGGGTAAATCCTTGACTAAAATTAGGCGAATTTAAGCGTGGTAATGAAATAAAGTGCCAAGAGTGAGGTTATTAATGAAATTAGTGCATATAAACAGGGTCAATGCATTATTAATTAAGCTAGGACACTAAATAAGCGCCTGTCGCCTATTTTAGTGTGTTTCCCCACAGTGGGCGTAGAATGTGGGGTAATTATAGTGTGAAAAAGCTAACTTTGCTAAAAATGAAGCTATTCACGCGGGAAAAAAGCAGGCAGTATGTGGCCAGTACACAGAAGCCATTTCTGGCATAAAAAACACCAAATTTGAAAAGTGTTATTTTTATGCATTTAAATAGCCAAATCAATAGTTCTAAATGAGCCCAATTGATCTGTCAAAGCGCAATTTTGATATTCTCAATTTTATAGTGCATATAGTCAACTTTTAAGTGAAATAAAGCGCATTTCTTGTTTTTTGCATAAAACAATGAATATAACAGCTTTAAGTGTACTTAAAAATTATGCAGCCTTATACTTAAGGTTCTTAAGATTACCCTAACATATCCCAACTTAATATTAAGTACATAAGACCTATAAAAGGTGGATATATGCGTGTATATAAGGTGTTATAATGGCATTTTTTGTGTATTATCATAATCTTACTTATGTATACTATTTGTGTACTCTTATTTATTATTCCCATGTATAGTTCATGTGTTTAACATAACTTATAAGTACTTTTTACTCAGTCCTGGAGATATACAGGCTGACACTCGCCCACCCAAAAAAAACAATAAAAAAAATGATAAGTTATACATTTTATTTAATTTGTAATTTTCAGGTATTCAGAATAAATCTGTAGCATTAAAGATTCAACTTTAAAGAAATAAAACATAATAAAATATTATGAGTACTGGTTTTTTAACCCCTCAGCTGGTTGAACAGAAATTTATTTCTGTTTAAATTTTTTAAGAAGGGTGGATAAATTAGAAATTTCTTTTTCAGGTATCCATTTATCAAATTCATTTGATTTCTTTAAATCTTAATAAATACTCAGTTCCTTTTTCTTTAGTAAGGATTCTTTTCTTGAGTATTTTTTCAATCTCTGCTTTTTCCACAATTTCTTCAGGTTGCTTTTTAGGCCTTCCCCTTCTTTTTGGAAATAAGTCAGGATCATTTGCATGGTAAGGTTTCAATAATGAGATAGGGAAAACTGGATGTTTCCTATCATATGGAGCATATAATATGACTTCCACTGCATTATTCCCAACCATTTTATTTACTACAAAAGGTCCTACAAAGGGATCCTTTAATTTAACATTACCTTGTAAGTTAAAATGTAGTGTTGATATGAGGACCTCATCTCCTTTTTTAAATTCAAATTCTTTATGAGATTTGTCCCACCTTTTCTTTTCATATTCAAATGCTTTTTGGATGCATTCCTCTGCATGCTTCCTACACATTTGTTGCATATGAATAAAGGATTTAGTGCCAGGGTGTATATCCAACCTTGGTAGCTTATTTAAAAGATTTACTGGGGTATTTGGTACATATCCCAGCCAGAGTTCAAATGGTTTCTTCTCTGTTACAGAATGAGTTGTGCTGTTATAAGCAAATTCAAGGCCAGGAATTAATGTTACCCAGTCATGTGTGAATTTCTCATTGTCTTTGTATTCTAATCCAAAGGCACAATATCTTCTGATCATGTCTTCAAGAGTTTGTATCATCCTCTCAGCCAGCCCATCAGTTTGTGGATGGCGTGCTGTAGACAATTTTAATTGACAACCTGATACTTCCATCAAAGATGTCCAGAACTCTGAAGTAAATTTAGGGTCTCTGTCAGAGATTATGGCTTTGGGGAACCCAGCAGTATTCATCATCTGAGTCCACCATAGTAATGCCAAGTCTTTTGCAGATACCTCTTTATGGGTAGGGATAAACTTACACATTTTTGTTAATCTATCCACTATTACCCAGCAAGAATTGAAACTTTCTTTTCCTGCTAATGGCAAGCCAGTTACAAAATCCATGTTTATAATTTCCCATGGAGCTTTTGGCTGCTCTATTTGTTGTAACAACCCAGCTCTCTTCCCAGTTAATCTTTTAGATTTCTGACAAGAGTCACATGTTTCAATGTATTTTTGTACATCCTCTTTCATGTTTATCCACCAGGCTGTATTTTTAACTCTGGTTAATGTTTTGTTAAAGTCAAAATGACCAGCTAAGATGTCATCATGACAAGTACTCAACATTAACTCTTTCATAGAAGGTGGTATTACTATTACATTGCTTAACTTTTTCCTGTAATATATATATCCATCTTCAATTGATAGTTTACCTTTTTCCAACGCATTTTTATACTTTGGAGGCAAGGTTTTAATTAATGCACTCATGGAGGCATTTGTTGGATCATTAAGAATGGTAGATAGTTTAGACAAATCTTTATCAGATGAATAATTTTCCAATATAGTTTGCATAAACTCTTCTTCTAAATCCACTATATAAATCCCAAATATATGTATAACCTCATTTTCAGGTACATAAGCTGGGTTGTCAGCATCATTTGGCAAAGGACTTCTTGATAATAAATCCACATTTGAATGCAATGTTCCTGCTCTGTGAGTAATTGTCATTCTTCCTCTGTACTCTTGTACAGCTAGTTGCCATCTAAACATGTGCCTATTAGGTGTTTTCATGTTTAGTAATGATTTTACTGCACTGCAATCTGTTATAAGTTCAAACTTCTGGTCTTCCAGATAGTAATGAAGTTTCTCCAAAGCCCACACCACGGCTAAACATTCTAGCTGTGTGGCACCATACCTTAGTTCTGTCTTTCTTAAGGTTCTGGATATATAACAGATAACTACTTCAGATAATTTTCCATTTATTATCTGTTTTTGCTGTAAAGCAGCACCCAAACCTATGAAACTTGCATCAGTGTACAAGATAAAAGGTAGGGTGAAATCTGGCAGTCCCAATATTGGAGCTGACATCAAACATTCCTTTAATTTGTTAAAGGCGTGCTGTCTTTCATTATTCCAAATGAAAGCTTCATTCTTCCTGATTAATGTTGTTAAAGGGGCTGCAATGGATTGGTAATTTTTAATATATTGTCTATAATATCCACACATACCTAAAAAACTTTGAACCTCTTTTACATTTTTAGGTATCCCAATGTTTTTAATTGCTGCCACTTTATTCTGGTCAACACAAATTTGTAATCCAGATACAACATGTCCAAGTACTTTCAAGGATTGAAATCCAAACTTACATTTCTTTAATGCAATAGTCATATTAATTTCATCCATTTTTTGAAAGACTCTTTTCAGGTGATTTAAATGTTCATCATATGTTTTTGAAAACACTATGATGTCATCAATATAGACCAATAGCCATCCTTCAACCATTTCCTGATGAAAAACACTATCTATCAATTTTTGGAAGACTGAAGGGGCATTCTTTGGGCCAAATGGCATTCTCACATACTTATAAATACCCATATGTGTGGTTATTAATAAGTAATTTTGAGAATCTCTTTCCACAGGAATCTGGTGGTAACCCTTGTTCCCATCCAGACAGGAAATATATTTTGCTCCTTGTAAGGTAGCATGGATAGAAGCTATCCTTGGTAGAGGGTAAATATCATCTACTGTATATGTATTCAGAGCTCTATAATCACCACATAATCTTGCCTTATCTTTTTCATAAGAGATTAATACTGGTGAAATGACACAATACTTAGGTGTTGTGTCCACTTTTTCAACAATACCCATTTCCAACAACAATTTTATATTGTCTTCAATATCTTTCCTTTTTGCAGGAGATGCTGGGTAAGGTTTCTTTTTTAAGCTGCCAGGAATATTATCCAGATCACAGCTTAAAGAGATTTTCATCTCATGGTTTTTGACCAATCCTAGTTCATTTGAGCCATGAGCAAATGCCATAGGATATGATTTAATCAATCTCAAAATATCTTCTTGTTCAATATTTGAGAGTTGAGGACTGAAAGAGGCCTTTTGGATTTCATTTTCCAATTCACCCACTTCATTGGTGGTTCTTCCACCTTGCAGTTGTTCTTCTCTAGGAGAGATGGCATATACTGAATTTTCAGAACATATTTTGAATTTCCTTTTACCATTTACCCCTATGGTGAAACAACTGTTTGCAGGATCTAGTTTAATGCCAAATTTTGTCAATAAATCATTGCCAATAATAAACCAATCACTACAATTATTATTATCCATTATTACAAATTCACAAACTGCTCTAACATATCCATTATTATATTTAAAGAATACAGCAGTTTTGTATTTGCCAATTGGATTTAATACTGAACCAAAACCCCTCCAGTTCTTTGTCTGAACAGGTTCTAGTTTTTCCTGGTACTTACTATCAAGTTTCATTAATGCATTAAGTGAAACTACGCTACCTGCAGCCCCAGTGTCAAGAATGGCATTCATTTCTTTTCCACATATGATAACAGGTGCTCTGATAGGTGTTATTTTGTAAGTATCATGAGATACATCTCTAATTATTTCAGCTTCCTCTATGGAAGTTAAAGATGTGTCTGTATGAGGTATAGCATCATTCAGGAACATTATATCCTGTTCTAATACAAATATCTCATTTTCATCATCACTGTAAGATATGTTACTCTTGCAATCCTCACTGGATTCCACATTCTCCTCTTCATGATTACTAGGTTCAGAATTTTGTGAGGTTTCAATAACATTTATTCTTTTCTTACACGTGTGACCTTTAACCCAAGGTTCATTACATTTGTAACAAGTGTTATTTTCCTGTCTCTTAGGGACAAGGGGAGCTGAAGGTTTTTTCTTTTCCACTGGTAACTTACTTGTAGTAGGTTTTACCACTTCAACACTTTGTCTGTAATTACTATACTTGGTTTCATATTTGTGGTTTAATAATATCTCATTGCATATATTAATGAATCCAGAGGTGTCTCTGACAGTTTCAGTTCTAGCTACAATAATGTCTCTAACTGATATAGGCAACTTGTATATTATTTTTTCTTTCCACTCTTCATAATCCATTTTTGGATCCATAGCTTTCATGATTTTTATTAAATTCATTAAGAAGACCATGGGTTTATCTCCAGCATTTGGATTATATCTGGCCCTTTCATACAGTCTTTGTTGAGTGATTCTAAATTTTGGGCCACCAAATTGCCTTTCAATTAGTGCCTTCCATTCATTCCAGGAGTAATTAATTCCCTCACTCAATACAGATTCAAACCATAATAAGGCCACATCTGTAAATAAAGATATTAACTTTGAAGTAATTTCTTCATCAGGTAATTTGTATGAAAATTTTAAGTTATCAATTCTTTGTATGAATTGTTGCCAATCAGATTTTGAATCCCCGTCAAAAGAAGGGTACTGATCTAACTTAGGCCAGTTCTTTTGGCTAGTTTTTGCTTCCCTAACCTGAGGAATATTGAGTAATTCACTTACTTTAGAAAGATGATCATTTATTTCATCTTTTACTGATTTTATATTCTCAGAGCCTATGACACTATGTTCATGTTCTATCATTGGTTTATCCTCAGAGTGTTTCATAAAACCTGGTACTCTTTCTACATAAGAGGTCTTATCCTTTATTGTTTCAGTATTTTTCAAAATGTTAGCTACTTCAATTTCTACCCTTTGTAACCTATCTTTTATTACAGGTACTTGAGTCAAAGTATCATTTACATTTGAAAAAGACAATTTTACACGTCCCTCTATGGTAGCCATAATATTCTGAGAGTGTTCTAATTTACTTTCTAAATTTCTAATCTCAGATTTTAATCTTTTATTCTCATTGATTAATTCATTATTTGAATTTTCAATAATTTTTAATCTATTGGCTGTGGTACTCAATGATTGTGTTAGCTGCAATAATACATTTTCTGTATTAATGTCTGACTCTTTTGAAAACTCTTCCAATTTTTCAATTCTCAATAATAATTTACTTATTATTTTTGATTCCATTGGATTCTCTTTTAAAAAATATTCTATTTTTTCCGTGTCCAATTCAGAAGACTCATTTTCAGGGTCAAGATTTAATTCATTTGGTTCAATTTTTATATTAATAGTATTTTCCTGGTGATCCATAAAACTATTTACATTGTCCTCATGTAAAGACAAGTTTAACATATTCTGTTCAAATGAATAATCCTTTAAATCCTTATCAATAATATCCAATATTTCCTTATCAATCTCATTACCTATAAGTAATTTATTGTCAGGTTGATATAATTGATCATAAGAAGTTGGATGACTTACCAAGGTCTTATCCCACTTCCTCTGCCTCTCCTTGCCTTTCCCCTGTAAGGGTGACTGCTGGAGCCCTGCTGTTGAGGATTGTTGTAGTTTTGGGCGTACCAATCCCATTTCCATTTGCTTACTGTAATTTTTTGGTCCTCCTCTTGGGCTGGAGGTGTTGCTATGGAATTGTTGGTTGCTACTGTTGGTGGTTGAGTCTTTATGTCCACTAGAGCTTGGTTGACTTCTATGAAACCTTGAGCTGCTCTCTTTTCCAGATTGTTGATCTGGTCCACTATATTGTTGACTCTTACTGTCAAGGTGTTCATTAGGGTGGATAGGGAGTGAACTTGTTCTTGTAATGTATTTTTTGATTTCTTTATTGAAACCTGCTTTAGAAGCTTTTCCCTTTCCTCCAGAGACATTGACGGAGTGTTGTTTATTATGGGAGAGTCCTGGCCCTCCATTTGAATGTCCTGTAACAGGTCTTTCAGCTCTAGGTCTTAAGTTATAAGGTTTTACCTTATTACTTACAATGTCATTGTTGTCACACATTTTTACGTGGAATTTAAAGAATTGAAAGTTTAGATATGAAAACTTCAAAAAGGAGTTTTATCAGTATTTATCAATACCACTGAAGACAATTTTATTGCTTACTTATTGGTATGAAGTGAATATTTAAGTGCCAAAAGTCAAATATGCTTTTATGTGGTCACTTGATTTAACTGGTCTACAATATGTAGCCGTGTTTTTATATTCAAAAGAAAACAACTGTCAGTATGATTCTTTCTAAATATTTAATGAATTTTACAAACCAATAAAAGAAAAGATTAAGAGTCCTGTTAAAAGAAAACAATTAATCAGTTTAATTGGTTATCATCTGCAAAGATCACAAATTTAATTGGTCTATTGACAGACCCACTAATAACAATTATAAGTTAAATTAGTGGTAAAATTGTTGATTCAATATCACAATTTTATAATATAACAGGGCTTCTTTTTCTAAAATCACTATATAAGTGACCCCAACCTGTTGTAATTATCCAAATATTTTTATAGGGATATTATTTACGTGCACCTTCTCTTGAAAATTTCACTTACCAGGATTATAACAGAATTCTTGAGGAAAGGCCCCCAATTGTCAGGCTAAGGTCAAGTACAAAGACGTGAACTAGCTTGAATGGTCAGTTGTCTAGAAGATTTAAATGGTCCTGTATGAATGCTGTAGTACTAATCCACTAAGTTGTAAAATATAATCAAATATAAAGGTCTCAGTAATATAATTCTCACTATTCTTATATATGGCTTACAATCTTTATAGTTGGTAGAAAAATAGATTATATAAATTCAGATACTATTCAAAAGTCTTATAAAAGTACTAATTGATATGTATTGTAATTGGTTTGGTTATATTGGTTAAATTGTAATGATAAAGAATGAAGAAATACAACCCAAAAACCTCCTCCTTTTATACACACTGAGTTCCCCAATGATTCCCTTGATGTACCACCCAATACACAGTTAATCACGCCTCTAAACAACTAATAGACATTCCCATCAACATTCCCAGTGACCCATGACATAATTTGAAGAGTAATAACCGCCAAAATCCTGAAATAATAAGGGAAATCCATCAAAATTAAAGGAAAAGACAAAAAGAGAGTATATGCGTATAAAACAATAATATTAAGGACTAAAGGAGACTTTTTAAGGTTAATAATAGCTTAATAATCAGGGGGATTGACTGTAGAAATAATGGGGCTAATCCTGACATTATACTACGTGAAATTCCCATTCAAAAATAACCAAAATTGACTGAGAAACCACCCAAAAACTTAAAAAAGAGCGTGAGATGTGGGGTAACTACATGCAGTTCTTGGCAGGCGCTTGCACGGGTAAATCCTTGACTAAAATTAGGCGAATTTAAGCGTGGTAATGAAATAAAGTGCCAAGAGTGAGGTTATTAATGAAATTAGTGCATATAAACAGGGTCAATGCATTATTAATTAAGCTAGGACACTAAATAAGCGCCTGTCGCCTATTTTAGTGTGTTTCCCCACAGTGGGCGTAGAATGTGGGGTAATTATAGTGTGAAAAAGCTAACTTTGCTAAAAATGAAGCTATTCACGCGGGAAAAAAGCAGGCAGTATGTGGCCAGTACACAGAAGCCATTTCTGGCATAAAAAACACCAAATTTGAAAAGTGTTATTTTTATGCATTTAAATAGCCAAATCAATAGTTCTAAATGAGCCCAATTGATCTGTCAAAGCGCAATTTTGATATTCTCAATTTTATAGTGCATATAGTCAACTTTTAAGTGAAATAAAGCGCATTTCTTGTTTTTTGCATAAAACAATGAATATAACAGCTTTAAGTGTACTTAAAAATTATGCAGCCTTATACTTAAGGTTCTTAAGATTACCCTAACATATCCCAACTTAATATTAAGTACATAAGACCTATAAAAGGTGGATATATGCGTGTATATAAGGTGTTATAATGGCATTTTTTGTGTATTATCATAATCTTACTTATGTATACTATTTGTGTACTCTTATTTATTATTCCCATGTATAGTTCATGTGTTTAACATAACTTATAAGTACTTTTTACTCAGTCCTGGAGATATACAGGCTGACAAAAAAGGAGTACATAAATGACATAAGAAAGTAATAAATTAGTACGTCAACAAGGGCATCAAATTTATTAACAACAAATTTTCAATTCCTTGGACTGTCACAATTATTACACAATAAATAATCAATTATATTACTTTCACGGGATTACAGATCTCTCACTGAGGTAATATAATTGTTTTAAAGTTCTTACATTATAAATGTATTATTAATTTTATTCCCTTTGACATATACTTTTGAGCACAGTGTTAGGGAGTAAAATTGTAAGGGACATTTTATTTATATTATTTATTTATACTACTTATTGTACTTAACTTAGTTAATTGTAAGTACTAATTAAGTAAGTAAATAAATAATTATTATTAAGAAGAAAGGTGTGGCTTCAACTCAGTAAAATAATTAATGATTTTACCGGGTAAGTCTAGTAGCCTGGCTGACACTCACTCACTGTAAAAAAACAATAAAAAAAATGCTATGTTTTTTTTGTTTTATACTTTTTTAGTAGAGTAGGAAGATTAGATATCTCCTTCCCAGGTATCCAAGAATCATATTCAGATGATTTATTCTTGAATCTCAATAAGTATTCTGTAACTTTTTCAGCAGTGACTATTCTGTCATTTAGAATTTTTTCAATTTCTGCTGTTTCAGTGATTTCATTTGGGGTTTTCTTTGGTCTTCCCCTCCTTTTTGGAAATAAATAACTATTGGATGTGAAAGGTTTCAAAAGAGATATTGGAAGAACAGGGTGTTTTCTGTCATATAGAGAATACAGAATAACCTCAACTGCATTATCTCCAATCATTCTTCTGACAACAAATGGACCAACAAATGGATCTTTCAATTTGTTATTACCTTGTAAGTTGAAGTGGACTGTAGAAATCAAAACTTCATCACCCTTTTTAAAAGTTTATTCTTTATGGGATTTGTATCATCTTTTCTTCTCGTATTCAAATGATTTTTCAATGCATTTTTGAGCATGATTTCTACATAGTTCTTGCATTTGAAGAAAAGATTTTACACAAGGATGTATATCCAATTTAAGTATTTTGTTATTGAGAATTTGGGCAGGAGTATTTGGAACATATCCAAGCCAGAGCTCAAAAGGCTTTCTTTGAGTAAAAGAATGAACAGTGCTATTATAAGCAAATTCTAACCCAGGAAGTAAGGTAACCCAATCATGAGTAAATCTGTCATTATCTTTCTACTCAAGGCCAAAGGCACAATATCTTCTTATCATGTCCTCTAAATTCTGAATCATTCTTTCAGCTAAACCAATAGTCTGAGGGTGATGGGCAGTAGAAAGTTTCAGATCACAACCACAAACATCCATGAGAAACATCCAAAATTCAGAAGTAAATTTAAGGTCTCTGTCAGAGATTATGGATTTAGGAAAACCAGCAGTATTAAACATATGACACCACCATAAGAAGGCTAATTCTTTAGTGGAAACATCCTTGTGAGTAGGGATAAATTTACACATTTTTGTGAATCTGTCCACAATAACCCAACAAGAGTTATAACTGTCTTTACCAGCAATAGGTAATCCTGTTACAAAATCCATGTTTATTATCTGCCATGGTGCATCAGGAGGTTCAATATGTTGCATTAATCCTGCTCTTTTACCAGTTAATCTTTTTGATTTTTGGCAAGAATCACAAGACTCAACATATAATTTTGTGTCTTCAGACATATTAACCCACCAAACAGTGTTCTTAATTCTGATCATTGTTTTTTCAAGATCAAAATGTCCAGCTAATATGTCATCATGACAAATTTTCAAGATTATTTCTTTCATAGAAAGAGGAATAACAATGACATTACTAAACTTTCTTCTATAATATAGATATCCTTCATCAATTGAAAATTTACCTTTTTCCAAAGCTTTTTGGTACTTTGGTGGAAGGGTTTTAATTAATGCTTGTATTGAAGCATTCTTTGGATCATTTAATATGGTGCATAACTTTTTCAAGTCAGTGTCCTTATCATATGAATCCAGAATAAGCTGTAATAGCTCTTCCTCCATATCAACCACATATATCCCATGTATATTAATAATTTCATCTTCAGGATCATACGGAGGATTAGAGTCATTATTTGGTAAAGGTAACCTAGATAACATATCCACATTTGAGTGAACAATACCAGCCCTATGAATAATTGTCATTCTCCCTCTGTATTCTTGAACAGCCAACTGCCATCTGAACATCTGTCTGTTTGGTGTTTTCAAGTTTAAAAGGGATTTAACTGCACTACAGTCAGTGACAAGTTCAAATTTCTGGTCATCTAGGTAGTAATGAAGATTTTCTAGGGCCCACACTACAGCTAAACACTCCAGTTGAGTAGCACCATATTTCAATTCACTATTTCTCAAGGTTCTTGAAATATAACAAATTACTACTTCTGAAACTTTATCATTTATCACTTGTTTTTGATGGAGGGCAGCACCAAGACCAATGAAACTGGCATCAGTGTACAAAACAAATGGTTGATTAAAGTCAGGTAAAGCAAGAATTGGTGCTGACATCAAACAGTGTTTCATAGTGTCAAAGGCTCTTTGTCTTTCACTATTCCAGACAAAAGCAACATCCTTTCTAGTTAATTGGGTAAGAAGTAAAGCTATGATTTGGTAATTTTTAATATACTATCTATAGTTTCCACACATTCCCAAAAAACTCTGTAGCTCTCTAACTGTAGTAGGAGCCTTCACCTGTTGTATGGCTGCCACTTTGTTTTGGTTAACACATATCTGTAAGCCTGAAACAACATGACCAAGAACTTTTAAAGAATGGAAACCAAATTTACATTTCTTCAAGGCAAGTGTCATATTTATTTCATCCATTTTCTGGAAAACTTTACACAGGTGGTTGAGATGGTCCTCAAATGGTTTTGAGAATATAATGATATCATCAATATAAACCATCAGCCATCCTTTAATTATTTCTTGATGGAATGTGTTATCCATGACTTTTTGGAAAACTGAAGGGGCATTTTTAGGGCCAAAAGGCATCCTTATATACTTATAAATACCCATATGAGTAGCAATCATCAAGAAAATTCTGATAATTTTTCTCAACAGGTACCTGGTGATATCCTTTGTTACCATCCAAACAGCTGATATATTTAGCTCCCTGTAAAGTAGCATGTATAGAGCTAATTCTAGGTAAAGGGTAGATATCATCAACAGTATAAGTGTTTAGTGCTCTATAATCACCACATAACCTGGCTTTATCTTTCTCATAAATAATTAGGACAGGTGAGATAACACAATATTTAGGTGTTTTAACTACCTTTTCAATAATATTCATTTTTAAAAGGGTAGAGATATTGTCTTCAATATCTTTTCTCTTTGTGGGAGAAGCAGGATAAGGCTTCTTCTTTAAACTAGGTGTTATATCAGTTAATGGGCAAGACAATGAAAGTTTCATTTCCTCTTTAACTAATCCCAGTTCATGTGACCCATGAGCGAAGGCCATAGGAAAAGACTTTATCAAGTTAATGATGGAATCTTTATCCTCACAAGAAAATTGTTCTCCAAAAGAAGGATTGTCAATTTCAGACATAAGGGCATGCATTTCTTTTGTAGATCTTCCTTTATATTGAACCACAGAATTACATGTGTTCAATTCTGGTTTTAATAATTTTTTAGGGGAGGAAATCTTAAATTTTCTCTTCCCATTCATCCCCATTGTGAAACATTGGTTTGAAGGATCCAATTTTATGCCATACTTGGTTAAAATATCATTCCCTACAATAAACAAATTTCTCAAGTTATCATTTTTCATGACAACAAAATCACAAATTGATATTACAAAACCATGGTTATATTTAAAAAACACTGTGGCTTTGTATTTACCAATGGGGGACAAAACAGAGCCATACGCACTCCAATTTTTAGAAATGATAGGCATCAGTTTTGATTTATAGTCTTGATCTACTGAAGCAAGTGCTCTTTCAGATACTACACTTCCTCCAGCTCCAGAATCCAGAACAACTTCAATGCTGGTTCCATTGATCAAGACTGGTGCCTTGAGAGAGGCAATAATAATTGAGCTATCCTCAATGTTCTTTATGATCTCAGCATCTTCAACTGTAGATAAATCATTATTATCAATATCAATAGTATTTAAATAATGGATATCCTCTTCCAGCATCAAGATTTCTTGTTGAGATTCATATGAAATATTTCTGGCACACTCACTTGAAGTATCCTCCAGTGCTACTGTGTCATCAGCATGCTCCTCTGTTTGTTCTACAAGATTAATCTTCTTGTCACAAACATGGCCCTTCTGCCAAGGTTTGTTGCACTTGAAACAAGTGTTTTTTGCATACTTTTTAGGTGCAACAGGGGCAGAAGGCTTCCCAACTTTTTCCATAGGTTTCTGTTGAAAAGTTGAGGGTTTTTCCCAAGTGGTTCTAGGAATGAATCTTCTGGAATCATACTTGTTTTTCAGAAGAATCTCATTACAAGTATTGATGAAAGAAGAGGGCTCTCTGGAGAACTCAGTCCTAGCCACTATCAAGTCTCTCAAAGACATTGGTAATTTATAGAGGATCCTGTCCTTCCATAAGTCAAACTCCATTTTTGGGTCCATAGCTCTTAAGATTTTAACAAGTTTCATTAAGAACTCAATAGGTTTATAAGTAGAAGAACTATATTTAGCTTCCTCATACTGCCTTTGTTGAGCCATCCTAAACTTGGAGCCCCCAAATTGTGCTTTAATTAATTTCTTCCAATCCTCCCATGAGTAATCATTCCCATCTAATAGGACAGATTCATACCACATAAGGGCTACATTGGTAAATAAAGAAATTAACTCAGACACAACTTCCTCATCTGGGAGTTTGTAAGAGTTTTTTAAGTTATCAATTCTGCAAATAAATTGTTGCCAATCAGAAGAAGAATCACCATCAAATATTGAATATTGGTCAAGTTTTGGCCAATTCTTTTGATTTGAAGGAGTTTCCTTAGTACTAGCTTGTTTCTGAGTAAGAAGCAGCTGTAACTTCTCCAATTAGGCTGTAATCTCATTGTTCAATCCCTCTGTTGAAGATCCTGGTGCATCATCAGTCTTTGATGGAAACTCAGTGTTATCAACAGGTATTTCTGGAGCTATTTTTACTTTAGATGAACTAGCCACAGGTACTATTTTAGCATCCTGCACTATATGTTCCTTCACAGAAATGTCAGAATATTTCTGGTCATTCAACAATGAGTTCAATTTTTCTTCAATGGTTGTTAGTCTTGTTTTCATTCTTGGAAGACTAGATAAACTCTAATTGATAGTTGCAAAAGATAACTGATTTTTATTTTGAAAAGATGAAAAATGGTCATTCAATCTTTTCAGAATTATCTTATCTATCTCCACCTCCTGGAAACAGGTAGATACAGTATCTTTTAGTTTAGACAAATCATTTTTTAAATTTTGCCATAAAGCAACTTTCTTTTCATGGGTTGCCTTG
Organism: Hemileia vastatrix; assembly: GCA_030280995.1. NCBI lineage: Eukaryota > Fungi > Basidiomycota > Pucciniomycetes > Pucciniales > Zaghouaniaceae > Hemileia > Hemileia vastatrix. The sequence goes on along the minus strand of JASXTE010000014.1, from coordinate 27,309,313 downwards.
TAATGAGACAATTCATCAGAGTTTCTCTGTGATTCACTTCTTAATGCTTGATAACCCTGATCAGTTAAAAAACTATTATATCTCTGAGTCAATTGCATATTGTTCATTATATGATTTTGTTTTGCAATAATATCTCTCAAGTACTCATCATTAACTCTTGCTACATCTGCAGTGTTTCTCAATAAGGAAACTGAGTAACTTTCCAGACTCTCATAGAGCTCTGGGTCAAGAGTTTCATCAATTACAGCCATATCAGGGTTAATCATTGAGGTATAAATTAAAAGTAATGGATTAGATACATGATTTATCTGTCTACTGCTCCCAGCCTCTACTGGTCTCAAGGTGTCTTCTTCCCTCTCAGATTTACATGAAAGAACAGAATCAGCCACAAGAAAAGGCACTTGAGAATCAATAGAGGGACGTACCAGGGTTTGCTGGATATCACCATATTGGGCTTTCTTCTTCTTTTGCCTCCTTGATAAGGGTGGGGAGGAGTGGGGTTGACCTGGTTGGGCCTTGATGGACCTTCCTGAGGTAACTGATGCTGATTTTGAGACAGGTAGTTCCACTGAGTGTTTAACCAGTCCCACTGCCACTTGGACACTTCCAAATTCTCTTGGGACTGGGGAGCCAATTGTTGTTGATCCCTGGGAGGAAGAGGTTTCTTCTTCTCTTGAAGAAAAGTATCTGTTCTTCTCACCTTTTCTTCCAAAGCATCTACCCTTACCTTTAGTCTCAAGTTTTCTGTCCTTAGCTCCTTTATGTGAGTTGACAGATTCTTTACCTGCTGAGACAATGGCATCTTTTTTATCCTGAAGCCTTTTGGAAGCTCTTCTGGTGGGTTTAACATAGGCTTCTGATCCTGAGATGTGTCCACTAGGATTTCTACTTCTTCCATCTCTACATCCTGTTTGGGGCAAGGATTTATTAGTCTGAGAAATTCTTCTTGTTAAAGGAGAACTTACAGAAGTAGGCTCATCATAATCAATCAAGTCCAGTTCTTCTTCACATGCAGCAGAACCACTTTGGTCAGTCATTTTAAGATTTTACTGAAATGAAGAAAAGAGACAATAAGATTAATTAGTCTTTATTTTTGATTTTTATTTTTAAAAAAAAATTAAAATAAAAAAATCTTTTTCAGGATAAAAATCAACTTAAATTAAATTAATTTATTAATAAAAAAAATTTAAAACCAGGATTATAATCTAATCAACTGTAGAAATAAATTAGAATTTTTATTAATAATTTTTAATTAATTATTTTCAGGATTTAAATGGACTTATTGTCAACTGAAGTAATCAAATATGAAACTTTATTAATTTAAGAAAATTTTATTAAACTGATAACTTAACTACTAGGACTTAATGTCAACTGAAGTAATTAGATATGAATTTTTATTTTAAAATTTTATTAAGCTTGATCACTTAATTACCAGGACTTAATGTCAACTGAAATAATATAATATGAGTTTTATTAATTGAAATATTTATTGAACTACCAGGACTGAAAGTCAACTGAATTAATTAAATATTAATTATATATTAATTAAAAATATTATTGTCAGAACAATTTGTCAATTGGAACAATTAAATTAATCAGGACAAATGTCAACTGAAAAGATTATAATAATTAATATTAAAATATAATTATTTTATTACCTCTGGGACTAAGAACACTTATTTCTCTATTATGGTCAACCAGGAAAAATAAAAAAAAATATAATAATAAAAATAAAATCCAATTACCAGACACCTCCCCCTGTAAAATGAGCAATTTAATGTCACTTACAGAGTGCTGAGTAAAAGGAAATATGTAGCAAATGAAGAGTGCAAAGTAACCCACAGATAGTAATATCAATAATTACCACAATATATACGACATTTAGTCAGTATATGAACTTAATTTTTGGAGCGCGGTTCGATTCCTGTTTGCAGCAAAAATTATTGTCACGTGACGTATGACGTTTGTCGTTTTCTCGCTCTCTCGTCCTTTACAGGTACTCGCACACCGATGGTCCCCTTGATTACACCTCAAATATCATTGCGCCGTTGATAATTTGGAAAGGCCTCCAATTGTCAAGGTATGCTTTTGGTCTGGAAGATTTGGTACGGAGTTTTTCAAGGATTTTAAAGGTTTTAAATGGACTCTCAAAGATTTGTACGTATTTCTTAATCTAAGTGATTTATTACTCAAATAAAAGAGGTAGATTTTTAATATTGTTATAGTCTATTGATTAGAATTATGCTATGGTAAATACTAATGTGATAAAATATAAAATATAAGTTTTGTGTTGTAATACTTGGTAATAAAAGTAGTGTGATAAAAGAATGGTTTGAAAAGCACAAAATCAGAGGCCTTTTATAGGCAAAATATGAGAAAATAAAATGTAAGGAATTTATACCGTCTACTGTGAGTGTGAGAGAAAAGAATGACAAGAAAAAGGAGTACATAAATGACATAAGAAAGTAATAAATTAGTACGTCAACAAGGGCATCAAATTTATTAGCAACAAAGTTTGAATTCCTTGGACTGTCACAATTATTACACAATAAATAATCAATTATATTACTTTCACGGGATTTCAGATCTCTCACTAAGGTAATATAATTGTTTTAAAGTTTTTATATTATAAATGTATTATTAATTTTATTCCCTTTGACATATACTTTTGAGCACGGTGTTAGGGAGTAAAATTGTAAGGGACATTTTATTTATATTATTTATTTATACTACTTATTGTACTTAACTTAGTTAATTGTAAGTACTAATTAAGTAAGTAAATAAATAATTATTATTAAGAAGAAAGGTGTGGCTTCAACTCATTAAAATAATTAATTATTTTACCGGGTAAGTCTAGTAGCCTGGCTGACACTGGTATTAAATATGAAGTTGTTATAACTTAGTTGAACAATAATTAATGATTAAATGGAATTGTATATTACAAATTTTATTGAATGTATATAAAAATAACACTCAAGAAATATATATAAGATATACATATAACCATTGTATATCAAAAATGAAGTACTTATCAACATGGTCTTTTTTAATGATTTTCAAATTTACTTAAAGAGACGTTAATATTACCAATTCAAATTTTATATCAAATATATCAATATTATTATTTCAATTTAAATTATTTTACAAAAAATTTGAGTTACAAAGTAATTAAATTCAGTATTTAATGAATTTTTTTGAAAAATATTTACAAAAATAGAAATAACCCCTCACAAAAAAAATATAATTTTTTTACTTAAAATTTGCACCATATTTCTACCCTTAAAATATTGGTATTCTTCTAAAAAAAATATTTTTTTAATAAATTTTAAATTTTTTTCATTATTCAATTACAAAATGTCAAATTTATAATTATTTTTACCTTACTATAAAATTTAGTTGAAAATTTAATTTTGTATTTCCAAAAAATCAACTTAAAAGTCAAAAATTAAAAAAACAAAATTATAAATATAATTATGAGAAAGAGGTAAATGTAATTTATAATATTCATATAAAAAAATTTCATATATTTCATGGTGTTTTAATTTTAAACTTAATGTATTAAAAAATAATTATTAAATAACCAAGCCAAATGAAATTGGCTTAGGGTTTTGGTATCACTAGCACTTATTTTTTTTCTTATACTCAAATTTTAATTTTAATTTTTTTTTCTAGCTTTCTCATTTTTTTTAATGATTTTTAATGTTTTTAAGACTGAAGTTGCTTTCAAACAACTTCAGTCTAACTTGTCTCTCACTTTCCCACCAGTTTGCACCTGGTAGGGAAAGTCACTTCCACTTTAGAGACCAAAGTCCCTTGCAGGGACTTTGGTTTCTCTGTGTGCATTGCACAGCCAGAAAAAAAATGGCTGTGCAATGCACTGCATGCAGCTAACTTAATATCAGCTGCATGAGATATGGAAGCAATTTTGCAATGTGTGTTGCACACAGCTTTGGCCACCTCCCAGCCTAGTAAATTGGCTGGGAGGGTGGCAAATGTTACAGCAAGCAATCAAAGTCGCTTTTAGTGACTTTGATTGTCTGAAAGAGACACTTCCAGCCAGGGGAAACCTGGCTGGAAGTACTAAATTGCAATGTAAGGGACCCAAGCCAATTTCAAAGGCTTGGGTCATAAATTAAGCTTTCCAAAAAGCAGCCAGTATAAATCTGGCTGCAATAAAAAGTAAATTATCTAATTAAAATACATAAATAAATAAAAATTTGTTCAAAAAGATATACAATGCTCTGCAGCCGGTTATAAACGGCCTTCCATTGATACACATAGAAACAAAATCAAATGTTGCTTTCAGCAACATTGGCCATGTTTTGATATTTTGAGCCAAGTAAGATCAGCAAAAAGGCCAAGGCATAAAAATTGCACAATTAAAAATCTACCAATTTAATATGGTGGGGAGGTTCATATTTTAGAAATAGGTGGTGCACATTTTAGTTCCCTTTAAAAAAATTCAAAAATGAATTAATTTTGTCGCAATGTAAATTTAAATGTGATGAGTGTATGTTTTTTAGCTACGTGAAACATGGTAGCTAGAATTATGTGGAGTCAATTATTTTTAGATGTGAAATTCAGCGTTCCACAAATGTTCAGCTGTACAACATGCAGCCAAGTAAATTCTAGCTGGAATTAGTATATGCATAGGAAAAAATGATCATGCTGTGTACAGTGCCTTGGCAACATTATTCTTGGAATTTAGATGAAGTTTATCATATGACTTGGAGAGCTGCATTTTTTTGAAAATGAGATCAGTGAGAATTCATGATATCTACATCTGTTTGCCACCTAATTTATTTTTCCTTTCTCTTTCTCACTTACCTTTTTCAAAAATTATCAATCATATTTTTGCTTTATCATTTTGAATTATTGGTACTATTTTATTCACCTTATCTGATTACCGGTAAGCAAATTCTTCTTTCTATTGCATTTCATATCATTTTGGTTTGTTACTCTTTTTTAAACTTTTGACAAGTTAATCTAATGATTCTAATTCTGAATTTATTTTTATGGTATCTTTTACTGTACCCTTTCGATTCATTATAAAAAAAATTCTTTTTCAGTTAACTTAAAGTTTTTTTATTTGTTTGTCAATTTACTTTTCTTTATTACTTATCAAAAATGTTCAATTTATTTATCTAACCATTTATTTTTTAAAACAGTAATTATAAAATAAACTTTATAATTAATTTTGATTAATTAGCTACAAATGGAAGAAGATTTTATAGACACATATGTTCATGTTTTTCTTATCATTTTTCTATATTTCTTTAATACTTTCTCAACCATTATATTATTAATATGAAAAGTAAAACATCATCTCGTACTTGCTGAAAGCATACAGGATAATGTTTTTCTTTTCATAAAAATAATTAGATTGTTTGTACTTTAACTTTAATTTATTGATTTTTAAGTTGTTTCAAAGTCTTGTACTTGCTGAAAGCATACAGGACAATGCTACAATATAAAAATTAATAATTTATTGAAGTATAACTTTCTTAAGTCAATATATTGGTCAGAGCAAGATTTTTCATTTTATATATGTGGATATGATAATTCTGTAATTTTTTTAATATTACTAGTGTATTGGAGTTATACTTTCATTATATTATTAATATTAAGTGTAGAGCCCAATCTCGTACTTGCTGAATGCATACAGGATAAAGCTATACTCTTTATATGTATAATTTAATAAATTATACCTTTGAAACACTTTCTTAATATTTGAAATAAAGAAAAAGTATATAAATTTACTAATATGTAGATATGTTAACTTTTGTATTTCTAATATTAAAGATATGATAAAGTTAAAGGTATCATTGACTGATAATTGAAATTCTGTTACTATTTTCTAATTTTTGATTTTTTTCTATTTTAAATCAAAATTGATTTCTCTTAGGATTGAACCATCAATGAGTAACAATTTGAAAAAAAACGGCCAGGGTAGAACTCTAACAATAGGTGGGTGAAAGACATTGCTACTGGAATGAAACTTGTAAATGCTCTTGGAATGGATACAAATGGGAAGAAGCCAAATTTCTACGCATGATCTTATGCAAATAATATGACAGATTGCAATAATTATTACAATTTTTTTCCTGGTTGTAGTATTTATAAACCAAAAGGTGTCTTAATACCTAATGTTCTTGTGCAGACTTTTGAAATTCATGAGCTCAAAGAACTAGATATGTTAGAAGCTACGGTGCAATGCATTAATGATCTTTCTTACTGTGAACATTAAATTACAAATAATGGTTATCATCAAAGAGCTGGTGGTTTTGGAAAAATGTTTGGTGGTGGCTTTATTTTAGATAGGAAGAAATCTTTATATATTTGTAAGTATCACTTTTTTTAATTTAAATACTTAATTTTTGAATTCTTTTACTTGCAGATGAATAAACTGATAATATTGTACGCACGGATGAATATAAAAAACAAATGAAGAGGATTGCAATGTACTTTGAATATTTTTTTAAAAAATATCATCTGTAAAGTACAACAAGGCAACTAATCTTTGTGCAAAACTTGGTATTCCTGGATTTTCAAAAGTTTATAGTGAAGAAGAGGGTGTACCGTTTGCTAGTAATTTAACTTGGACATCTGGAGAAAATGGTAATGGGTTCTCCAATGAGGTTCATTGTGATAAGGATGCAAGTGAGTATACTTTAGGAATATTTTTTCCTAAAGATACAGAAAACAATACCATTCATATGAAGTATGATATGACCCAACCACGACAAACAGGTGGAGAACTTATGTTTCCCGAAATTCGAAGTAAAATCAACTTTGAAGCAACTAATGGAATAAAGGTGACGTTATGGCCTGCCAATCAACTGAGGCATTTTACCTCAAGATGTCACGAAATTCATGGCTTCACAAGGATAGGTTCTTCTATTCAAATCAGCACTAGAATTTTTCATGCTATAGAAAAGCTTAATTTTTTGATATTGATATTTCAGAGTACTTGGAAATGAAAGAAGAAAAAGCTAGGTATAAATATTTGATTAGTGCTTTGAGAGTTTTTTTAAAAAGAGATAACTTAATAGAGGATTGTCACCGGACAACCTACGCACAAGGTCGAGGATGTTCCTGCAAGTGAGATGAAAGGTTTAGATACTTCTTCGAAAAACAGAGGGATGGTTCGAGGAAGTGACTCAAATATGAATCAAAGGAAGAACTACTGCTTTGAATTATGTTCAAGAAGGATTCTAATTTAATTAAAAGGTAATATTAAAATTATTATGATCTCACAAAGGGTTGGAAACTCAACAATCAAAGATTTAGGATTTAGAAATGATTATTGAGAAAATAAAGAAAGATACAATAATAATGATTTTCACTTTAGAGTTTTACCACTATTAACTATAAATACGTTTTATAATTTAATTCTAAGGAATATTGAACTAAAAACCCAACCCCTTTTATATCCTTTACTCCTCCTCGCATTGACCTCATGCCCATCCACTATTCCGCACACCACAAACCATTTAAAATATATCCATTACACCTGGACCCTCCTCACTAACACCCATTAACCCCTTAATCCCTCTATAACCATTCTGTCCATGCTCACTACCCCTTAATAACCCACAGACATTTCATAAACCTTTTAGTGTACTATTATATTGATTATTGCGCTGTGTGTTGCTTATTGAGAAAAAGACTAAGACACACTATTGAGATATTGACTAATTTAGATTTAGAGTTTAGACTAGCGCGGTTGAATAACGAGTACACAAAGGAAAGTCGCAGTTGCTATGGAGAATTGCTTTCTGTGCTTCGAGTATGGATTTGAGCCCCTTATTATTGATTTAATGAGCTGCTTTTGCCTCGAGTGTCATGTGGCGGGTGACAGATGCCTGGGTATAACAACACGAGCTCCGTTGAGCGTAAGACATATTTCCCGCACTAATTTTCCTTCCTCTTTATTTAATTATTATTATTATTATTTTTAACTCACTATGACGGATTTCCCTACACCGACTCCCACGCCTCCACACCCTAAAGCAGATGGGGGTGTTGTTACACGACAATTTTTGAAGACTTGCACAGCCTGCGAGTCAATGGAGTATTTTTGCGTGGAGAGCACGGCAACATGAGGGCCTTCCCAGAAGTGCAAGTTTTGCCAATGGAGAAGGGTGGCATGTGACCCCTTAGCAAAAAATGCCAACATTGAGGGTCGGTTTTCTAAGACAAAGTATTGGGTGATCCCCAAAACAAAGGAAGTAGTCGAGGACATTTGGGATGTGTCTATTGGGGACTTTCAATTGGTGGGGGAGAATGAGGAGGAAGTTGAGGATGATGTGACAGCCTGGGTGACTAGGGATGTGAGCAAGAGATGGGCCGTCAAGGAGGAAGCTGACGAATCGGTCGACAAGGAAGAAGAAATTCCCATCTTGAGGAAAAACCCAAGAAAACGACGGGTGGTCATCGGAGATGATGAAGAGGAGAGGGAGGTGACAGAGAAGGTCACTCCTAAATTATTTTTGGAGGTTGACCCAATCTTCGAAGTAAGTTCACTTTTTTATAATTCATAAATTTAATTACTGATGATCCTGTTTTAGAATTCAGACGTCATCATCGAAGTCCCTACGGCGGAAGCTTCAAATGTGGAAGCGACCCTTGTGGAACCCACTGCTGTGGAAGTGGCAGTGTCGGTGGAGGATAGGTTACCAACTGTTACCTCGAGGGAGGAAAACAAAAAAACCCTCGATCAAGTATGGTTGAAGAAGCCTCGTCAGGTTTGACAAGCAAAATTTATTGAAAACTTGGGCGGCGAGATCGATAAAATTGTTGATGCCGCTTCCTTCAACGTAGCCAAGGAGCTACTTGAACTTGGGGAATTGATTCCGGTAGGAGAGGGAGAGAATTTTGAAAAATGTAGAAAAGAGATAAGGGAAATTTTGGAGAAGATGAAGGGATTGGTTCGGGAGAAGATAAAAGAGAAAAGAAGAAAAAAAGAATGTAGAAACAATTTGTATATAGTTATTTTATTTTGTTATTTTATTTAGAATATTAATATTTATTTTTATAAGATTTGAATGAGAGAAGAAAAAAGAAGAAGAGAGAAAAAAAAATAGTTGATTGAAAAGTTTGTTGTAAAGAAAATTTAATGAAAAGGAAAAAAATTGTTATTTAAGTTTGTTAATTGAAGATTTGAGGGATTTTAGTTATTTGAAAAAAGAAAAGAAAGAAAATGAAAAGAAGAAATAAAAAATTTTGAGAGGATTTTGAAAGAAAGAAGTAATTTGTTTCCAAGAATTAAAAAGAGTGATTTAGAAGTTAAAGTGAAGTTTGAGAAAGATGGTCGTGTAATGTTCGTGAAGAATTTTGATAGTTTGAGGAAAAGAAAATTTTAAAGAAAGAATATATAGAAAATAGAGAAGAAAATTTTTTTTTGTTTTTATTTATTTTATTTTATTTTATTTTAATTTGGTTTTATTTTATTTTAATTTATTTTAATTTTATTTTATTCTTATTTTTACTTTAATTTATTTTAATTTAATTTTATTCTTATTTTATTTTAGTTTAATTTAATTTAATTTATTATTTTTTTTTAAAGAAAGCTGAAAAATTTTGAAAAGAAAAAGAATAAAGAAGAAAACAAAAGAATTTTTTTTTTTTTTTTTTAGAAGTAAAGATGTTTTAGATTTTAAAAGAAAAAAAAACAGAGAAGAAAGAAAGAAAGAAAAAAAAATAGAAAGAATCACTACGCAATATAGGGGGTGGACTTGCTAGCAAGTCCTCAACCTGAACTCAGATGGAACTCAGATGGAACTCAGACTGAACTCAGACTGAACCCATACTGAACTCTACTTGAACACCCACCTAAAACTGTTCTGCTGAGTGGTGTTCATCCCTGATTGTATGGTTCCTTTATCAATAGCTCAATGTGTGTTCAATCTATGGTGAGTTTGGGTCCAAGGTTGCGGACTTGCTAGCAAGTCCGCCCCCCATATTGTGTGGTGAATGAAAAAAAAAGTAAAATAGAGATTTAAGGTTTTGGTTTTAAAGGATATTTAAGATGAAAAGATTTTAGGAGTTCAGGGGCGTTAGAAACATTGATGGCTGGTTCTCAGGATGTTTTTTCTAGGTCATCGAGGAAGCCTTTCCATTCCACGAGGTATTGAAGTTTCCCCTTGCGCATTCTTGAATCAAGGATACGGCTTACTTCCCACTCTAGATGGTCTTCTACTTCGACCGGTTCCGGAAGAGGTTGGTTCTTGCACGGGTATGATTCTCGAGCCAGTTCCAGGAGAGATACGTGAAAAACAGGGTGAATAGCCTGCCATTTAGGAGGTAGCTTGAGTCCAAATGCAGTTTTAGAGACTTCAGAGTCGATTTCGAATGGCCCCAAGCGTTTTTCAGCCAGTTTCTTTGATGGTCGAGTCGTTTGAATGTTTCGTGCATCAAGCCATACCTTGTCGCCTGGTTTAAAAGAAGGAGCAGTTTGTCAATTTTTGTCGGCCTGTTCCTTGTACCTTTGAACTGCTAATTCCAAATTTGATTTAAGTTCCTCTTGGAGTCGTGATATGGTTCAAAGATAATGTTCCGCAGGATGATTGGTTCCTACATGGATTAAATTGAATTGAGGATGTCTTCCATAAACAGTTTCAAAAGGAGATTGTTGTGTCAAAGAATGAGTTGAGTTATTATAAGAAAATTCAGCCAATGGTAACCATGTGGTCCAATCGTCTTGTTGGTACCTGACATACATTTGAAGGTATTGTTCGAGGATTTGGTTGACCCTTTCTGTTTGCCCATCGGTTTCAGGATGATAGGCTGTGGAGAGGTTCCTCATTATATTGAGTTGTCAACACAGTTGAGTCCAGAATTTGGATACAAACAATGAGCCTCTATATGAAATAATATCATTAGGTAAGCCGTGTTTGGAAAATACATATTCTAGAAACAATTTTGAAAAATCTTCTGCTGTAGCAGTAGTAGTGGTTTTAATAAAAATAGTCATTTTTGAAAATCTATCTACTATTACTAATATAGCATCAAAATTATTAGAAAGAGGAAGTTGAGAAATAAAATCCATCAATAAATATTCCCAAGGTTTAGAGGGAATAGGAGGTGGTTGAAGCAACCCATACTTCCAGCGACAGGGAGCCTTATTCCTATTGCATTTGTAACAAGCTTTTATATAGGCCTTGATTTCCCTGGTCATACCTTGCCAGAAGAAATCCCTCGCTATTAACTGGTAGGTTTTATCAACCCCAAAATGACCAGCTAATGGAGAATCATGTCGACTATTGAAAATGCATAATTTTATCTCATTGTTGTCGGGTATGACTACTCTACCTTCAAAGACTAATAGACCTGATTCAATACTAAATCTTTTGGCCCCTGGCTTTGAGAGTATTTTGTCTTTTAACCCCAAACAATAATCGTCCTTCGAATAAGCTTCGAGGATGTTGAATAGTGGATTTTGAAACAATTGAATTGTCATCGAATTAAGTTGATGAGTTGTTAAAATTGATTTGTTGAAGATTGATTTCACATTTGCTGGGTTTTTGTCAGCAAATGTGTCCCCCTGCTGTGGGTAAATGTTGTCCCGACGTGACAAGATATTTGGGACAATGCAGTTCTTAACTGGGCGATAGGAAATAGAAAAAGAAATTCAGACAGAAATTCAGCCCACCTGGCTTGACGCCTGGTTAAAACTTTGGAAGACATATAGTATTTCAAAGCATTATGGTCTGTTAAAATTTGAAATAGAATATCTAAGCTGAGAAGAAAAGAGCGCCATTTTTTAAGACAATGAATAATAGCTAAAAGCTCTTTGTCAATAATTTCATAATTTAATTCTGCTGCAATGAGTTTGCGTGACTCAAAAGCAACAGGACAAAACAGTTTTGTTTCCAGATTCAATTGAGAAATGACCCCTGCAATAGCATAATTGCTCGCATCCATCTCAACTATTGTCGAAGAATTGGGGCTGTGGTGAACGCCTTCTTCAATGCTTTGAATTTCTTTCGTGCTGTGGAAGTAAAAACAAAAGGAATATCTTTTCTAAGAAGAGAAGTAAGATTGGAAATAGTTTTAGAGTAATCTTTAATAAATCTTCTATAGAAATTTGCAAAACCCAAAAATCCCTGGAGGGATTTAACGGATTTGGGCTCAGGCCATTCCAGGACCTTTTGAACTTTTTTGTCGTCCATGACTAAATCATCAGTGGATAATGTAAAACCCAAAAAATCAATAGATTTAAGATGGAATTCACATTTATTATGCTTGGCGTAGAGACCGTGATCCCGGAGTCAATTTAGAACCTGTCAAACATGATGAATGTGTTCATCTAGTGTCTTCGAGAAAATATCATCTAAATAGACGAAAACAAATTTTTTGACAACATCTTGAAAGATGTCATTGACAAAAGTTTGAAATGTAGATGGTGCGTTACACAATCCAAAAGGCATAACTAAATATTCAAAACTACCAAATCTAGTGCGCATTGCAGTCAGTGGTTCATGACCTTCCGCAATGCAAATAAGATTGTAAGCGCCTCTAAGATCAATTTTAGAAAAGAAATTAGTACCATTAAAAAGGGTAAGAAGCAATGACATAGGAGGAACAGGATATGCATTCTTATTAGTGACTGTGTTGAGCTTTCTATAGTAAACACACAACCTAAGACTACCATCCTTCTTTTTTACAAAGAGGATAGGGGAGCCGGTTGGAGATTTACTGGCTCTGATGAAACTTTTGGCTACATTCTCTGCAATGTAGTCTTGAAGAACTTGAGATTCCTCCTTTGACAAGGAATAGACAGGACCTGCCGGAGGTACTGGACCTATTAACTCTATCTGATGGTCGTAGGGTCTATGAGATGGTAACTTATTGGCCTTACAGATTGAAAAAACATCGAGGAAATCATGATAGATTTCTGGTAGAGTTGATTTGGTTGTCCTCATCATCTTCGAGAGAATCTGTTGAGGGAAGACCAGAATTGAGAGAGCATAATTCAATTACTTTGAGTGAAGTCAAAAAGCTAGAAGGGTTAGCCAATTGCTCATTTAAAGAAGGATCAGATGCTTGCAAGTCATCTGGCAGAGATTTGTCCTCTAGCAGGACATTGTCAGGCGGGTTGTTTAATTCCCTATTGACATGCATTTAAGAATCAGAAATATACTTAGTCCGTGGGGTGATCAATCCCTGTGTCCAATAAATTTCAGGATTCCAATGTGTTAAAAATTCATGGCCAAGAATGGTATGGTCCATCCTTTGGGCGTCCAAGACTGACAATTCCCACTCAAAGGGGGGGAAATTTGGAAAGTTGAAAACCCATAAAACATTCTTACTGACCCAATATCTGGGTTCCTCTGATTCAACCAAGTAAATTGGAGTTCAATTGATATCTGTAAATGTCAGCTGTAACTTCTCAGCAAAAGATAAACTGACAAAAGAAATTGAAGCTCCAGAGTCTATAAGACAACTGAAAGGGGTATCCTCCTTAAAAAATATGAATCTCAAGTGGTTTAAGGCAACTCCAGTCCTTAAGACATGGATTTTCTGTGCACTGGGAGAGATAAGATAGTTTGCTTTGCACACAAGTAAACTATCTACTAGTTTTTTGACTTTGAACTATTACCTTCTCTTTCCTTCAATTTTACACAATCTTCCAGCTTGCGCTTACCCCCACAATACATACATAACCCATTATCTGCTCGCCTCTTCCTCTCAGCTTCTTTAAGTTCCCCTTTAGGGTCCAGTACTTTGCTTATATCACCTGGGGTCGAGCTTTTCGGTCGAGGTTTGTCCTTTCCCTTGTTGGTTTTGGATTGAGTCGAGGAGGATTAATTTGGTCGTTGTTGTGAAGAAGATCCCAATTTAAAGTTTAGGCCTTGAGATTTGTTGGTGTATCGACGATGTTGAAGTCGTCCTTGATAAACGCCGTCAAGTTCAAGGGTTCAATCCATTAAATCCTTTAAAGTAGTCATCTTCTGACTGTGAAGATTTAATTGATCCAGAATCCTCGAAGGAAGTCCTTTCTTGAAATGATACTTAAGGGCAGCATCATTCCAACCTACTTGAGTTTGAAGCGCTCTGAAGTTCAAGATATATTCAGAGGCTTTCCCATTATGACTCATGCAAAGAAAATCAAGTTCAATTTCTGCGTTTTCAGTTTCATTAGGGTCACCAAACAATGTGAAGAGTTGGTCTTTGAAGTTTTCCCAGTTATTAATAAGTAAGTGGGTTTCGGTCGAAGAGAGCATGAGGAGATAATGTTCGAACCATCTTGCTGATTTTCCGGCCAGGAATGAAGAAGCATAAACAACCTTCGATCGGTCATTATGGAACAGGAGCTTGCAGGTTTGCAAGAAGTGTTGCAATCGTTCTGGATGTTCTCCATCGAATTTATCAGGAGATTACATAGAAGCAGTTTTGAATTTAGATCCCTCTGAAGATGTTGAATTTGAAAGGGTCCTCATGTAAAGTCTCATGAAATCTTCCAGAGAATCAGATGGTCTAGGTTCTGAATTTTGACCAGAAAGGTGATCAGCAGGGGCGGATAGTGCCTCGTGCATTGTATCCTCTCCTTCTTCATCATCACTAGAATCATCAAAATCTTGTGGGATGTCTTCTACAGATTGGACTGAATGTTGCCGTTCCCTAAGGTCGAGTGGCTCCAAGGAGTGAGTGCGGGACACAGGCCGTGTGGCTGTTGGCCTGCCTCTGGCGCGAGCTCTAGTAGTAGCGCCTGTAGGAAGAGTGCGTTGAACAGGTGCCATTTTGAAGATTTAAAGAAAACACCTGAAAAGGGACGTAGTAGTGCAAAGAATGAGAGCTACGGAGAATCAAAGTATACTGTCACAGGAAAACCTACGCACAAGGTCGAGGATGTTCCTGCAAGTGAGATGAAAGGTTTAGATACTTCTTTGAAAAACAGAGGGATGGTTCGAGGAAGTGATTGAAATATGACTCGAAGGAAGAACTACTGCTTTGAGTTATGTTCGAGAAGGATTCTAATATAATTGAAAGGTAATATTAAAATTCTTATGATCTCACAAAGGGTTGAAAACTCAACAATCAAAGATTTAGGATTTAGAAATGATTATTGAGAAAATAAAGAAAGATACAATAATAATGATTTTCACTTTAGAGTTTTACCACTATTAACTATAAATATGTTTTATAATTTAATTCTAAGGAATATCGAACCAAAAACCCAACCCCTTTTATATCCTTTACTCCTCCTTGCATTGACATCATACCCATCCACTATTCCGCACACCACAAACCATTTAAAATATATCCGTTACACCTGGACCCTCCTCACTAACACCCATTAACCCCTTAATCCCTCTATAACCATTCTGTCCATGCTCACTACCCCTTAATAACCCACAGACATTTCATAAACCTTTTAGTGTACTATTATATTGATTATTGCACTGTGTGTTGCTTATTGAGAAAAAGACTAAGACACACTATTGAGAAACTGACTAATTTAAATTTAGAGTTTAGACTAGTGCGGTTGAATAGCGAGTACACAAAGGAAAGTCCCAGTTGCTATGGAGAATTGCTTTCCGTGCTTCAAGTATGGATTTGAGCCCCTTTATTATTAATTTAATGAGCTGCTTTTGCCTTGAGTGTCACGTGGCGCGTGACAAGGATGAAATAAAATCAGCAAAGTATTATTTATCTAATGTTAAGACAAATCTAAAAAATTTTGATAATTAAATATCAAAAATTTATATGATATTTACACAACTTAATGTGAAATTAAACATGATAAATAATGGGAGTAGCTGTAACATTTTCAGTTGTGATTATTAAAGTATTATCTATGTTTTTTATTTGTGAAATAGAATAATTTTTTTTTCATAATATTATAAGAAAATTTGATTTACTTTTGAGGAAATATATAAGATGTGAAATCTTTAAATGTCATTTTTATTAAATTGGTAGAAAAGGTTCTAAAATACAAAAACTATAACTATGAATTTGAAATATATTAGCCATAAAAATGTGCTTTTAATGCTACCAAATTAACTGAATAGTATTTAGGTCAAACAATATTATTAATAAAAAAGTTAATAATAAAGAGTTGATGAAAGAATTTTGAATCAAAAATAGATTAAATTGTATTTTTTTAAGAATACACACATTTAATTATTTAAGTTGTTCTACTTCTGATTAAAAATGTTACAATCAACGAAAAAATTTGTAATAATTAATAGATTACTTAATATTAAAGGTAAAGTAACAAAACTAGAGCAGTTATCATATTTTTATATAAACAATAAAATATTTAAGAATTTAATACAAGTATTTGAAATCATATAAGTAGATTTTAAAATATTTTTTATTTCTGGACTTACAATAATTTTTTTAATAATTAATTTAGAAAATCATGTCAAAGGTTTCTTAATAAATTTCAAAGATGGTCACATGTTTGACGTATTTGAAGGAAAATAACTTGAATTATACAAGATAAATTATATACACAGAACTTTATCTATTTACATGTTGGAATATTAATTTATTGAAAGGCTATGTTTAGTAAAAAAAGGTGATACTGGCTGAATGGAGCTCCAGTGATTAACAAAATCTACAGAAATAGCCCTAACAATTACTGGAGGACTTGGGGTATCAAATTTTAAAGGAAATGGATCACACTTGCCTATAAATTGTTTTATTAATGTTAAAATATAGTTATTTAAATTTTTCCAAATTATTTCTTCCATCAAATGATTTTTTTTTCATATAAATTAAGAAACTTAACTTCTGATATTACCTCCAAGAAATCAGCTGCTGAAGCCAATCTATGATCTTGAGAGCTCAGAAATAAACCACGGACACCATCTATTATATAGAAAGTGAAAGATTGATATCGGTGGTGGGAGTATTCAGAATTTATCTTGTTTAGTGCAGCCTTTTGTTTCTGTCTCATTATAGTCAGTTCAGTATTTTCGTTTTTCTGACATGATTGTTGAGCTTCGCTAGTCTTGCCACTTGATATTGTTGCAGCACAATATTTTGATTTATGAATGATAATTGACATAATTATATCAATGATAATATTTCTGATTTGAAGAAGAGTTGACATTGATATACCACGGGTTTGAAGTGCAGTGGGACCAACTTCTAAGCCATCAGGAATTGGACTCTTCAGATTTGAAAGGTGAGATAGAAGCTGAAGACCACATTTAATTGGAAAATCTGAGTTAATGTTTTGATGTGATGGAAGCTGGCTGAATTCATGTGCAGTCAGATAAAGTGAAGATGATATTAGAGATACCCATGAAGAACGGCAGTGGTCACTTGGGATCATTAATCTCATGAGCATTCAGATAAGATTGGATTCAGGGTGATCTTTTTTCTTTTTTGAGGAATGAATTTCAGTATTTAAACCATCAGGATCACATAAATCTTCAAGCTATCAATCTCTAAAAAAATATTTGCTACAAAAGGAAAAAAAAATAAGTAAAAGAACAAAGTCAAGACTAAAGATTATGGTAACTTACATAACTCAGTAAGTTTTGAAAGCCAATCTTCTCCACAAGATTTTTCCCAATGAAAAGTAAACATTGGAATATTTAACATAGGTTCTTGGGAAGAAGTAGAAGAGCGTAATTCGAGGAGAGTAACAATTTCCAACCACGACCTGAGGACCTTTGCCGTTCTGATTCTACCTTTATAAAAATTATGAATTTTACAGAATTCCTCCTGAAAATCAGAGTCTTTTAGAACTGAGGGTGAATAAGTTAGAGATTTTTTTGATAGCTTGATTGAAGTTGATTTCATTGGTAGAGAAGCTTTCAAAGTGGTCAAAGTAGGTAATTTAGGAGGTGATGGGTATTCCTTCTTAGAAATGAAGGAATTTGGTGATGAGCAGTCTGAATCATCATCTTTATCAAACATATTGTCATGTCTTGAAGAAGATTTTAAAGTTTGCTTGTTTTGATGAGCAAGCATAGCTTCATATTCTGACAGTTCATCATCGCTATTTTCATCGCTCTTTTCATCATCTTCATCAGGGAGAGGGCGTTTATAGATGGAACAATATACAGTAGGTGAGTTTCTGGTACAAAATATCAAAAGAAAGATAAAAAGTACAATATGTAAGCAATAAAAGAGATATATGATAGAATTTTAAAGATAAAAGAATAATAATAAAAAAAAGGAAACAAGAATATACTCATTATCAAAGCCTTTGCTTTTTTTTAGACATTTATTATTTGATACATCAGAAAATTCATTAGCAGAAGCCGGTTTAATACGTCAAACAAAAGAGGATCCTTGGGATAATTTCTCTTTCTTGGAGCGGATAACAGGTGTTTCAAGATTTTCCTTAGAAGTTGAAGCATGAGTTAAAGCTGATGGTTCATCTGTATCATCATCATCCCTAATGACAATTATTTCATCAGGAGGAATCATACCCTCCTCGTAGGCTACAAATATATATGAAGAAAAAAATATTAATAATCTTATCTACTAATTGAAAAGGAGACAAAAAAAGTGAAAAACATAAATTTTTCAAGGCTTTTCACATATTGGAGTAAGTCATTACAAGGGTTAGATAAATATGAAGGAGAAGGATTATTGTTAAGGATCTTGACAAGTTCTTCTGTTTTATCTCTAGCCAATTCAAGTAAATTGCAATACTGTACTCTCGTTATTTCCTGCCTCTCATTGCTAAGTACAGGAGGGTTAGGTGCCATGCCATGTGGCAGACATGGTGCAAGCTCAAAAGCTTCAAAGCAAGAATCAATCAGAGAGTGGGATGAAACACATTCGGGCGCTGTAAAATAAATTTTTTGAAAAAAAAAGATATATAACATAAGTGAAATATATAAATTAAGAGAGAGGAACATGATATACATACAAAGTGGAGGTGTAGGATTTTGAATACTAGAAATATTGATTAATGAATATTAAAAAAAGTATTTGATATCAAACAATTATGATGTAATATGATGAATAATTATAAGAAACTCTATTCTAGAAAATTGAAGTTGATAATTTAATAGGATAAAAAATTGAATAAGATTAAAATTAAATTGAGGATGAAAGAAACAGAAAACATAAAGAGGGGGATTTTATATTATTTGAGCTTTTTTTAACATGTATTATTCATAGTGGGGTAAACTGAGTAACATTCTAAATCACAATCTGTTTATATTGAAGCAAAATTTGATGTAGCTAGCAGAAAATACTAGGAATTCTTTGGGGACTTTTAGTGTGAAAAACAAATAATAACAAATGTATATCCCATATGCAAATTGCTATGGGTAAATACAAAATTTTTTAAATTAGAATTTACTCCTAAACAATGGAGATACACTTAATTAGTATATTATATGAAAAAAAAGGATAATGCCTTAAAAATATTTGTTAAATTTACTTTCAGATGACAATGCAAGATTCACATATATACTGATACACCTCATCAAACAATAAATGAATCATAAATATAAAATTGGTAACATTAAAATTTAATATAAGAATTTGTTTTTTAAGTGACAGGAGGAGTGTCAGGCTAGGGTGCGGGCACTGTGACCAAACCATTGATAGACTTGGATACAACTAAGGAAAAAAAAATTGAATAGTTTTATTTTACAATATATCTTAGTCTGCACAAGATATTGCATTGTTGTCCCTAACTATACCAATATTGTTACTTTTCAAAATTTATAGGACTACTAAGTTGATAATATATTATTTTGAATCACCCAATGAAATACCTCAAGCAACATTCAAAATTATTAAAATATTAATATTCAATTTGAGATTTGGATTAGCTAATTTTTCACAACTTACCACAGTTTTGATTAATATAATAAAACTTGAAAAAAATTGTTGAGATAACCTAGAAATGCGTGCAAGAAAATGATGAAACATATGACTTGAAACTTAACTCATACACTATTGATAACCTTCATGGATCCTTATTAATTTCTATCGAAATTAATTTTGAGACTGGCATATTGAATTTTAGCTATGACCAAGTACTGTAAGTGCCATGGTTTGTATTCAATATATTGGTGTTGAAATTAATTTTGATAGGAATTAACAAGTATCATATGGCACCATGCATGAAACCCTGACAGAAACCACCAAATTTATGAGGCAATGAACCTCATAATTTTGATCTAAATTAATTTAGACCCCTGCATATTGAATACAAGCCATTTCACATGGACTACACAGACATAGATAAAATTCAACATGCATGGCTTAAAATTAATTTCGATCAAAATTAACCAAGGCATTAAAACATCAATTTTTATATGGTGTACTTGATCAAACCAGTTAATCTAACTGCTTAGCTTACCTATACTTATTGGAATTTTGTGCATAGTCCATGTCCATATTAATGTCGATCTAAATTAATGTTCGCTAATACATAATGAATACATGCTATGCCACTTACACTTGCCAGGCATAGCTACCATTAAATATGCCAGTATCAAAAATTAATTTTGATTGAAATTAATGAGCATGATAATCATGAATTTCTGGAGTCAACTGCTTATTTTTATGCATGGTGCCTTGCCAACATTAATTTCGATCAAAATTACTTTTGATACTGGCATATTGCATGTATCTATGCATGGAAAGTGTAAGTCGCATAGTTTGTATTCATTATGTATTTCTCAAAATTAATTTCAATCAAATTTAATATTGGCATTTCCATATTGAACCCAAGCCAGCAAAAAACCTAAAAGATTCTTCATAAAACTGCCCATTAATTTTGATCGAAATTAAGGCTGACCACATACATATTGAATGGTAGTTATATCTGGTCTGAGTAAGCAGAGATTACTTATATTCAATATGTATTGGTCAACATTAGTTTTGATCAAAATTAATGAGCATTTTGATCATGAACTTTTTTAGTCTGTTAGTTGTTTCAATGCATAATGGCATGCCAACATTAATTTTGATCAAAATTAATATTGAAATGATACAATGCTTTTTTGCATGACATGTAAAGGACAGCAAGTATTTTTAAGTATTGAAATTTACTATACATGTTGAGGGCAAATATAAAATTTACATATCCATATTAATTTCTATAAAAATTAATGTTGACCAATACATAATAAATAGTAAATATGCCTGGTTAGTGTAAGTGGCATAGCTTTTTTTCAATCTGCACTTGGCAACATTAATTTCGATCAAAATTAAGGTTCATGATTATCATCAATTTATGCAGTCAGTTGCTTACTGTTATGCATGGTAACATGTCAACATTAATTTTAATATAAAATTGAATTTGACATGCCACCAAGCATTTTTCTGTAAGATGAAAAGTAGGGCCCTCTATTCTTAAGTAAACACATTACAATGCATATTGAGCATGTATATATTATTTACACATTAATATTAATTTCAATCAAAATTAATGTTGACCAATACACATTGAACACAAGCTTTACAACTTACACACACCAAATATAACTACCATTCAATATGTATATGGTCAACCCTAATTTTGATCGAAATTAATGAGCAGTTTTATGAAGAATTTTTTGGGTTGTTTGCTGGTTTGGGTTCAATATGCAAATGTCAATATTAAATTCTATTGAAATTAATGTTGACCAATACATAATGAATACACACTATTCCACTTACACTTTCAAGGAATAGACACCATGCAATATGCCAGTATCAAAATAAATTTCAATCAAAATTAATGTTGGAAGGGCAACATGCATTAAAATATGCAGTTGACTCCTGTAATTCATGATTAACATGCTCATTGATTTTGATCAAAAATAATTTTGATACTGGCATATTTAATGGTAGCTATGCCTGGAAAGTGTAAGTGGCATAGCGTGGATTCACTATGTATTGGTCAACATTAAATTCAATTGAGATTAATATGGATACATAAATGTGACATAAAGAGGTATGGACCATCAATTTGTTGAAAATACATTTTTATATCTCATACATTATTTGTTTTCCTTAAAAAATGTTACTCTCTCTCAATATCACCTTATAACATTTACCAAGATGCTTTGAAAAAAAAACAGAATACATAAAATTCAATATAAGATAGCTATATTACACAGAAGATCACCATTATACCTAAGTTATGATGATGTTTATGCTCTATTAATTGATTCCCGAATCTTTACCAGATCAATATCAGCTCCAACCCCAAGTGACTCACGTTCATTCACAGATAATCCTTGCAAAAATCTTGCTGAATAGTAATTCTTGGGGAGGTATTTGGGAACATTGAATACACCATTTTGTGCAACTGTCTTTTCTGATGACTGTGAATATGTTTTTAATGCTGATTTTCTTTGAGCTGGTGTATGGGCTAAGTCCTTTGTCATCTTATCCATTTTTTTAAACAAATCATTGGGTTCAGGATTTTGCCATCCAGGAATAGCTTGGATAGGTGCAGTTGGGGCTGGTGCTGGGCCTTCCTCGATATCAGAGATGCACGTAGTATCATGAAAAAGCACAACAAAACCTGGCACATCACTGCAGAGATCTCTTGCTAACTTTTAGCGTGCACTAGCAATCTGAATTCCAACTAAATTAGCTTCATAATAACAAAAAGCAAAGTAAAATAAAAAACTTACCTTGGTCCGATAACGTTTTACTTGTGCACTTGCCCTCTTTTTGATCTTTTCTCTTGCTACCCTTTCCTCTTCTTGCCCAAATAACCTTATCATCTCCTTCCCCTTATTAACTACCTATTTCTCAATAACACATTGAGTGAACTGAAGCTTTGACTGATTGATTTTATTGAAGGTGGTGAGCCACCTGGTACAGTGGTTGCATACTATGCTTCCCATGACTTGATTCCAAGTTGATTCCAAAAAATCATGGCAAGTCCAATCAAAGGCAAATTTCCAAAAACTTTTTTCTTGCAATTCACGCTCTAAGTTTCTTTTTACAGAAAGTGGGATCGGTGCTCCTCCTTTAAGTCCTTGAGGCTCAGGGGCTGGAAAAAATTTGGGTAGTCGAATTTTGGATCATAAGAAGGCTATAGAATTTGTTATCAGAAATTGTCGATCAGCTGCAGAATTGGCACGGTTAGAAGATTGGACTTGGGTTAGGACAGTTTGAATTGGTTCCAAGCTTTCCGATTTTCAATCTCCAAAAGTGTTGGGCTCGCAGGATATTTTGTTATTTGTGTTGGTCCCCCAAGACAATACTTCAGAAAGTGGTAAATATTTCTATTTAGACTTTCCAAGCTCCTGTGAACATCATTCCTTCTAACTAAGCCTCTTACAGCCCTTAACCCCCGTTCTTGTTCATGAGACTCTGCTGAATTGAGTCTGTGGTAGTCACTGATACCCATAATGATTGAGGGATTCACTAACATTTCAAATAAGTTAATTAAATTGGTTATTTTTCAATAAAAGAATACACTAAAAATTTGACTTACCAGCTCCACTTGTGCTTGCTCCATGGTTAGGCTGAGCAGATGATGATTGGTCTCTGAAAAATTCCCTCAATACTTCACTAGCCCAATCTCTTCCTAGCTGATCAGCACTTTCAGGAGCAGAAGGATGATTGGAATTAAAATTTCTCGGTTCTGAATGAGACTCTTGGCCTGGATTGGGATTAGGTGGTGGGTTAGTGTCAGCCTAAATATCCTTAGGACTGAGTATTTATTATGCTTAAAATAAGATAACCTTAAGTAAATTAAGCTTATATCTTAAAAAAAGGTTAAAATAATAATATATATTATTTTATTATATATATATATAATTATTATTCTATTATATAACTTATAGTAGTTTAAATAGCTTATCCATGGCCTAATAATACTTATTAATGTGTTAATGGAGTCATAATATACTTATCTTAAGTGATATGAAGTAATTATTGACATACATAAGTTTATATGTATACATAAATCTCATATTCAGTGAAATATGCAGTATATTATGTATATTTAGGTATATAAGTGGGTTTTAGCCCCTTAATAGCCTATAACCTTTGTTTTTCTGCTTATTTTAGGTCATATGGACGAAATCAGTGGACTCACAACGCCTAAAGAAGCATAGACACCTATATCAGGCACATACACCCAGTTTGGACAACTAAAATTACTTCCTTGGATGGTTATTCACGGATTTATGGGTTGGAAGGACATTTCTGGGTTAATAAGGATGCTTGGGGATGTTATTGGGGGCTTGGACATTTTATTTGCTTCCTTTATATGCTTTTGGTTTCATTAAATCTCTTTTTGATTGTTTATTTTACCTTTTTCTTTATGGTATCCGTTTTTATCTGGATTTTCTATTTATGGTATGGATCTGTGTTATTATTAATAGTGATGGAGGGTCCTTACTGGAGGTCTGGGTGTTGAAACTGCTTGAAGTGGACACCATGGGAAGGTGATGGGCCCTCACAGTGCTGTAATTTCCAGGGATAGCAGTGACATCATCTGGATTGAAGGTCTGTGCACTCCAGTGGATTTGGGTATAAGTAAGGAGGGATTTTGACGGTTAATTATTATCATTCAATTACTGCAACTCCAACAAACACTACTATACAATTATTAATATTTAGAAATATATTATAAATCCATTATAAATTGATATTATCTTTATATAAGCTATAATTATATTTTATTCATCTATTTTCCACCACTAGCACGCATTTAAATCCAAGTATTGTGAGTTTTATTTGAGTATAACTATTTTATTAGTCTTCCCCTGAGGTTTAATCACTAAATCATTTATCAATAAGTAGTAGTACCATAAATAAACACTATTATACCATACTTATATACTAGACTATACTGACAATTGGGGGTCTTTCCTTATATTTTACTTATTATTTAGTATAAGCCTTGGGACGTGATTTTTACCTTAGTACAGCTCAAAATTACCAAATATTTGGGTCTGCTGCATATTAGTGGTTCATCATAGCTCAGTGATTGCGGAAAAGAACCCTTAAAATAATTGTACTAATTTTTTATCATAAAAATTTGATATTTACAGTAGTAACTGTACCCAATATAAACCCAATTTCACTTGGTATTTGGACACCAATATAACACCCAATTAAATTGGTATTTGGCTAAAGCTTGGTAAGCTACTTATTCACCCTTATAATAGTCTAGTTAAACTTATTATTATATTTTTAACAGATTTTTTCGAATTTTCTTATAATTTATTTAAATAAATAAAGATATAAATTCAGGGTAAGCTCCATTGCTTTTTTTATTAGTAATAACATTGCTAATATCTTTTGTCTACTAATTCCATAGAGTGGTTTCCTTTTGTAGACGTCAAATATTGTCATTTTAACAATATGAGTGCTCCCCAGGACAGTGTAAGTGAAAAGCCTGCTTATAACACCAGGTCTAAAGCTAACAAAAACTTTCCAGGACATCACCATGGAGGGTCAACAATACCCCCAGGCAGAAAGCATGAATATAAAGGAAAAGGACGCCCTCTTAAAAAATATAACTATAAAAAAGACGTCTCCTCCTCTTCAGGATCAAATTTCCCACCTGGCCAAACAGGTTCTGAAATTGGAGGAATCCAAATCACTCATGTTCAAAGAGGTAGAGCAATTGCAAAACAATTGCAAGGTAGGGTTTCAGCAGATGAATCAGGCATTGGCAGAGTTAAAGGGAGGCAACCCCAGTCAGTAAAATCAGCAACCCCCTACCCAAGGCGGGTCAACTCACTCCCAGGAGAAAATCCTGGTATACAAATGGAAATGGGACTGGTTTCATCAACAGTGGACAAGCCACAGTTGCAACAGGGATCCTCCACCTCATCTGACTTCCTCAGCTCACCCTTAAAAAGGAAAAAAGCTCCAAAAATCAGGACTGGCAACCATCCCATGGTAAGTATATTAACCTCTCAGATTGAAAATAATACTGATAATTACAATATAGATAATTCTATTGATGTTAAATCTGTGCAAAAAATAGAGGAGAATTTAAGAAATTTAGGTTTTAGAGTAGATACACCTGACTTGTCTTTTGTCCACAATAACAGTACTATTTATAATGATAATACAGTTAACCCTCAGTTGCAGCCACCTACTAGTGAGATGAGAAGTTCACAGGATAGTGAGAGAATTGAAAAGGAGGACATGGAATATTTTAACAATAATCCAACTGTCCATAGAATTGTTTCAGCATTGTGGAATAGAATGACTGATTGTGAGGAACAGACAGTTAAGCTCACTAGTGATACAATTTCATCCTTGACATTAAACATTTCTCAATTAGCAACACGTAACAAAGAATTAGAGAAAGAACATTTGTCTCTAACTCTTAAATATGATTCATTAAGTAATAAATATAATGACCTTTAAAACAAATTCTGTGAGTTAGAAAAATTATATGAAACACACTTATTAAAAACTGAACCAAGAACAAAGTTATCTTTTGCCCAGACAAATCAAAGTGTCTCTGAGTTGCTACAAAGATTAACTAAAGTTGAGATTGAAACTGCCAATCTACTAATGAACTAGGATAATCATAAGTATAATCAATATAATTATAATCCTTTCATTGGCCAAAGTGAATCTCATTCCTTCCCTATACCACCACAATTAAAACCATCTGGTGGTAGTGTCAAATCTGAAAATGTAAGTCACAAATCCGTGCAGGAGAAAATACAAGACCATTTATCAAAAGTAAATGAGTTGTTGAATTTACCTAAGATTAGTGAGAAAAAATCCAATCAGAAAAACTGGCCTAAGATAGATCAGTACCCAACTTATGATGGGGAAGCCAGCTCTGATTGGCAACATTTTATTCAAAGAATTGACAACTTAAAATTCTCATATAAGTTACCAGATGAAGAAATAACATCAAAATTAATTTCTTTATTTAAGGATGTTGCTTTATTATGGTTTGAAGCTGTCTTGAGTGAGGGTAAAGATTACTCTTGGGCTGAATGGAAATAACTTATTGAAAAACAATTTGCAGGTTTTAAATTTAGGCTTACTCAGCAGAGACTTTATGAGAAGACTAGGTATAATCCGTTGAATGGTGACAAACCTATGGTATTTTTAATGAATTTAAACAAAATATTAAAAGCCATTGAGCCTCATATGGATTTTAACTTATGGAAAGATAAGATAATATATAAATTACCTATATCTGTCAGAGACATTGTTGTAGCTAGAAAATTAAATGTTACTGAATATTCTGACTTTATTAATATTTGCAATGAAATATTATTAAACCATAAGTATGAATCAAGGTATTCCACTTATAAACAAAATGTTGAACCTGTAAAAACTCAGAATTCAAAAACACTTCAGGAGAAGCAGAAAAAACCTACTGCACCTGTAGTACCTAAAAAGTGTGAAACAAATACTTGTTATAAGTGTAACAAACCTTGGGTCAAATGTCACAAATGTGAGAAAAACATAAATATTGTTGAAAATCAACGTGAATCTGAAACTGAATCTGAAAAAAGTAAAGAATCAAGTGATTATGACAGCAATATCTCATATAGTGATGAAAATGAAGTCTGTATGTTGGAAGACTATTTGTCCATCTTTAAAAATCCAATGTTAAATATGGACTCAAATGAATCTTTAATGAATTTTGAGGATGCTGAAATCATTAAGGATATACAAGCTGATAACTTTAGAATGACACCTATCACAGTTCCAGCTATCAATTCTGGTGAAAATGTTAATATAGTACTGGACACAGGAGCTTCTGGTTCTGTTGTTTCCACTAATACATTACACAAAATTGATAGTGAATATAAGTCTAAGCTTGAGCCACTTCAAAGTAAACATTGGAGAGGTTTTGGATCAGTGCTACACCCCATTGGTAAATACAAAGCTGCTGTTTTCTTTAAACACCAACATGGTTATGTAAGGGTAACCTGTGACTTTGTAGTAATGGATAGTACTAACTGTAGTAACTGTTTTATCATTGGAAATGATATTCTGATTAAATTTGGTGTGAAATTAGACCCTGCTAATAACAATTTTACAATTGGTATGAATGGTAAAAGGAAATTTAAAATAAATTCTTTTAACACAGTCTTACATATTGAGTCAGTCACAAATTCCCCGTGTAAAGGAAGAGAATCCAATGAGATGGAGCTTCTGGAAACAGAAATTTCAAAAGCATCATTTGGCACTCAGATAAGTAAAGCTGAGAAAAATAATATTTTGAAATTAATTAAAGCATTTCCAATGGCTTTTGCACATGTTAAAAATGAACTTGGCCTTGTAAAAAATCATGAAATGAAGATTAGTTTAACCTGTGATATGGATAATATTCCTGCTAGTCTTAAAAAGAAACCATACCCTGCTTCACCAATGAAGAGGAAAGACATAGAGGACAATATTAAGATGTTATTGAATATGAACATTCTTGAGAAGGTTGAAACTACCCCAAAATATTGTGTAATATCACCAGTGCTAATTTCTTATGAACAAGATAAAGCAAGACTGTGCGGTGATTATAGAGCATTAAATACATTTACAGTAGATGATATTTATCCCTTTCCAATGATTGCCTCTATACATGCTACCCTTAAAGGTGCTAAATATATAAGTTTCCTAGATGGAAATAAAGGGTACCATCAAATTCCTGTTGAAAAGAATTCACAGAACTTTTTGTTGATAACAACACACATGGGAATTTATAAGTATGTCAGAATGCCATTTGGACCAAAAAATGCTCCATCAGTATTTCAGAAGTTAATGGATATAACATTCCATAATGAAATGATTAAGGGATGGTTAATGGTATACATTGATGACATCATAGTGTTCTCAAAAACTTATGATGAACACTTAATCCATTTAAGGAAAGTATTTAAAAAAATGGATGAAATAAAAACGAACCTTGCATTGAAAAAATGTAAATTTGGGTTTGAATCTTTAAAAGTGCTTGGTAATATTGTATCTGGCTTAAAAATATGTGTAGACCAAAATAAAGTGGCTGCAATAAAGAATATTGGCATTCCTCAAAATGTAAAGGATGTACAATCTTTTCTTGGAATGTGTGGTTATTATATACAATATATAAAAAACTACCAATCAATTGCTGCACCACTGACCACGCTGATAAAGAAATCAGAAGCTTTCATTTGGAATAATGAAAGACAACAAGCTTTTGATAAGGAGAAAGAATGTTTAATGACAGCTCCTATCTTGGGATTACCAGATTTCCAATTACCTTTTGTATTATATACAGATGCAAGTTTTATTGGACTGGGTGCTGCTTTGCATCAAAAACAACTTATTGAAGGAAAAATGTCAGAAGTAGTAATCTGCTATATTTCACGTACTCTGAGAAGTAGTGAATTGAAATATGAAGCTACTCAACTTGAATGTTTGGAAGTAGTATGGGCTCTTGAGAAGCTACATTATTACCTTGAAGACCAAAAATTTGAGTTAATAACTGACTGTAGTTCAGTTAAGTCACTCTTAAACATGAAAACTCCTAATAGACACATGTTTACATGGAAATTAGCTGTACAAGAATACAGTGGACGGATGACTATTACACATAGAGCAGGAACCTTGCACTCTAATGTAGATCTGTTATCTAGAGTACCTCTGCCTAATAATGATGATAATCCTGCTTATGTTCCTGAGTCAGAGATTATTAACATTTATGGCATTTATATTGTAGATCTTGAGGATGAATTTATGCAATCAATTCTTGATAATTATACTTCAGATCCTGACTTGAGTAAACTCACTACAGTATTAAATGATCCATCTAATGCTTCAATGAATGTTTTAATAAAAACATTACCAAATAAGTATAAAGAGGCATTAGAAAAAGGAAAATTTTCCATTGAGGATGGTTTTATATATTACAGGAAAAAATTAAGTAATGTAATTGTAATTCCCCCTTCAATGAAGGAGTTAATGTTAAGTATATGTCATGATGATATATTAGCAGGTCATTTTGACTACCATAAAACATTAACCAGAGTAAAAAACACAGCTTGGTGGATTAACATGTCTGAGGATGTTCAGAAATATGTTGAAAAATGTGATTCTTGTCAAAAATCTAAAAGATTAACAGGAAAAAGAGCTGGTTTATTACAACAAATTGAGCAACCAAAAGCTCCATGGGAAATCATTAACATGGACTTTGTAACAGGTTTGCCAATAGCAGGGCATAAGAGTTATAACTCCTGCTGGGTAATTGTAGATAGATTTACAAAGATGTGTAAATTTATTCCTACCCACAAAGAGGTTTCTGAAAAGGACTTAGTTTTTTTATGGTGGACACAAATGTTAAATATAGCAGGTTTCCCCAAAGCAATAGTTTCTGACAGAGATCCTAAATTTACTTCTGAGTTCTGGACATCACTTATGGATGTTTCAGGGTGTCAATTAAAACTTTCTACAGCACACCATCCACAGGCTGATGGGCTAGCAGAAAGAATGATACAAACTTTAGAGGATATGATAAGAAGATATTGTGCTTTTGGTCTTAATTTTAAAGACAATGACAAATTCACGCATGATTGGGTAACCCTTATCCCAGGTTTAAAATTTGCATACAATAGTACAGTACATTCTGTCACTGGCAAGAAGCCATTTGAGTTATGGTTGGGTTATGTCCCTAATACCCCTGCTAAAACTCTTAATAAGTTACCTAGATTGGATATCCATCCAGGTACTAAATCTTTTCTTCAGATGCAGGAATTATGCAGAAAACATGCTCAAGAATGTATAAATAAGGCGTTTAAGTATGAAAAGAAAAGATGGGATAAAGCCCATAAAGAACAAATGTTCAAATAGGGTGATGAAATCCTTATTTCAACGCTACATTTCAATTTAAATGGTAATGTTAAATTGAAGGATCCATTCATTCGACCATTTTAAGTGAAAAAGATGGTTGGTAATAATGCTGTTGAGGTTATTCTATATGCACCATATGATAGAAAACATCCAGTATTTCCTATTTCTCTTATAAAACTATACCATTCTAATGATACTGCTCTATTTCCAAGAAGATCAGGAAGGCATAAACAGCAACCTGAATAAATAGTTGAAAATGCAGAAATTGAAAAGATACTTAAAAAACAACACCTTACTAAAGAAAAGGGAGTTGAGTATCTATTAAGATTTAAAAATAAATCAAGTGAATATGAACAGTGGATTCTAGAAAATGAAATCTCTGAACTTAAAAATCTCTTTAAAAATTTAAATCTAAATAATACTGTTTATTCAGTATATGTATTATAAAAATTATTTTTTTTTATATTTCACTCCTTAGTTTTAATTAAAAAGTCTTAACATTTTTTTTATTGTTTTTTTTGGGGTGAGGGAGTGTCAGCCTAAATATCCTTAGGACTGAGTATTTCTTATGCTTAAAATAAGATAACCTTAAGTAAATTAAGCTTATATCTTAAAAAAAGGTTAAAATAATAATATATATTATTTTATTATATATATATATAATTATTATTCTATTATATAACTTATAGTAGTTTAAATAGCTTATCCATGGCCTAATAATACTTATTAAGGTGTTAATGGAGTCATAATATACTTATCTTGAGTGATATGAAGTAATTATTGACATACATAAGCTTATATGTATACATAAATCTCATATTCAGTGAAGTATGCAGTATATTATGTATATTTAGGTATATAAGTGGGTTTTAGCCCCTTAATAGCCTATAACCTTTGTTTTTCTGCTTATTTTAGCTCATATGGACGAAATCAGTGGACTCACAATGCCTAAAGAAGCATAGACACCTATATCAGGCGCATACACCCAGTTTGGACAACTAAAATTACTTCCTTGGATGGTTATTCACGGATTTATGGGTTGGAAGGACATTTCTGGGTTAATAAGGATGCTTGGGGATGTTTTTGGGGGCTTGGACATTTTATTTGTTTCCTTTATATGCTTTTGGTTTCATTAAATCTTTTTTTGATTGTTTATTTTACCTTTTTCTTTATGGTATCCGTTTTTATCTGGATTTTCTATTTATGGTATGGATCTGTGTTATTATTAATAGTGATGGAGGGTCCTTACTGGAGGTCTGGGTGTTGAAACTTCTTGAAGTGGACGCCATGGGGAGGAGATGGGCCCTCACAGTGCTGTAGTTTCAAGGGATAGCAGTGACATCATCTGGATTGAAGGTCTGTGCACTCCAGTGGATTTGGGTATAAGTAAGGAGGGATTTTGACGGTTATTTATTATCATTCAATTACTGCAACTCCAACAAACACTACTATACAATTATTAACATTTAGAAATATATTATAAAGCCATTATAAATTTATATTATCTTTATATAAGCTATAATTATATTTTATTCATCTATTTTGTACCACTAGCACGCATTTAAATCCAAGTATTGTGAGTTTTATTTGAGTATAACTATTTTATTAGTCTTCCCCTGAGGTTTAATCACTAAATCATTTGTCAATAAGTAGTAGGACCATAAATAAACACTATTATATCATACTTATATACTAGACTATACTGACAGTTAGGATTAGGCGGTATAGATTGAGATGCATCTGGAGGTGGATCAGCAGCGGGTGGTGGAGGAGTATTTCCAGTATTAGTATGTTGAGGTGGAAAACAATCAGAATCAGTTGTATCAACAGAAATCCCTTCAAAATTATCATCCATAATGAACTGTAATAAAATAAAATAAAATAAAAATAATCAGTTGTCAAAATTTATACCTATCAAAGCTAAAGTAAAAAAAGATACTATGTATATAGTCTTGTTAACATGTATTTTCTCTTGTCAAAAAATAAAGTGAATAATATATAGCTATAAGCTATAGTTGTAAGGTCAAACTATTTATAGTAGATGAATGAGCAAGAAGATTATTCATTAAGTAACAATTTTATCATATTTCTCATTATCATGATTTTCTTTCTTTCATTCTTACATTTAAGATAAAAATGACTCATTGAAAGCATGGGTTCTCTTGCAATAAAAGCAACCAAAGTAATAGTTAACTAATTTATGATAAGGTAAGTTGGATGCATTGTATTTTTTAATCGAGAATTGAATTATTTCTTTCACCATTTACAAACATCACCAATCCTACATATTTCCAGAATCCCAAATTAACACAAAGATGTTAGTCAACAGAATATAAATTTGATTAATTTTTTCACTCACTACTGTCTGCAGTCCAATGGCAGTGACAACCTTGTCTTTGATTCCAAACATTACTTTTTTTGTGCTTGACAGTAGCTGCATGCCAATTATTGCATCTTTCTTAATCACAATTTGAGTTGCTTTGGCTACTCTTACTAACCGACAATGCACTTGTGAGAAAAGCTCATAGGGATTCTTTGATGTTTCTTTTGGATGGAGCTCCTTGAAAGGACTTACTATTAAATAGATTAGATCCTTCTCTTCCTTTGACCTGTAAAGATCATCAATTTGCCCAAACTGGCTATCTTTTCCATAGTAGAATTCAATTGTTGAATTAGCAATGTGTCGATGGTAACTAGTAAACCTCTTTCCATGTATCAATATGCTTGCTAAATTTTCAACTACCCGATTTCCACTTTTCTCCAATGGTGTCAAAGCCCGTCTTGAAGTTTCTTTTCCCATTTGTGCCCTTACCAATTAAGTAAATAATGCCATACTTAGATGGATCCATTTGTTTTGTTTATCGAGATCAATATGGATTTTTTTAGTCTCACATTGATCATTATCTTCAGCTTCACCAAGATCTAATACCCTAGACTTCCAATACCAATGTTTGAGCATTGTTAGCGGTATCTCTCCTGTGGCAAATATTAATAAATTAGCACAGCTGAGTTTTTAAATCATTGCTTAAAAACATTACATACGTGGATGGTGATTGTTTGGAATTTCAGATAATATATGATGCACCCGCTCTCCAGACCAAGTAGCTGTACCTGATGGTGGACCAAGACGCTTTATTATTTCAGGATAATTTTGAGTGATATGGGGATTTGGCTTTGCATTAATATTCTTCCAACCCTCTTCCAGGAACTCACAATACTCCAACAGAAATTGATCTAGATCTTTAAGCTCATTAGTCTGTATATTTTTTAATGTCAAAAAATTGGTGATTGAGCATAATGTTACAAGTGACTTGAGAAGATAATATTCTCTTTGTTTTTCAGCTGAGGAAGCTGAAGATTCAGATTCTGTAAATTTTTCAAACCAAAGGGGTATAAGTGACAAAGGGAAGTAGAGAGTATACAGCATGTGCCATTCTGCTGCCTTGAGGGATCCTGCCTTTTTAGATCCTACTGATTTTGGAACTTGTGTTAGCCAGGAAGGTCTTCTTACTTGATCAATCATCTTCCATACAACCTGTAGCTCTGCTGCCGTGATTCGTGGATTACTACTACCTTCATTTTCTTTCTCCTTACCTTTCCTTTTATTTTCTTCATCTCTAGATGTCTCATTTGATGATTGAGATCCTTCACTCTGTGATATGCTAATGCTCCTTTGCCTTAATTTATACAATGAATTCCTACTGTCACTGCTCTGAGACTGTATTGAGGCCAAATTGCTATATGGAGGGGTAAATTTGGAGATGGATGACCTACTCTGGCTTCTTGATCAATTTGTTCCCAATCCTTCATTATCTAGTCCCTGATGACTTTATGACTGTCTTGAACTCGTAAGTCTTTGCCGCTTGTGCTGTCTCGTGTGTCCTGTATCATCATCATCATTATTCGTGGTGCTTAAGCCACTTCTACGTTTTTTCAAATGTTTGTGCAGTGAAGTATCAGAAAAGAAATCGTCATCTTCTTCTCTTACATGCCAATTTTTATCCTTTTCCAGCTTTCTTTCTAGATCTTTTGCTGCATTTTTGATTTTAAAATAGCTTAGACAGTGATCTTTTAGGTTGCCAAGCATATGTGAATGCATAACATCAATTGAGCAATATTCAGTTGGACGCCAATATTCAAGATTATTCAGCTCACTCCATCGTACCCCATGATTCTGAACAATTGATACACACTCCCAATGTGACTTAGAATTTTTCCACTTTGTTGCCCAGCACATATGATCCTCATGATTCCGTAATGAAAAATTTCCCACATTCTTTTCACTAATTTCATCTTTAGAGATATTACAGAAAGAGCAGAACATTTTTGCAGAGTGACTCGAAAAGCCAGCCAATTTTTGTATTGCAGGAATTGCACCTATCAAAGAGAACAATGCAACACTTAATTTCTGGCCTTGTGGATAAAGATGTGTCTTTTCAATCAATATACCATCCCATAGAGTTTGTAGACCATTAACCAGTGGTTTTAGAAGGTGATTAAACTTTTCACTTGTGGGTTCTGTTGGTCCAGGTATAATAGCATACAAAAAAATATTTTCCATTTTGTATCTATCTTCTTGAGGTAGGTTCATAAACACCATCATAATATTTCCTACAGACTTCTGATGACCTCCAATCCTATTGCCACCAGGCCTAAACCAGTCGAAATATAAAGTAAACATTAAGTTGCCTGAAGTTATTGTATATTCATCATCATTGCTATCCAGAGCTAGAGTGGTAATGGGAAAGTTTTTCCAAATTGAACCATCACAAACATCCTTCATCAAATCACACTCTACATGTTCTGCCACAGGGGTTTTCTTCTCAATCAGAAGCTCAAATTTGAACAGTTTGATCTTTTCCTTAAGCCAGTCAATAAAAGAACGGTGATGAAATGTTTTAAGAGATAAGTATTTTACATATTCTTGATGTTCCTCCATCAAATACAGCCTTTCATCACATTTAACTGCAATTTGTCCTGCTCCAAACATTTTTAAATAGCACTTTGATGATGAAAGAAACAGTTGATTTCAACATAGTATAGATGGTTGAGATTCAGAGTTATACTCATAAAAAGCAAAGCATTTAGGACAGCATTTTTTAGTGAAAAAAGACTGTTTGAGCTTTAATTGACTAAAAACTGTATCTATTGAGCGTGGGATCAGGGGGAAAATGCTATCAGAATCCAGTATTCCACTATCACCTAGAAGTTTAAGCTTCTTAATTTCTTCATCCAAATATTGAGTACAACCTTCTTTTCTCAAATGATGAATCAGAGAAAGCTTTGCTGCCTGCCACATAATTATTTGGCTATACCGTTCCCCAAGATTTGATTTTCTAGAGACTGTTGAAGATACTTCTGCCCCCAATAGCAACTGCCTCTATGTAATAAATCATTGAAACATCATAAAGACTTTTATTCTCACATTGAACTATAGATATAAAGCTTACTGTTTCTGTGGAGCTGGAACTTCCAATGTTAAGTGGATTGTTGAAAGAAATAACCAGCTGGGCCTTCCTATTTCTTTCCTCTTGATGTTTTGCGTAAGATTTAGAGCTGTTGAAAGCCATACCAACTTCAAAGGACCCAGAAGAGGTTTGATACTTTTTATTGACACATCCAAGATCTTGACATTGACATACATGAAAAAATGGAGGCATTTTAATTGTGATAATTGTAGGAATAAGTTAGCTATTGGAAGTTACCAATTGAAGGTATTCCTTTTTTTGAAAGGCACTAGCTAATATAAGCTACATTTTTTATCAAAATAATATGATGGAATATGTGTTGAAATTATTTAAGTTTAAATGTTTAATTTTTAATCAGATAAAGTATATATTAATTAAAAGTTATGCAGTCTACTTTATTTGTATTCTGTATACTCTCTGAATTTGTACAACAATGCATGCATGTTTATCAGAATATTTTCTATCATAGAAAAAATTCTATTGTATGCACAAGCATCTTAATTATTAATCTATCAAATGCCTTCTGAGTTATATCTAACTAACCTATAGTTATTTTATTTTGATAAAAATTCTTAGTTATGGACTATAAGAAAATTAATCCATATTTTTAACATAATTATTTAAAAAATTACCACAAAAATCAATATTAAACCCAAAAATAAGGTTAATATTTTGTAAAAAACAATCACAAACATATTTCTTTCACTTTGAAAATTGGTCTGTACTAGGCAGAATTTTCCATAAAAAAAACAAAAATACTCAAATAATAGATGCTACAAAAGTGTAAACCTTAAAGCATTACAAAGAAGCTGAAACCTTGTATAAATTTTCATACATAAATGTGATGAAGTGACACTCTAGTCTATTTATTCAGGTTGAACAAAAATTACTCAACGGAATATGTATTACTATCATATTGGACAAAAATAATTTTTTGGTAATCAAAAAATGAACATAGCCTCACATTTATCAAATTATTTGTGTGGAAGAATTTTTTGAAAAGAAAAATAAATCCGTTTCTCAAATGAGTCTGCTTTTATCACATAATCATTCTCTTAATTTTATACCATTCCTTTTGAGTTCAAATTGCATATAAAAATATAATTTATGCATATTATAATGCCATAAAGTTGAAATATTTCTTATTCTTAATTTTTGTGATATTTCCCCTTAAATCAACTTTGATCATAAAGTTTTGGAGCTCAACAATTTATCCTTCCTCTTTGTTTAATTTAATTGAACACTTTCTTAATCTAATTCTTTATGAACCCTAGTAGCTCTTACTTTCCTCATGGAAACCTGCCCACAAACACACGAACACTTAATAGAATTTTTAATGAGACTTTACCTCCATTCAATTCTCACTTTTGTAGATCTATACACAATTTTTGTCGTTCACTTTTGGATATGTCACCAGAATCAAATGGATAGAAACAAAACCCTACTGAAGAGAAATTAGACAGATTTTCATCATTCGACATGAATTCTTGCAACATAGCCTTTGAACTACCTCATCCAGAATCAAATTCAGCGGTTTCAGAAAAGTTTCCACCAATTTTCCATGAATCTTTTATTGAACACCTTTGCATGTGCGGTTTCCCAGGGTCAACTTTTGCTTGGAACCTAGATTGGTTTGACAAACGGAACCAGGTCTTGGCAAATACTCTCATTAAACACTGGGACAATGCCTTAAAAACCAATAATTTGATTGCAGATCCAATTGGCTCAACTCAAATTAGCTTCTCAAATCAAATGGGAGTTCTTCACCGTTGGTTTTTAGGTCATGCTGATAATTTAAGACTTGGGAAGGATTCTCATAGCTCTCAAGAAATAATCAAAGTGAGAAAGCATAAATATAGAATAAAAAAAAGTATGAAAATCCCCTTTTTTTCAGCCGTTTTTATTTATGACCTTTATTTCAAATAACAAAGATTCTTAGAATTCAGTTAACCAAACTAAACTTCTTAAACAACTTCCACATTGTGAAACTTATCACAACCTTTTCACAAACATCAAGTGTTTTTCAGACACCAAAATTGATAATGATGGATTGTTAAGACGTATCTTAATGCAATGGAGGTCTGAAGATTTTTCTAAAGTTGCACAATATCTTGACCAACAACGCGGTGATATTCGAGATACTTCAACCTACTCTGGAAGTGTGCTAAAGGACTTGGCCTTGTACAAAAGAATCAGTTTGGTTTCAACATTATCCCCTAACCTTAATCCTTCTCATGTCCCCCGGGTTTTGCCAAATGACTGTTATTCTCCCTTATATCTTGCATCTCTAAATCCTCAACAACTCAGACTTTTAAATCCTCAAAATCCCATAAATTTACCTGCTCTCCTTGAAATTCTTTCTTCCTCTAATGTGAGTGATTGAGA
This sequence comes from Hemileia vastatrix, assembly GCA_030280995.1. NCBI lineage: Eukaryota > Fungi > Basidiomycota > Pucciniomycetes > Pucciniales > Zaghouaniaceae > Hemileia > Hemileia vastatrix. The sequence goes on along the minus strand of JASXTE010000014.1, from coordinate 27,270,758 downwards.
AACTCCCTTAATAATAGGTTTGCACACTCATACTCCTCATTTCCACTGTTTGGGACACTTAGCCTTGAAAACAAAAACATAATTTTAATGATTACTATTATCATTAAAATTTATAGAAATGAAATTTGGCTTACATTGTTAGCTCCATTTTTTTCCTTTAAATCTTATACATGCTGAATTCTATACTTCTTTTTACAAAATCATTCAAAACATTTACTTCATTTTGCTGCCCCATTCTATACAGCCGATCAACAGCCTGCTGCTCAACTGCTGGATTCCAATTTGGCTCCTATTTCAACATTGAACATATAAAAAATTTAGTATTTTTGTTCTTAATATGAAATAAAAGACATTGATCTCACCATTATATATACATTTTGAGCACACCTGAGATCTATACTCACTCCTGCAGCCTGAATCCTTCCAACCAAAACTTGGCAATTGTTATTAAAATGGAATTCATGCATATTTTTGTCTCTCTTTGTCCAGCTGAGTTCACCCATAAGCTGGGTATACCTAATATTGTGGTCATCTAAAGCCATTTTTATTCTATTTTAAAATATTAGAAAATTGTTTTTAATAAGCCAACACAATTTTGTAAAACAATTCATTATAGAATCACTTAAATCTGCAAAAAGTCTGCAAAGTTGGAGAATATAACAGCTTTTGGAAAATTTATACCCCTTTCACCAGACAAAAAGTTTTTTAAGTGGCCTATAAGATGACAAATCTTTGCGGAATGCTGCCAGGTGAAATCAAAAGTTGGAGTTTCATCCAGATTTTTGTAGATTGGATGGTTGCAGAATTTTCTTAAAATCATCAGCTCTCTTAGAAACTCATATGAGTCCCAAGGGATGTCAGTGCTTCTGGAGGGCCCATATCGCTCAGTGAATCCTTCTTGAAGCACATAAAGTTTAGACCTCCATGGATCTGCTAATTGAACCGATATCCCCCTTTGAATCTTTTTTGGAAGAGACAAACTGCATCCTTTTTTCTACATAGTCTTATGACTTTCATTAAGTGATTGATTGATTTAATAGAATTAGCCTTTCCTTTTTGCAAACCTGGAAAAAGGAAATTCTTCCATAACCAGTCTTCTTGCCACTTTTCGATTCTAAGAAAAAATACAAGACTTTGAAGGTCAGTGGGCCTGTTCTGAAGTGGAGTTCCAGTCAAGCATAGTCGGTGTTGGGATTCCAAGTCAAATATTGTTTGAGCCCCCTGCGAGTAAGGATTTTTAATGTAACTAAAAGAATATTTATAAAAGTTTATTATAAAAATTAAGTTTTAAGTTTTAGATATAGAAATGGGCACTAACTGAGCTTCATCTAAAACAACTCTATACCAAAAGAGCTTTTGAGTCACCAGTATCTTTTTTTGGCTTTGATTTTTTGACATCGTTAGGCTAGCTGTTTCATAGGTCGTTAAAACAATAGAAGTGTCCTGTAGCTCATTGACGTTAGTATTCTTACAATCCTTCCCATAAAGAACCTTGAAAGGAAGCTCATTATCTTCAAAGTGCACACTTATTTCCTTGATCCAATTTGATAGTGTTGCCAGGGGGCATATAATCAGTGTGGCTGAACTCCGATTAATACCTTCTTTATTTTCCAATACCTGGAATTGTCTTGCTTCACTTTGAGTTGCACTTATAAGAGAAAGAGTTGAAAGTGTCTTTCCCAAACCCATATCATCAGTAATTATTGACCCGTTTCCTTCAGGGGTCAATTGATTGTTAGGAAACTGATCTTTATAGTCATCGAATCCAGTTCTAAGCCAATGGTTGTCCTGGTGCCTCCACATGATATCCAAATTTTCCTTTAACATTCGTTCATTGTCAATCATAAAACTTATTGCTTGAAGTTGATGTGTTTTGAGAGATGTTTTGATTCTTCAGAAAAGTTGATCAGCTTTCCAATCTTGAGTACTCTGAGATATTTGGAAAGAGCCTTCAAAAATTACATGCGGGATATTAAAAAGATAGTGGAGTCATAGTTCTGGATTGGACATAAATCAATTTGAGCAGGAGAAAATGCTTCTTTAGCAAGACTGATTAGTGTACTTGAAGAAAAGAGGCATCCCCAAAGTTGATACTGATTACCAAAAACTGGAACCAAGTAAGCATAAAAATAGAAAGGCTTCATAGGATTCAAGGCACTTCTTTGGTTTAAATGGTGAGATCCAGACCCAATGTCACCCAATAGTGGTCAATGTTCTGACTCTGCACTTGAGAAAGATTACCGACAAGGGTTGGTTTTCTTTCCTCAAATAGTCCAAAAATATGAACATTCAAATGGCCTCGCTGTAAAATTGTGGGGGTTGGTGAGTTTTGAAATCTTGAAATTACATTCATATAAATTTGATTGATCATTATTGAGAGCTGTCCAACACATCTGAGACTTGACATATTAAGTAAGAATAGTATCTGAAGATAGTGGTTGTTAAAAGATGAATTGAAGCAAAAAATGAATAACCAGTTTTGAATAAAACGACAAAATACCTTTTTAGCATATGCTTTGCTAAGCTTATAATTCTTTCACATGTATTATTATTATATTTTTAAAAAATATTGGAAGTAAATAAATGATAACTGAAATGAATAATATGGTTTAAAAATAAATCTTGAGCCTATAGAGTAAATTTTGGCTTGTGGAGGAAGAAAAATTTTCTCAATAAAAATGTGCTTTATTGTTACATTATAATCACAAAATAGAATAATTTCACTCTTATTACACTTATTTATGTTTCTGTCTAATAGTAAAATGCTTTAGATGTCAGTTCAAAATCCAAATTAAAACTACTACCTAGAACAATGTCTTGATACTAAAATACTTTTTGTAAGTCTTTGGACAGACACTTATGGTGATCTCAATAATATTAAAACTGATTTGAATTGTATGTTTTATCAAATATCTATGTAGTCTAGTGTAATAATTGAGATACTACAGTTTAACCTTCTGTTACCAACTTGGCAAGAAAATATATGTAGATATTCTTAGAACAAATATCAAATTTTGCTTTCCACAAGATGGGAAAGTGAATATTATGGTATGTTAAGTGATATGTTCAAGATTTTCTCAATCTGTGCTCAGCTCAAAATCAAAGTAATCACCAAGCTCCAAGAAACCTGTGATTGAGTTTGGTTTAACCTAGGTCTAACTGATTACCAAATCTTTGTCCAATTAATTTAAATCTGGTTTCACAATGAACTCCCAACAGCCTTCCAACAGCTTTCCAACCACTTCCCAACATTTTTAAATGAGGGGTATTGCTAGCAATACTCCCCCAAATTTTCTGTGGTGGATAAATCTGTTTATTCATCTCTTTTCTTTCCACTATTTCTCCTTCACTGGTTATGGCTGGCTCTCCAAATTTTAACCCATCGGACATTCCCTGCTTTACGGCTCCTAAGGACTACGCTTGAAAACAGTGCATACACATGTGCAGAACTTGCACATTCACTCTTCCTACTTCCCGGGCCATAGATTCTTGCAATTCCAAAAAGAAAAGGTGTGACAGAGATCCCAAATACCCAATACCTCCGCCTTCACCTTCACACAAATATATATCCATATCACCTACCAGATCACCAGAGCTTGGACCTGCTTCTTCCTCCTTGTCTTCTGCTCCTTACAGAACATCCCACCGTTCCATTTCCAAGACCATTCCTAAACAACCAGCTTTATCTTCTCAAGAATCTGCTATCCTCTCAGAAAATTCAACAAAAATGGTGCCAAAATCAGCTCCTAGGCTTCTGGAACATGTCCAGGAAGCTCTCCTGATGTCGGGTGGCCTGCCTGCCTTGTCAGAAAACAAAAATCAGGCTCAGAACTTCCAATTTCAGCCAGAAAACGACCAAATTCTTCCATCTAACACCAATAACTCCACACCACTACCTCCTAATGCTCCCAGAGAAATGCTTACCGCCACCATTTCTTCTTCTATCAACACCAGAAACTTAAACATATCTATTAAGCTTCATAGAGGACCCACTGAAAACACCAGAACCGCCAACACTGTTTCTAAATGCAAAACTCCTGTTACTTCAGTAAGAAATAACTTCACCTCCCCTCTGGCCACAAATTATTCCTCTGATACTTCTCTTTCTTCTGGATCTTAATCCAGAAGATCACCATCTCCTGGTCCTTCTTTCAATCAATCTGGCACTCCTCTGTCAGTATCTACCAAAACTGCACCAAGCAATAATATAAAAAAACAAAAACAACAGCCCTGCTGCTGCCACCAGGTCACAGGAACCTCCTTCTTCTCCTTCATCTTCTCAACACCATTTAGAGGATGGCCACCAAAATCCATACCTCCATCTGGTGGACCCTCCTACAAAACCTATTCAACACTCTTCAGCCGTCCAGGTTCGGGCTGCATACAAATTTGTGGATCTCCCAATCTGTAAGTACCAAAATAAAATAACAAAATTCAATTTCTTCAACAGAGGATAATTGTTGAACCAATTCTTCTGTTTTTAGTTGGAACCCCGCCTCCTGCAACTGCATTTGGAACTGGCCAACCCCTAGAAACTGCTTTGATGCTGGATTACGCTGATATGAAGCAACACCTTAGCATGATGTGTTCAAACATGCTTAAAGCCTTTGCTCTCCATGGTCGGTTGAATGATTTTGAGAAGAATCTGAGAAAAAAACTCCTTTATGACCACTGGAAGATGTCTTAAATTATCAAGCACACTTTCCAGCACTCCATTCCTGCTTCTTCCTCTCCTTCCCACAGCTTACCTTCTGACCCAGTTCCTGTCCACTATAACCCATATACTTTCTCCAGATGCCTGAACTACAAAGAACACAGTTCTTCCTCTAATCCAAAAAAGAAAAAAAAACGCCAACACCATCCGGACCTACCGCCAGAGGCTTCTTCATCCCATCATTAAATAAAAGAATAAAAAAATTCACTAAATAGAAAAAAAAATAATGGCTAACAGATATATAAAAAAATTTGTTTTATTTTATTTTATATTTTTATTTTTATTTATTTATTATTATTATTTTTTTATCTACTAAACTACTAACATACTAAAAAAATTTGAAAATGAAATTAAAATGAAATGAATAAAATATTATGAACTAAATAATTATTACAAATGGTATCCCCCAGCCAATTGATGAGCTCTTCCCCTGATACCTTACCCACATCCAAGTGCACCTTGATGTGGATACACCTTTAAATATCTTAAATGATTTAAGATAAAAAGTTAGAGATTAAAGAAAATAATAATAAAAATAAAACACAGAAAAAAAATGAAATAAATAAATAAAAAATAAAATAGCATTGCCCGGCCAATTGATGAGCCTTTCCCCAAAAATGCTTGCCCACATCCAGGTGACCCTGATGTGGTAACACCATAATTTTTTATTTTTCCCTCTTTACATCCTAATAACCCCCATAAAAAATTAAAAGAAAGAAAGAGAAAAAAAGAAAATAATCTAAAACTACTATCTAACACCAACATAAACCAAAAATCAGAATAAAAAGTAAACAAAAAAGTCTGGCTCCCTAGAAAATCCAATCCAAAGAAATGATCACTGGGTGGGCTCCCTCTAATAAGTAAAAATGATGGGAGACCACCAGTGATCCTCAGCCACTCCAAGAAACAAAGAAGCCAGTCCAAAGCCAGTTTAAAGTCATAGTGGACTAAAATATGAATAACAAAAACCAGGACTAGGATTCAACTAGGACAAACAAAATACTTGAAACAGACATTATGGGGTAACTGTTCTACAGAGAATCCAGCTCATCAGTTACACCCACACTTGCCAAAGTAAAATCTAGAAGCCCCCCCCCTGGATACCTTCTAACAAACACAACATTCAACACAAAAAAAAACCAAAACCAATAATCATAAAGAGTCCAGCACTTGAAGGCCAAAAATAATTTCCAGCTTAAAGTCATAGAGGACTAAAACTGTGAAGAAAAACAAATTCTAGGGTTCAACCAAATTAAGAGAAGGGGTTGAAAACAGAAAATCTGGGGTAACTGTTGATAGAGCAGCCAGCCCATCAGTCACCCCCACACTTGCCAAGGAAAAATCTAGAAGCCCCACCCATGGGTACCTTCTAAAAAAATTTTCCAACAAAACAGATGCACAGAATCACCCAAAAAAAATCCCAAAATTGAAGAATGGTCCATAGTTTATCCTCATTGCGGAGTCAATCTTCTTCACTTCTTGTGCCTCCAGGGTAAAATCTCTTCACCTGATCAGCAGCCACTCTCTTCTTTAAGACTGCACCATCCAACTCATCCAAAACATAAGAACCTCCAGAAACCTGAGATCTGACTCTGTAATGTCCATTCCATCTGTCAGCAAAAATCTTTCCCCACTGACTCTCCAAACTTCTATTATACACCAAAACCAAAAAACCAGGCTTCAAGGGTTTCCTGAGTCTATGAGCAAACTTCTTGTCCCAGTATCTGACTGATTGATTTCTTATCTTCATCATTCTAGAGTATGCTTACTCTTGAAATTCCTCTCTACATTCTAACTATTGCATCCTGGCACAGAGTAAATCTTCTGTTGAGCACACATCATCCAAATCAACTCCAAGATAAGAGACGGCTTCCAAATCCACTGGTTGAACAGCTTTCTGACAAACATTAATTCATAAGGAGAATAGCCAGCTTTCCTTTTCACAGTGACCCTATCAGCAAATAACACCAATGGTAAATAATGCCTCCATTTTTCAGCACTATCTCCACACATCTTCACCAAAGCATTCTTGATAACTTGATGGTCTCTTTCAACCATGCCTTCAGCAGCAGGATAATAAGGTTTAGCCACTCTAACTTTAGAACCAATACTTGTCACAACCTCTTTAAATTCAGCTACAAAATCTGTCCCACCATCAACAGTCACCAACTTCATCAAGCCATATCTAAACACCCATTCCTACTTCAAAAAACTCTGCCACATTTTTATCAGTAAAATTAGCCAGAGGTTCTGCCTCCACACAACCAGACAAATCATCCCTGGCAACAATCAAATATTAATTCCTGCCCTCTTTGATTTGGACAGCATCCAGACTGACTCTTCCAAACACAGTTGATTCTCCAATAGCATGGCCAACCTCTTTAGGTTTCATGTGACTTCTTCTTTCACATTCTTCACAAGATTGAATCCAACCCTGCACAGCCAACTTCATACCTGGCCACTAAAATCTATCTGCTACTCTTCTATAAGTCTCCCCAAAGCCTCTATGAACAAGGTCTTCATGCAAAGACTTCAACACCAGCTCTTGACCCTTCTTCTGAGTCACCACAACTTGAGGATTTGGATTTCTCCTCCTCATCAACCTTCTTCCTGACACATAGAATCCAGGACTCTTCTTCTTGATTGCCACCCAAGTATCATCATCACAAATATCTGTCCTTTACAAGGTTAACAGATATTCAACCATAATAAAATAAAACCCAGTCTGACCCCAGGTCTCATCTTCAAAGTTTTACAAAACAAAATCCAAGGGTACAACCCTATCATCAAAATCACTAGTGCGCACATGAGCAACATGACTGGCCCAGCCAGGACACCAATACCTAAACTTTGGTACATCCTTTTCCTTCCACTGAATCTTATGAGAATCCAGTTCACTAAAAAAAACACTATTTTCTAAATTTGAGCCATCCCAAACAACAGCCCCATCTTCATCAACAAAAACGTCCTGATCACCAGAATCAAGATCAGAACCAGCCAGTTTAACCTCTTGGGAGAGGTGAGAGAAATCACTCAGTTTAGTCTCATGGGGGAGGAGAGAGAAATCTTCAGCACCCTTTGTGCTGGCCCTAACCACTGGGACATCTTCATTAAATTCTTCAGAGTCTGGATCTTCATCTGTGGGTTGTCTCCTTGATAATCCATCTGGCATTGTATAAGTTTTTCCATGTTTTTGTACCAGGTAAAAAGAAAAATGATGAATAAATGCCACCCACCTATTCATTAAAGCATTTGGAAGACTAGGTGTGTTGATCATTTGAACCAGAGATTTAGCATCCACCTGCAGCTCAAAATGCTTCCCCCACAAAAAATTTTGTAGCTTCTTCAAAATTTTTGCTATGCCACACAATTTGAAATTGGGTTAAGAATATCTAGACTCAACCTCATTAAATACCACAGACTCATACCTTACTGGCCGGACCTTCCCAGCTTTATCTTCCTGGGACAAAACAGCACCAGATGCAATATAACTGGAGTCCACCGCCAGATAAATTTTGCAGCTTCCCTACCATAATCCAACTTGTGAAGAATAATATCTTCACCCACCACCTTCTTCAACTTCTGAAAAGCCTCTTCACACTCTTCAGACCATTCCCATTCTGCATCTTTCCTGGTCAGCTTCTTTAAAGGTGAAGCCAACAAAGAAAAATCTTTAAAAAAAATCCTGACATACGCACAAACTCCCAAAAATCCCCTTACTTGAGTAGTGTTTTTAGGCCTTGGCCATGACTGAATTTTATTAACCTTTTTCTTTGCCATAATCCTTCCATCTTTACATACCACATGACCCAGATTTCCAAAGTAGGAATACAACAACAAAACTTTGACCCAGAAATGGTCAAGCCAGCCTCTTCAATGCTAAGCAATACTCCTTGTAGAGTAATTGAATATTCCCAAATAAACCTCCTTATACCTGGGTTCTCCTTCAGCACCTCATTTCCATAATCAGTGGAGGATCCTTTAATTCCACCATCATCAATAAAAATACCAGCATGAGTAAGAACCTCATCCTGTAAAATCCAAGCCATTTGTGCTTGATATACTGCTACTGAATTAGTTGCTCCTTGAGGCAACCTAGTGAGTTGAAATCTTCCCAGAGGAGTCTCAAACATTGAAAGTGGCTTTGAATCCGTGTGAAGTTCCCTTTAATCATAACCACCGATAATATCACCCAAATCATAACACTCCCTTCCAGAAACAGCTTCGACAAAGTCTTCCACACTTGGCGGCATCCCTTCTATTCAAGGCTCTAAGATCATGCACCATCCTCAACATCCCATTCTGCTTCTTTACACAGAAAACCGGACTTGAGTAACTAGATGTTGATTGTTCATAAAATCCTGTCCTGACTCTTTCCCTAACAATCTCCCCAAAAGAATTTGAATAGGTTTGATTTTCCAAGGTTCATGACAAACCACAGGAATCAAGTAAGGTTCCCCATAAGAGTGATTCAACACACCACTTTCCTCTTCAACAAATTCCACCACTTTATCCCTCAGCACAATAACGTGCAACAACAACTTCTTTTCCTCATCAGACAACCAACCATCAGGACTAAAATTAACAACCTTCAACCTTTCCACCATCACCCTAGCAGTTTCCACAAAATCAGGAGGATTCTTCACCAGAAGAGTACAGTACAGATCTCTTGACAAAGGAGGTTTCTTCAAAGGAGGATTCAAACCTACAGGAATAGGATCATTGACAGGCCTAATCTTCTGTGCCACCTTCATGTACTTTGCAGCTCCACCTTCAACTTGAGGGATCTTCAGGACATCTTCACCACCAGACCTGGAACAAAAACCAAAGTTTTCCCCATTGCTCACATATGTGGCCAAGGCAATGTTTTTGAAAGGTGTAGAAGAAACCCTAGCAGTGCACAATTGGGAGGAATTACTTTTACTCCCCAATCTCACCACTCCAAAACTTTTCCGCAATCCCACATCTTCATCTTCACTTCAATCTTCTAAATCTTCAAATCTTTATTCATCTTCTGAATCTCATCTTCTAAAATTGTGCAGTTTATCCTCATGCGGGAGGCCCATAGCTTGATCTTGACAATCTTCTTTATTCAAAATTTTGTGCTGTTTAACCTCATGATGGAGGCTAGATAAAACCAATTATCATCATTTTTATCTTCATTTTCTTTTAAATAAAATATCCATCTTCACTTAAATTTTTCTTTTCTTCCATCTTCATTATACTAAGATTTTTTTTATATATATATAGAGACTTGAACCAGAGAGACTGATAAGAATTGAAAAAATCATAAAAAATCCTGACCAAAAACGTAAAGACCAAATTAAACAAAACAAAAACAAATTAAGTAGTTTATCCTCATTTTGGAGGAATCAGATTCTTGAAATACCAAGGTTGAAACCAATAAGTTTGCCCCTAGGGCTACCAAAAGTTAAGCCCCTCTTCAAATTCTTATATCCCATAATCAGACCTCCAAACAAAATCCCCATTGTTCTCCATACACTGAATTTACCATCAATTTCATTTCCAGTGTCCATCCACCCTATATCCTTTGAAACAGAGCAATCTACAGCATCAATAATTTTATCCTCCTTTCTAAAAAAACCTTCTCCAGTTGATGAAAGAAGCTGAGAGTTGACTGTCTCTAACTCCAAATCATCAATCACAAAATTATTGTGAAATTTAAAAAAATCCTCCAAAACAGGACCCAGAACACTAAAAGAATCATCCTTCCCCAAGCAAACATCTTCTGATCTTGAGGGAACAATATTAGAATTATATTCCTCCAACAAACATACATTCAGAAAATAATCATTATGAAGATCCAAACTTTCTATAGAGAGATTGTCACCACTTCTTCCATCTTCTGAACTTGAAAGAAGAAACTGAGAATCTTTTTCATGAGGTTTCAAATTATTAAATTCAGAATTACTCAGAGAATCCAAAAGATCCTCCATAATAGAGTTCATAACATCAAAATTAACATCCTCCTCCAAGCATTCATCTTCTGAACTTAAAGGAGCACCCAGAAAGTAATATTCCTCTAAGAGCAACAGATCCCACACAGACTCTTGCTGACCATCAACAGATCTTAAAGAAACATCTTCATCCAAAAATCCATTATCTAAACATGAAGAAACCATATCATCATGAAGATCCAATTTTTCCTTCTCACAGAGGTCATCCACCCTTGAAAAGATACACTGATCATCCAGTGTGTACATATCCAAAACATCAAATGAAGCACATTCTTGAGATCCACTGAAATCATCTGTTAAAGAAATTAAAATTTCTTAAACATCACAAACATCATCATCTCCCAAAGTGGGTGATTCCAAAATTTTCACTGTAGCTGAATTTTCTGCCACTTCTTCCTTAACCTTTCCATCCATTAAATTTTCATTTTCAGACTCCACCTCTTTAGAAACAAGGTTTTCAAGATTCCCCAGTATAGCCTTCTTCAAAACAACTATAGCAGGAATCCTAGTGTCTTCATCAGCCCAGCCTTTAACAGATATTCCTGAACATCACTTTTGACCTCCAGACCCATGGCACTCCAAAATAAACTCTTGGCCTCCATTTCATGAGAGGACATACCATTACAATCCAGATAATTCATAACCTCTTCAAATTCCTCCATAAATTTACCATTCTGAACCAGAGAAGTCACACCACCATCCATTTCCCATTTCTTAGAAATACCATAAAGATCATCCATTGAAAACACAGTGGGAAACTTCCTGATCATTTCCATCTTTAACTTTCCACAATCCTGAATCCTATATCCCTCCATCCTAAGAACTTCCTTCACCACCTCTCTATCATCAATGAAAAATATCACCTGCTTCACCCTATCCAAATCAGAAGCCCCATCCACATTAGCAGCAGCTTCAAAGATCTTTAAAAATAACCTTGCCTCCTATCCAAAGAAAATTTGCCCTTTCCATGACTTGATCCTGGCCATCCTAACTATTTCCAATTACACCTCCCCAACTTTCCACCACAGATAGCCAAATTCCCCCCAATAGCCTTCAGAGACATAGGAGGGACCAAAGCCAACTAGAGAGAAGACCCCCTAGACCAACTAAAGAGAAATACAGCACCAAAAATCTAAAATCCACAAAGAGTCCACAAAAGAAGAGAGTCCAACAGTAACAGAGATTCCAAAAGCTAGAAAATCCTCACCCCACATTGGGTGACAGAAATGTAGACTATCCTTTATTACTAGCTATAGGCCTTGACCAAGGGAGTTGGAGTAAAACTGGAGAGAAAAACCCCTGTCCCTCTGAGAAATATCAGGTGAGATTTACTTGCTACAGAAAATCAGAGACTGTTACAATATCCCTTCCAAAACATTTCTTGACTGCTTAACAAGTCAAGACAGTAGCCAATAACAGACCACTGAGAACCAAAGAACCTGAAATGCAGAAAAATCTACACCAGAAAAACAAACACTGTGCACTTTTTGAACAGGAAACAGCAATACTACTTGATGCAGGTTGCAAAGCTACACCAGAGAAAACCATTACCAAAGTTGTTTTAAATGAAGAACTAACCTTGAAAAAAACACAGCCAATTGTGGCCAAAAAAACAGTGAAAAATGAGTGAGGAACAAGGATATCACCTCTGGATGTTTGTATGATAAATAAAGTTGCCCCAAACTGTCTTATTCACTATATACACACAGACCACTATCTAAGAGCCCATGCACATCAACAAATTTGGTGTTCTTGACCGCCAAATTGCATAAAACCACTCTATAAATGCTTCCCAGCCTTCTAGCACCAAGGCGAGCGGTCTTCTTGACGTTGGGAGGCCTGCCTGAGGCGGCTGGACCACCCTGAAGCCATAAAACCACTGAAAACCTCCAAAAATACCCAAAATACTTAAAAAAATTTACTACAACTACTAAAACCCTTAAAACACGTAATTAGGCTATAAAAACTTTGAGACATAAAACACCACGCAATATGGGGGGCGGACTTGCTAGCAAGTCCGCAACCTTGAACCCTAATTCATATCTTTTTAAGCACACATTGAGGTGGTGATGAAACAATCATGAAGAAATATTGAATTTACTTTGAAAACACCTTGAAACTGATTTGAACCTTCATTGAACCACAGTTGATTAATAGTTCAAAAAATATTCACAGCAGGAAAAAAGTGTGCACTAGATGTCTAGTGCTTTTTTTTGCTTCCTGAATTGATTCCTGGTAGAATTACAAGTGGGACTTCCATCTGATGCCTCCCTCCCCTAATTCTCCCTTATCTTCAATCTGACTTCCTATCCTACCCCCTTATCTCATTTCTAAACTTGCCATCTACTTACCCATTTTCCCTATTCCTTTCCTTCACAGTGAGAAAACAACTCTCCTCTCCTTCCCCCCCTCTCCCTTCTCTTCTCTTCATTTCTCACACCTCCCCCAGACCCTCACTCACCTTTCCCAGCCCACTGTCATTATTTAGTTTTATTTTACTTTGTATTTTTTTCATTTTTCATGTTTCTTCCCTACAAAAATCTTCCTTTTTCAACGATTGGCCACATTTTTTTAGTAAACACAAGCAACTCAAATTCTGAAATATGTATTTAGTTACATTATTTACCACTTCGAATGGGTTATAATTCCTCAAAATTTTATTCCTTGTTATTTCTAATTTATACATATTAATTATTCTCAAATTTATAAAAAGTTGGCTACTTCCCAAGCCCTTGCATGCCTCCCCAACACTTTTTTCACCTCTTCAATCTCATCGCTCACCTCCCCCAGAAAAATAAAGGAACTGGGGAAGGCTGGGGAAGGTGAGAGAGGGGCTTTACAGGGCTGGGAGAGGTTATAAAATCCCCTAACCCACTTCGGGAAGGCTGGAAAAGGTGAGAAAGGGTCCTTAAAGGGCTAGGAGAGTTGATAAAAGCCTCTCACCTACTACTCACAGCCCTACTTAGTCTTTACAGCACCTCGTTCACATCTCCAGCCAAATTAAGGGACTTGGGAAGCTGGGGGAGGTGAGCGAGGGGCTTTGAAAGTCTGTGGGAGGTAATAAAAGCCTCTCACTCACTTCTCCCAGCCTTCCTTAGTCTTTACAGCACCTCGCTCACATCTCCAGCCAAAGTAAGGGACTGGGGGAGGCTGGAAGAGGTGAGTGAAGGGCTGGAAAGATTGGGAAGGTGAGAAAGGGCTAGGGGAGGTAAGCGAGAGCTGGGGGATGTGGACAATAAACTGGGGAGGTGAGTAATAGTTTTAGAATGTGAGAGAAAGGCTGGTGAGGGCTAATGGAGTCAGTGGGGTGAGTGAGGGGAATGGGAGGTGAGCGAGAGGTTGCAAAAGGGGTGTAGTTGTGTTAAAAGTGAAAATAGAGTGGAGGGGAGTAGTGAGGAGGGCTTAAACATAGATTTTGAAGCTTAAAGGGTGTAGCAAATGTATCAGGAGGGCAATAAAAGGGTGGTGAGTGGTAATAGAATTAACAGAAATGAAAAAGCAGAAAAATTTGTGTGGAGAGATTGAGAGGTTGTCCATTGAGGTAGTGAAAAATGGAGTGTGAACTTTGTTCTTCGGGCGAACATCAGAGTCCACCCCCTCAATCTACAGCTCTATTCTCCCGATATGGAAAATAATTGATAATTATTTTTTATTGATATTTTTTAACTTAAACCTATAGTTTATACGTCTTTATTTTATATTTTTGATTTACAATGCACTTTAAGACTAAAAAAATAATATAGTAAAATAATTGATAATGAAATACTATTTTGCTTTTTTACACAATAATTCACAGAATTCTTTTGATAACTATACATGATATAAATAAATAATATAATAGGAAAATTGTAGCAAAAAGTTAAAAACTAGAATAAAACATTTAAAGAAATTTTAAACTATTGAACTTATGTATTTTTTGAGTTTATTGTATTTATTTTTAAATGTAATAGTAAAATATGTTGGTTAGATTAAAAATAGCTTTGAATTAAATTAAATAATTAGGGTAAAGGTTGAGGAAAAGATTTATCCACATACACTACGCAATATAGGGGGTGGACTTGCTAGCAAGTCCTCAACCTGAACTCAGATGGAACTCAGATGGAACTCAGACTGAACTCATACTGAACCCATACTGAACTCTACTTGAACACCCACCTAAAACTGTTCTTCTGAGTGGTGTTCATTCCTGATTGTATGGCTCCTTTATTAATAGCTCAATGTGTGTTCAATCTATGGTGAGTTTGTGTCCAAGGTTGCGGACTTGCTAGCAAGTCCGCCCCCCATATTGTGTGGTGATATATAACCATTTAGGCTTATTTCTTGTTTTGTGATTGCTATATATAACTGGATAATTGACTGTAATAACTGCAAATTTAAAAAACTTCAATAAGTTATCTACCTCAATATATTTATGATAATCTATTCAGTAACAGAATAAAATATCTGAGTCCTTTCTTTTACTAATTTTTTTCATTTCAATGACTATATACATTTTCAAAAAAATTATTTATCATGTTTTTGGTGGAACTTAGATTGAACTCTCAATGCAGTCTTGTTTCCAAGTGTGGTTCATAATAATTTAAGCCATGAAAAAATTTATACTTTTTTAGAAGTTTTATTAATTACTTTTAAATATAAAAATAATTATATTTTTATATCAAAATATTTTTATTAAACACTTTGAAGTTCTAAAAATAAGTACATATTAAGAATTATTTTTAAATAATATTATATTAAAAAAAGTTTTAAGTTGATTATATATTATTATGATATGATTTCTTTCCATATTACGTATTACGAAACTACCTAAAAATCAATTTTATACAACTATATTACATAAAAAAGATATCAGCTCTTCTGCTTAGATTTAAAGTACTTCAAAAAAACATTATTTTTGCCTTAGGTACACATTATATAGAGTATTCAGAGCATCATATTAATTTTTTAGACTTACACATTTAAGTTGAATGGAAGCCTCACAGGATAAAATTGGTCATTTTGTAAAAAAAAAAATAAGTAAATATCTTTTAAATCAATATATATTTTTATAAAAAGTCAAATTTTAATATTTATGTTTAGTTTAAAATCTGTTATGAAGATTTGAAATATTGCTATTTAAATTAATTTTTATAACAATATAACCATTCCAGTATTGCTTTGTGATAAGGCCAATTTCAAGAAAATTTTTAAATTCTTCTGTTTAAATAAAATATCAAAGGGATTGTTTTTCATACACTTAGAAACTGAATAGAAACATCATATAAGATCTACCAATCAGCATAAATATCATAATTCCAATAAATCATTGATAAATCTTGAACCCATATATATAATTTTACAATTGCGTGTAAGTGTTCAGTTGTGAATTACTCCTATCAAAACTTTGATTCTAATTTTTAAAAAAGCGTACCTGAAATGTTTCATTTAATTTATTTTTCAAAACCATAGAATTGAAATATTTTTTCTTTTCATTTAAAACATGGAATAATATTATTTTTAATAAAAAGATGATTGCCTTTACAGCTGCTTTTCTACATGGGTATAATCTAAATTACCTATTGTGTCTTTTTTACAAAATGAATATCATATAATAGTTTTTTAATTTGAAACTGATAGAATTATGAAAAATTACCACTTTTACCTATTTAATTCAGTTCTTGAACAATAATACAATCAAAATATCTACCTGAAGCACATTTTTTAACATGAGATCACTTTTCAAATTATATGGTGCTTATTCCCAGGTTGACACTGAAATTATCCCACAATACAGCATTGAAGCAAAATCAAGTACTAAAATTAAAGTTTAAATAAATTTATACTACTTTGTTTTAATTATCTTTAAATTTTTACATCTAGCTTGAATTTCAGTCTTTCATATGAAAAATTCACTAAGTAGTGATTAATTATTTCAACTCATGAGATTACTCTACCAAATAACCATATTTACATTGAATTTTGATGAAATACATCATGAAGAGTTCCAGAAAATCATATGTGTATTACATTGAATAAATTAATATTGTGAAAATTCTTAGTAGTTGAATATTCGATAGAAAAAAAAAGAGCAAAAAGATATTTCCTTTTAATTTTAATCATCTTCTTGCATACAAAAATGGAAAAAACTGGATTAAAATTCACTTGTATAAGAATTATACTTCTTTCTAGACATATAATTAAACAATTTATCAATTATTAGTGCTAAGTGTAAAGAAGATATTAGAGAACTTCATTGAAACAGAAATTATGAAAACATATTTCTATCTTTTATTTTTCTTAATTATGAGTCTTTTCACAGTATTCTAGAATAGAAACTTGAGAATTTTTATGGTTCAATATTTTTATTAAATAATTCCATTGAGTTTAAAATAATTATATTGCATAATAAGAAATAATAAAAATACAAAAAAAAAATATCAGGTAATATGGTTTAAATTAAAAAATAAAAGCTTCAAATTCTTGGTTAAAAGGAGTTATCATTAAAGAGAACCACTGATATTATTTTATATTTTTTCAAAAAAAATAGAATAAAATAATTAGAGAGGTTAAAAGTGATGTTTTTGAAATAAATAGTATAATTTTCAGTCTTTTAAGTGATCAGGTGAAATTCAAAATGAAAATGAAAATGAGTTTTGTGAAAAAAATTCTGTGAATGGATCAGATTATTAATCTTCCCTTGTTATTATTTCTATAAATTATTTATTAAACTTTCACTATTACTCAAGCACAGACTCATCCATGTTTGGTTAAGAGCCCAAGATGAGTTCAAAGTAAAGTTCAGTCTGAGTTCAGTCTGAGTTCAGTCTGAATTCCATCTGAATTCAAGTTGAGGACTTGCTAGCAAGTCCCCCCCAAATATTGCGTGGTGAAATGTAGAGAAAAATTAACTCATTCTAACGGTACTAAGCACTTAACCCTAAGACTTAAGGTTAGCCCGTAAAACACAAAAAAAAATTAAACAGCTATCTTTTTAAATGAAAAATAAGAAATTATCCCCTTGATAATTAAAATCTGAAAAATGTCAACAAGACATAAAATATAGAGAAAACCTGGGGCTATCCAATGGTAGTACCCACATCCTTGTAGTCCGGATATTTGCTGAATAAATCTAGAAAACACCTAATTATTAAACAATGCCATTTAAGACATATCAAAACAATGCCAAACAGACCAACAAAGGGCTCCACAAATGTTAGAAGACCACACCAGGAGCTCAGAATCCAATTTCAAAAAAAAATTGGAGATCAAAACTACAAACAATTGGATCATGAATTGCATTATACTCCACAATATCCTAGCCAATTTAAAACATGAGTGGAATGATCTTTATGAAGAAGAGGATCCTGAACCAGCACTGACTCTCCCCTCCCTTGAATCACAAAACATTCATTCAACTGGCATACACTCTGTCATTATGCCAATCACCCTCCACCATTCTGACACACAACCCTTTTAATTATTTGTTTTCATACTCTTCAAATGTCCACTTTGTATACTTTATTCACTTGGGTTGTTATATTTGTTTGTTGCATATTCATTTTTATTTTGAATTTATGGTGAATATCTCTTTTTTGGATGGCTCATTGGTTTTCTTTCACCAGCTCAACATGAAATCACATATTTTTTCAGTGTTTCTTTTTTTCATTCATCACTCATATCCTTTCCTCCTCTCCTCAAACATCCCTCAAACAATTTTTAGTCAAATTTTTTTCTCAACTCATCTCTCCAGGTAAGTAATTTTTTCATTTTTACTTAAATGCTTTCTAATTATAATTTTTTTTGTTTTTTTTCTGTTTTTATTTTTTATTTTACATATCTTAATTTTTTGTAGGTTTTTTTTGACTTTCAAGGTAAAGTTAACCATTTTTTATCTCCTTCTTTTCTTTCTTTTTTTAGCTCCATTTTCTAATATTCGTCCCTCCTTGGAATGTTCATTATTCCCCCTTTCCACTATTTCATATTTTATTAGTTCCATGTCATTGAAACACATATGTTTCACATTCTTTAATCATTTCACTTGCTCCATACTCAATTTACCCCAAATTCCAACTACACTCTTTCTCATTCTATATTTTCTACCTTTCAATCAAGGTGAGTTTCATCTCCTTTTTTATGTCTATATTATATCTCTTTCTTACTATGAGAATTTCATACTTAAATATATGTAGCACTCTTATCTGAATAAAAGTGGACTTATTCAACTCCTCATGTTGTCATTTTCATTATCACTTTT
Source organism: Hemileia vastatrix (assembly GCA_030280995.1). NCBI lineage: Eukaryota > Fungi > Basidiomycota > Pucciniomycetes > Pucciniales > Zaghouaniaceae > Hemileia > Hemileia vastatrix. The sequence continues at coordinate 27,251,833 of JASXTE010000014.1, read as the reverse complement.
CAGGTTTTTGCAAAATTTTGAAAGTCATAGTTGAAGTCAGGGTTAAGATAATTTGAATCAATTTTCCTTTTAACTGAAGATTCTCCTGAAGGCTTTCTTTCATTTCCCACAAACATAATTGAATTTGGCTAATTGGTTGCTGAGAAAATGACCTTCAATGTTGAGCCTTTTTTTCCAAATTTGAGTTTTTTTATTTTATATTTTTATATAAAAAATAAAGGTTAGTTTTATTGAAATGAAATTTCATTTTAACTGAAGATTCTCCTGAAACCTATATTTTGTTTCCCTCAAGTGTGTTTGAATTTGTTTTAGTGATTGCTGAGATATTGACCTTTAAAGTGGACCCTTTTTTCCAAATTTCACTTTATTTTCTCATGTTTTTATATTGCATAATTATATAATAAGTCCATTTAAAATCTTATCTGATGATTATCTAGGATTTTAGCTCCCTCTTTTTGGAATTTTCATCATCAACTTTCAGGTTGTTGTGCAATTTTGAAAATAAGAGTCAGAATTGGGGTTAGTTTTATCTGAATCTTATGACCTTTTAGCTGAAGATTCTCCTGAAGCCTATCATTTATTTACCACAAAAAGATTTGAATTTGGCTCATTGGTTTTTGAGATATTGACCTTGAAAGTGAAGCCCTTTTTTTTCCAATTTCACTTTTATTTATTTAATAGTGCATATAATAATGTTTACATCATGCATTTATCCTTCCAGATTTCTCCAACTACCTTTCTCTTTACTTATTATTCTGATCTTTCATCAAGAAGTCTTTTTTTCTTTTTCTTACCATTTTCATATGTCTGGCCCTTCATTCATTTTGGCTGCTCTTATCAGATCAGTCAAAAGTTAATCCAACAAATCAATGAGGTAAAAAAAGAAGGAAAAGTAATAAATTTAATAAAAATTTAGGTATATCATAAAAGCATAGGGCTTTGTAATTTCATCAATCATTCATTATTCTTTCATAAATTTTTAATAAATAAGTCTGATATTTCAATTTACTAAACTAAAAAAATGGGAAAGTGACTTTGTGTTGTATATACAGTAATATTGACAAAATTATTTTTTTCATGGGGTTTCTCTAGCCAATACCTGTGGAAAGTCCCAAACTTAGTTTCTAGGCTTGATCTGAATTTTGGAATGACAAATTTTCATTACTTTAAAACTAGTAAATTTGACATTTCTTATTTATTTATTTATTTATTTATGTAATTAGATTAAATTTTGGTGACTTGAAGCCCACAAGTCATATAAGATAATTAACAAACCTAAATTAATGAAAATTCAAGTTAAAATGTGATTGAAAATCATCTGTGACACAATAAAATGAAATCAAACACAAGTGTATACATGAACCTCATGTGGAAAAAAAATGTCCCCATGATTGCCATCATATGACACAGCCTGATGGCTCATTAATTTAAGTAAGTAGAGTATCATATATGAATTTTTAAATGTTAATTTATGAAATAAATATAAAACTTGACAACCTATATTATATCCCATACTTTTTTTGGCTACCTAATGTTTTATTTTTTACATTGCCTTTGTTTCTTGCCTTATGAATCTGGTTGACCAACTCTAGATTTTTAGTCACATTTATCTAAGAAATGCAAAGAAAATTAATCTAAATAAAAAAAATAATAAAATTGGATAAAAAATATCTGAAACAAGTCAAGAAGTCACCAAAAAAAGTTAAAAAAAAGCTTCCAGAAAAGTTCCAAAAAAAAAGCATCCAGAAGTCTCCAAAAAAAAGTTCATAAATTTTTCCAGAAATGTGCCAAAAAGTTCAAAAAAAAAGCGCCCCAAAAGTTTAAAAAAAAGTGTCCCAAGCATGCCCTAAAAGTCTCCAAAAAAGTGTCCAATATAATCCTATAAAGGTTCCTGAATAACTACAGAAAATTACCAAAAAAAACCTGAAAATCAATTAAGAATGCTTTTAAAAATTTTCCAAATTTTTCCAAATGGTTTTAGTGAAAAAGGACCCAAAATAGCCAAAAAAAAAAACACCTATAAATTTTTGGTAAATGCTTGGAAAAATTTCCAAATTGTTTTAGCAGAAAAAAGACCAACATTATTGCAAAAACATCTAAAAAAAGTGTGAATTTCTTAGCAAACATTTCCAAACGGTTTTCAAATTATTCTGAAGCAATTTAGCAAGAAAAAGGTCAAAAAGGAGAAAAAACCTAAAAATGACCAAAAAAACACCAAAAAGTCAGTAAATCAAGAATAAAAAAGAAGGAGAACCAAAAAAAGGGAAAAAAGAACAGACCAATCAATTATTTAAAAAAAAAATGATAAAAAAATAGAACAAAAAAAAGAGACAAAAAAAAGACAAGTCAATCAGCAATAAAATTACAAAAAATAAGAGAGTGACTTACCTTGAGAGATGTGAAGTGAGAAGTATCAGAACCAATAATGAGTGATGGAAGTGAGAGATGAAGAGAATTGAGATATCTTAGTGAGACTTAATCTTAGAAATGTTATGTGATTGAAATTTTATGTGATTTCAAGTCTGGGAGCTGAACCAAAACAAATGAAACTGAAGAAATGAGGAATTTTGTCAGTATAGTCTAGTATATAAGTATAATATAATAGTGTTATTTTATGGTCCTACTACTTATTGATAAATGATTTAGTGATTAAATCTCAGGGGAAGACTAATAAAATAGTTATACTCAAATAAAACTCACAATATTTGGATTTAAATGCGTGCTAGTGGTGGAAAATAGAAGAATAAAATATAGTTATAGCTTATATAAAGATAATATCAATTTATAATGGCTTTATAATATATTTCTGAATACTAATAATTGTATTGTAGTGGTTGTTTGAATTGTAGTAATTGAATGATGATAATAAACCGTCAAAATCCCTCCTTACTTATACCCAAATCCACTGGAGTGCACAGACCTTCAATCCAGATGATGTCACTGCTATCCCCGGCAATTACAGCACTGTGAGGGCCCATCACCTCCCCATGGCGTCCACTTCAAGAAGTTTCAACACCAAGACCTCCAGTAAGGACCCTCCATCACTATTAATAATAACACAGAGTCATACCATAAATAGAAAACCCAGATAAAAGCGGATACCATAAAGAAACAGGTAAAATAAATAATCAAAAAGAGATTTAATGAAACTAAAAGCATATAAAGGAAACAAATAAAATGTCCAAGCCCCCAATAACATCCCCAAGCATCCACATTAACCCAGAAACATCCTTCCAACCCATAAATCCGTGAATAACCATCCAAGGAAGTATTTTTAGTTGTCCAAACTGGGTGTATGCGCCTGATATAGGTGTCTATGCTTCTGTAGGCGTTGTGAGTCCACTGATTTCGTCCATATGACCTAAAATAAGCAGAAAAACAAAGGTTATAGGCTATTAAGGGGCTAAAACCCACTTATATACCTAAATATACATAATATACTGCATATTCCACTGAATATGAGATTTATGTATACATATAAGCTTATGTATGTCAATAATTACTTCATATCACTTAAGATAAGTATATTATGACTCCATTAACACCTCAATAAGTATTATTAGGCCATGGATAAGCTATTTAAACTATTATAAATTATATAATAGAATAATAATTATATATATATATAATAAAATAATATATATTATCATTTTAACCTTATTTTTAAGATATAAGCTTAATCTAGTTAAGGTTATCTTATTTTAAGCATAATAAATACTCAGTCCTAAGGATATTTAGGCTGACAAATTTCATTGCACAAAATTGTAAATTAGTTAAGCTAGGCTTTCAAAATAAGAAAGGGTGATTTGTAGTGTTTTAGCATTCATAGAACTGGTTTGAGATGATAAAGTACTTCTAGATTATATTGGTGGGGGTACTTCACCATTGGAATCAGTATCAGAATTAACCAGTAGATTAAGAGCTAGAGCTGTAGCAGTGATCTCAAGTTGATGGTGGACTGAAAATGGAATGTTACATTAGTGAAAAGTGATGAAGATTAACGGTAAGTGTATTATTAAGGTATTGATTAATTGCTGGTAAGTCACATACCTTATTTGTATGAATAAAACCTTATGTATTAGTTTAAAGAAATCTAGGTGTTGGCACTTTTGTACCTAGTGCTGACTAATCATGATGAAGAAGGTGAGTGTTTTGATGACTTGTTTGACCCAAAAGAAGATGTTTTTAGGGGAAAATAAGCTATCAAAATACACCTGTCCAGGGCAGGTGTATTTGATTTTTTTGATGGTGGGTTTGGTACATTTTTTGTGGTGTGTTTGTGTGGCATATTTTTTAAGGTTTGAGACCCCCTAATATGTATTTACATTAAGATTGCAAAGATATTTACATTTTTCCAACTCATAGATGGTTAAAAAATAGTAGAAAAAATTAAAACTTTATTATTATACTATTCTGTATTTCTTTAAATTTTTGATAACACTTGTGTGCTTGTTTCTTTTTTTCTTTCTTTCTTTTTCTTTTTTTGTATTTTGAAATCTAGCTTCCTTCAAATGCTGACTTTTAGTTTCATTTTAAAAATTCACACCAATAAGCTTCATTATAACGTGAGATATTTAGTTGACTCATTATGATAAAGAGAATACAAAGCAATCCACTTTTTTTTATAATTATAATTTTGAGAACTCATCCGATAAACAGAAGAAGATCAATCACATTACTTCACTTTACTTTCATTTTTTCAAATTTCAAGAATGTAATAAAATACATAAGCTTTACACCATTTTTTGAGGAATGTAGAGCCTAAACAGATTTTTTTTTTTCTATGTCTCCTATCTATCCTTATTTCGATCCATTTTTGTGTGTTTTCATATTTTTGGGTACTTTTTTATTGCAATTTTATTCCAAAGAAATAGCAGCTTAGATCTTATCATTTGGTTTAAAAGAAAATGGACCTGATCAGATTCGAAGATCAAAAAATGTAGCCCAAGAATTTGCCCAGCCAATTTTGAGGTAATTTTTCTTTTTCATATTCATCTTTTTGTGATACAAGACAAAAAATATAAATAAAAGTTAATAAAGCAATTTTTATATTATTGAAGCTGTAAAGCTTTACCTTCTTTATTGCCAAAATATCCTGTTAAAGCAGATCCGATGGTAAAATAAATTTTTGGTAAGTCAAATAAATGTAAAATATCTTTGAAATTCTACCTACCGAAATTCATTGCATTAGTGTCCACCAAGTCTCCACCTTTCCACAGCTTGTGAATAATCCAAAATGCAAAAAAAATAAGAATTGGCAAATAACTCGTTAAACTACAGTTTTAAATTATGATAAATTTTATAAACAAAGTAAGTTTTATGGAACTTCTACGTTTAAAAAAAATTGAGACAAAATTCTTACAAGACTGAAAGTTGAAACCGTCCTGGCAAAAAAACCTCAAATCCGTTAAATATGATTATTATAAAACAGGAAAATAATCCAATCCAAGCTCCCACTACCCCGCATCTAGAATTTGGGCAGCTCCCGAAGTTTGTAAGTTTAATTTCAAAATGATTGAGATAAAACAATAAATCTTACGGCGCTTGGTATGCTAGGTTGTTTACGTCAATATTTTGAATCTTTATTCCTTTCTTTATTTTTGCATACTTTTTAGCATTGCATACGTATTCGAAGAAAAAAAATTAGTCTGTACGCACACGAAATCGAATATAACTACGTCACGGAAATGAGAGATTGTTTTTATTTTTATTTTTTCAAAAAAAAAAAAGCTAGCCCTCAAATTGTAGGTCAACAACACACGTCATGAATACTCCAGACCAAGCGATTAAGCCGGCAACGCTACACATATCCGTTATAAAACAAAACATTCTTCCAACCTGTAAGGCAAATAAAATTTTAGCTATCTTTTATTGCTAAATAAATTCACATACTTTCGCGTCGCCTGCGGACATGTACGCTAAACCACTTGTAAAAAAATAAAATAGAATAAAATAAAAAATTGAATGAAATCAGTGAGAAAATTTTCTAACTTAAATTACTAAGGTCAATTGATTTACCAACTATAATTTACAAATTTTCCAAGTGAAATTCAATTTGTCGAAAATAATTATATTCAGTTGACATGGTAGTATATGTAATAATTATACTTACAGGAGAATATTGATTAAATAGCAGTATACTGGCAAGCCCGACGAAGTGACTTTCTTTCTAGTACGGTATCCAAGTGTTAGGAGCTACAGTCTCGGACTCTAAAGCTACTTACAAGAAGCTTGGCGCGTTGCCTTCCATACTCATTCCAAAAAGAGAGCGACTAGATATGTATCTTTAAAACATTATCAAAGAATCGATGAGAAAAATTTAAGGATAGTTTTATAGAGTTTGTTTAAAAATCATTACAAATCGGACGATGCGGCTGAGCAAGCAGCAACTAATATTGCCGCATTTATTATTGAAGGAAGAATTTTGATACCAGCGTTTTTCGCACTTAAGTACAATGTCAAGGGTTTGATGAGACAGAAATAATACGGAGAATATAACTTTTGAACCCTTACGCAATAACAAATGGTGATTTTTCGCCTCCAAACTTTTCTAGCAACAGCCGTGGCTCATTAGAAGGAACCAGACAAGCTAAAATGAAGAATGTTTAATCTTTTTCACTAATTATACCTATATCATCAAAAATTACCTATGACCAAACTACTCAACACATACTACATTGTAATTTCAAGTCAGAAAGTTGAGTTTGAAGTGGTGTAATAAAATACTAATTTGATTGCTCACGAAGAGTACAATTCTTATCCCGACTCTTTTTATTGCCGCAGGTAAGGTTTGTCTAGGATTTTTCGCTTCTGCGGCAGCGATAGCCGCTTTAAATGGTGTAAAAAGGATTGCTATTAATTTTTATTTAATCCTTTTTTACAAATTACTTACGAAGCTCGATTCCCAAATATGAGCAGGTAGCAGTAAGAAGAACCGAGAAGAATCCGAAAAACCTTCCTTTGGGTCCTGGGATCTCATCAAACTAAATATCAAAATTTGACTTTAGTAACACTGATAAATAAAGATAAGAAATGAAAAGCCTTTCTTACTTGAACAAAGGGCCCTGATAATTGATGAAATCTCAATGTGAGACTTTTGCACAAACTTTTAAATATAAGAAAAAACAAATTGAATTCCTTACCAGGATTACGCCAATAACGAAACCCAATTCTGTCTCCCGTAGTAACTCCCAAATCTAAAATTATTCCCAGAAACAGAAGGCCCACGATCGATATGACCTTTAAGCTTGCAAACCAAAATTCAGCTTCACCTGATATAATAAGACATTATTCAATTCAACTGTATAAAGTAAGAGTTTTTTCATCTTTCAAGACATGATTCACCAAAAAACCGGGCCCCGCTATTAGAGTAAAATCATCTTCGTGTCAGTTTCCCTTGAATTTATGGAATCCAACTAGCACAAACCCTGCATTTATGAAAGCACATATAACTAAAAATAAAGTTATCCCTGGAACATTGGTGCAATTATAATTTAATTTATAACTGAATATTGGGAGTGAGAAATCGCTATCAGACTGACAAAGCGAAACATTTATCTTTTCATTCCAAAATCCCATCAATAGTCCTCCTGCCGATAATTCGGCTGATAAAATTTACTTTTAGTATCCATTAACTGAGTTTTACATGAAGCTTACCAGAGATTGCGATCGACCTGAGTTGATAAAATATTTTAACTATAATGCGCGGAGATACACTCTGAAAAAACTTCACCATTGATACCAATATAACCATCCTAATGCAAAAGACAAACTTGAAGAATGAAATCTGGCTGCTAACGCGGGATGACCACCAGCTCTGGTTTAAGAAAGTTAGATTTGGAATGATAAATTTATGTAATAAAGCAAAAAAAAAAATGAAAAGAAAGCCCACATTGGCACTTGGCATATCATTTCCCCTTCATTCCAATTCAAAAACAATCAGCTCAAGCAACGAATAATTTTAGATTTCTTGTAGAATAGTTTACCCAAACAAGACATCAAGCACCATATCAGAGAGCTTATTAATAAATATCCTATCACGAGAGAGCAGGGCCCGCCTTGGGATAGAGCACTCCCTGATTTGATAAACAAGCCAGTACCTTGGAACAATAAAGCCTTTGTTCACCGATTTCAAGTGAATAATAGATACTGTCATCATGAATGATTCCTTACCTATTGCACCACCGCTACATGACAATATCAGGTAAAAATTACGATTTCTGGGATTTGAGAATATGAAATTGCCTACACGGAAATCATGGTTATATGTCGAGTTTGTAAAGTTCGATGAAGTTTTTCAACCGGCATATTAGCATCAGATTGAAAGCTTCCATTGGATTGCTTTTCAACATCCCCTAATGATGCCTTCTTCCTTACGGCATCTGAAACGGTGAGCATTGAAGACGAAATCGCGTCTTTGTATTTTGCGTAATTTTCCAACAATGGATTTTTTTTTTTTTGTGTGTGACCCTCAATATTGGGGAAGATTCAGATTTAACTTGCTTTGAGATGTTAGAAAAAAAAATCAGAATTGAACTTACTCGGAAATTATCATTTTCAAGACTACAGGAAAAATCACATACAAACGAGTTTCCAGATTTGTTTCATATTTTTGAATTAATGTTTCGCAAAAACAAGTCTTCTTCGATTTCACCACTTTAGCTCATTATGGCGTTTGCTATGCTGATTGATCAGAATTAAGAATAATATCTATATCTGTGTAGATAAGTTTTTTATTATGTTCCGAAGGGTTTTCAAGTCAGTAATTAAAACAGCGGGTTTCAATGGCCTTATCTATGTCAAGTGCAAACGTGTGACGTCTGGAGTCTAAGCTCATACAAACCTGTGCGATATGAACTACTAAGTGCATCTAATGTCAACCCAATTTAGCTTGGAGTCATCCACCCAAGGAATTTTCATTGCTTCACTTTACTCAAATACTTCATCTTTTCAGAATACAAATGCTTTCCCGTCTCACAGGCTTTGTTGACTGCCAGGTCGAGTCATTGCTTGTAGGTCAGTGAATGAGAGTCGTGGAGTATTATGCAGATCGGGGTGGATTGGAAACATCCTAAGGCTCGTCTGATTTCTTTGTTGTCCACAGCTTGGAGCAATCTTGTCGTGCGGGTAGATTTCTTTGAGTGATGCCATACAACACCGGCTTAGTTGGTTTGAGAGTGGATGAGGGATGTGATAAGAATTTTGTATTGCTTTAGTGGTATGCCCCAACCTGAAGAGTCTAGTTGGTGAATCGCAGCAGCTTGTAGACCTGTGGCAATTCGTTTGTTGCCAGTGAGGAGTTTCCCATCAAAGTGGAGGGGTGAGGGAGCTTTACGGAGAGACGAACATGCTGTGAGTATAGCTATATCATTTAGTCTTGGTGCACCTCTGAAATTTCTGGCTGCTTCCTCACATCAATCTTAGTGGATTTTGCGTGTCATTGGCTGTCAAATAAAATATCCACTGAGCATCTCACAAGTGACGCGTCAGTATGGTATCAACGTCAGTGCTTCTTCCGGAGTGAACCATGTTATGTACTCAACTACGCCGCAGCAAACATGTACAGTGGCCGGACTGAAATTTTCACCTGTTGCATGCATAATCCGGATTATCAGCTTTTTTTTTTTCTTCCTGCTACCACCACCAAGGCCACTCACACCTCAAGGTAAGTACCGATTTCTCATTTTTCTTTTATATTTTACTAATATCACTTTTTTTTTGTTTTTCTCTTTCTTTTTCTTATTAATTTTTTAAGTTCAATCCTTACCTGCATTTTCACCTGACCCCTGCACCTATGACACGAGCCCGAGCCAAAAAGAGGCACTTGACGACTGAAGAGAAGGCGAAGATAGTTGGCATGTCAATGTGGGGTGCCAATCCATACCAAATATCAAGGCGTTATGGGATTCCTCGGGCCACTGTGTGTGATATCATCAAGAAACACAATATCACTGGCACAGTGGAAACTGTCCAACGTCCTGGACGACCTTGCATTTCTTCTGATTGTGACCTTCGGGAAATCAGCCAAGTCCTGTCAAAAAACAGAAGATCAACATTAGCTGAAATTACAGACACACTTACAAATGAAATCTCACCTCGTACACTTTGAAGGCATGCACATGAACTTGGATTCCATAGCCAAGCTGCTGTAAAAAAGCCATTTATTAACTCCTCACACAAAACTCGCCGCCTCAAGTTTGCTCAAGCACATTTGCACTGGACTAGTAACAATTGGAAGGCTGTGCTATGGTCCGATGAATCTAGTTTTGAAATTGGAAAGACAACCTGTCAAACTTTAGTGTGGTGTCAAAGTCACAAAAAGTTCAAAAATGATTGTCTTGTACCCACTTTCAAGAGTGGGCAATCCTCGCTAATGGTTTGGGGTTCTTTTCATAGCAATGTTAAGGGTCCCCTTGTATTTCTTCCAGCAAAACAACGAACAACTAAAGATTTTATTGAAAATGTTTATCTCTCAAACTTACTCCCTTGGCTTGCAAAAAATGATGGACGCAACCAGCTAATCTTAATGGAAGATAATGCCCCAATTCACACCTCACACCTTGCTGCTCAATTCCGTGAAGCAATTAACTTACACAAGATGATAGACTGGCCAGCACAGTCTCCTGATCTCAATCCAATTGAGAATGTATGGCGAGAAATCAAAGATTCTATTTCTCAACTTTATCAACCAAAAAGAATCCCTCAGATGCGCGAGGCCATTCAAATGGCTTTGGACGACCTTCCGAGCAACATACTAGACAATTTAGATGCATCCATGCCTGCTAGGATGCAGGCTGTTGTTGATGCTGAGGGTGGCTCCACCCGCTGGTAAGGTGAGGTAGCTTTTTTTTAATCATTTTTCAAATTTTTTTTTTGATGAAATGTCTTATCATACTCTCTAGTTATAATGCTGAAAGGCACAGTCTTGTCACCTTGCTCGTTCTCAAATTTCAAATTTGCAGTTTTTTTTATAAAAATGTTATGGCTGTTTTCTACATGGTGGTTAGAGTCGGAAAGATATTAGGACCATGTATGTAGAATGGATAATCACTGAGTTATGAGAAAAAAAAAACAGGTGGAAATTTTTGTCCGGCCACTGTACAGTGGGGTGACAAAAGTATGCACCTGTTTTCATTTCGTTGTATCTCAATAAATACTCACTCTACACATATGCAACATGGTACCTCACAACTCAGACAACCATGTAGAAAACAATCATTGCAATAAATTTTTGATTTGCCAATGTTTTTATAAAAAGAATGAAATTATAACAAATGACAACCCTCATCTCACCAACGGGTTGAGCCACCATTGGCATCAACCACAGCCTGCATCCTGGCAGGCATAGATGCAATCAAATTATCTAACTTTTGGCTTGGAAGGTCATCCCAAGCCTGTTGAATTTCCTCACGCATTTCAGGAATTGTCTTTGGCTGATAATGCATGGAAATCACATCTTTGAGGTCCTTCCAAACGTTCTCAATTGGATTGAGGTCAGGAGACTGGGCTGGCCAGTTTAGCATCTTTCGTAAGCTGACAGCGCTTTGGAAGTCATTGGCAAGTTGAGAGGTATGTATCGGGGCATTATCTTCCATGAGTTTAAGTTGGTTGTCCTCATCATGTTTTGCAAGCCAGGAAGGTAAATTTGAAAGGTAGACATTCTCAATGAAGTGCTTTGTTGTTCACTGCTTGGGAGGAAGAAAAACAAGTGGACCCTTCACATTACCATGAAAAGAGCCCCATACCATTACAGAAGAACTCCCACTCTTGAAAGTGGGTGTGAGACAATCCTTATCAAAATTTTCTTTAGCTTGACACCACACTAATACTTGTCTTGACTGCTTGCCAATCTCAAAACTTGACTTGTCAGACCACAGAACCAAATTCCAATCACTAACTGTCCAGTTCAAGTGCTCATGAGCAAATTTGAGGCATTGACTTTCATGCATGGTATTGATAAATGGCTTTTTAATAGCAACTTGACTATGAAAATTAAGTTTGTTTGCACGTCAGGACAGGGTTTGAGCAGATATATTGGAAGTAAGGGTGACGGCAATTTCATGCATGTCACCCTCAGTTGTCTTGCAAGGTCATCCACAGCAAGGGGCAGTCTGCACTGTGCCACTGACATCATGTTTTTTGATGATATCACACACAGTTGCCTGAGGAAAGCCATAATGTTGTGAGATTTGATAGGGATTGGCACCCCACATTGACATGCTGACAATTTTGGCCTTCTCCTCGGTTGTCAAATACTTGGTCTGAGCTGGAGTTTGAGGCATAGGTGAAGAGATTGTGTAGAATAGGAGGTAAGGAAAATAACCAGTATTCCCCTGGTGGCGTGAGTGGCTGTTGTGGTTGTATGAGGAAGAAAATGAAAAAGGTGATCCTGAAGATTATGCATGCAGCAGGTGGATACTTTTGTCAACCCACTGTACATAAAAAGCAGCTGATGAGAAATATATACAGCCATATTGGCAACTCTTGGTGCAGCAAGCCAACAAAAGGGCAAGTTAGGCACAGCATTTTTGACTGACAGAGACTGACATATCTGACATTTATTACAGATATTTCAGTGTTCGGCAGCCAGTCTACTATCAATCCACACCACCATGCTGCCACCAGGTCTCCCCTACCCAGGTTTCCCTCCTCCCATCCACCTCATCCACAAGGAAGGGGTTGATTCAATCAAAAGGATAGGTGAGTGGATGAGGTGGATGGGAGAAGAGAAACATGGGTAGGGGAGACCTGGTGGCAGAGTGGTGGTGTTGATTAATCATAGACTGGTTGCCAAACACTGACAGATCTGTAATAAATTTCAGATATGTCTGTCTCTGTCAGTCAAAAATGCTATGTCTTTCTTGCCCTTTTACTGGCTTGCTGCACCAAGAGTTTCCAATATGTCTGTATTAAGTGTGGATTCTAAAAACTACTATTGTCTCTGTCTCCATAGGTTATGGTCCATTTTTTTTTCTTTTTTCTTGAAATTTCTTACAATCTTAGCCAAAAAAGGGGCATGAAGGAAAGCGCTACTAGTAATGTACAGCTTGAAAGAAATCTGGAAGATGGGATGAGGAGCTGTGCAATAAGAGAGGAGAACCATTGAGAGAGAAAACTAAGTGGGGAGAGGCAGATTATTTGGGAATCTTATAGTATTTACAAGGAAGGAAGCTACATGTGATATAATAGGTAATGGGGAAAGAAGAGCTGAGGTATGAAAGGCAACTTTATGTTTTTCTGCTTCTAGGATGAGCTGGGCTTTGGGAAATACATGGGCAGGGAAGAAGGGGAGTACATGTTCAGGAGTGTCTCTTGCCCTCATGTTACATAGAGCACACAAAGGGGAGTCTATAATTCTGAAACAGAGTAGGTAGTATTTGAGAGGGTAGTGGCTTGAAAGGCATTGCACAAATGCTGTGGTGTGTTTGCTTGGGAGGTTAGAAAGTTGTTGGAGCATAAGGCGAGGAGAATGTCAGCCTCTTAACTTTCTGAGGGTGTCAGGGCCAGGGCACATGAGCAGGTGGGAGAAATTGTCAGGCTGAGATCAAGTAGAGACACGTGAAATAGATTGAATGATCAGTTGTCTAGAAGATTTTAATGGTCCTATATGAATACTGTAGTACATATCGAATAAGTATTAAAATGTAACTCAATATAAGGGTCTCAGTAATTTTAATCTCACTAAATATAAATAGGTTACAATCTTATAGTTGATAGAAAAATAGAAGTAATAATTCAGATACTATTCAAAGACTTTGTAATTGCTATTAATATGTATTGTAAATGTATTGGTTATATATTTGATTGTAATGATAAAGAATGTAGAAAACAAGGCCAAAACCCCCTCCTTTTACACTCAATAATTCCTCCAATGTACCCCTTGATTTACCAGCCCTATACATGGCTAATGACGCCTCCTTCCAGCTAATACACCTTTCCAACAACATAAAGAGTGACCAATAACCAAATTAGAATGATATCACCCGCCAAAATCCTGTAGTAATAGGGATAATCTATCAAAAATAAAGAATAAGAAAAAAAGAGAGTGTATACATATAATACATTAAATTAGAAGACTAATTATTACTTAATATTATGGGGGATTAACAGTAGAAATGATGTGGCTAATTATGACATTAAACTACGTGAAATCCCCATTCAAAAATAACCAATATTGACTGAGAAACCATTTAAAAACCCAAAAAAGAGGTGAGACATTGGGTAACTACATGCAGTCCTTGGAAGGCACTTGCATGAGTAAATCCTTGACTAACTTAGGCAAATTTAAGTGTGGTAGTGAATTAAAGCACCAAGCTTGAGGTTATTGATGAAATTAGTGCATATAATTGTTATGTGCTTAGGCACCTTATGTACATAGTCATTTGTGATATAGACTGTAGTAGTGGTGTCCCTGTTCTCCAGTTCTTTCTGGAGTTCTACAGGCTGACACAGTGCTACAGGTTATGGGCTGTACCCACGGGAATTAAAACATTAGCTGAAAAAAGACTCCACAACATTAGCGACACTAGGAGTGTTAGTAGCTGAAAGACCCCCAGCGCATGTCTGAAAAAGATGAACCTTTACCTTCATCCCATGCTGGTAAAACAAAAAACCCCCTCTCCATCTCTGACCAGGAGCTAAAAAATCTTGGAAAAAATCCTTTTGACCCTGAATCCTCTGCCTGTAACTCACATAACTGCTGCACAACTTGCTCCTCTGTAAATCGCACACTATCCCCTACCCCTGCTTCCACCCTCACTCCCATACAGGAATCTCTGCTTTTAAATTACCTTGCTAACATCTCCACTACTAGCAAACCCCACCTTTTACCCCTCACTACTCTTTCTAGCCCCCCCTTCCCTAGAAACTCTAATTTATTACCTCCCACAAGCTCAGGCATAGTTGTGAGGCCAATTCAACCACTCACAAGTGTTGACCTACCCCTCACAAACTCGGATTTGAAACTTGCAGGACCTACCCTACACATGCCTTCCTCACTTACACAACCTTCCCACTCCCTATAGAAGGCCTCACTCAAGCAATTGAGAACCTCTCTATAAACCCTGCCCCTCCCCCTGCCTCACATACATCCTTCCAAGACTAGACATGAGTGACACCAGTAATGCAACACCAGCTGGGAGATCAGTCTCCCCTTTTAGACAGACTGATCCCCCCAGTAAGTCACACGCCCTACAACCACACATGTCACCAACACCACATCAACCTCCTGTTAGCATAATTGAAAGACAACACACTTTATGTAACGTCATTGAATTCACTAAATTAATTCCCAATTTTGAAGCAAGCAGATGTAACTACTCTGATTGGAATAGTAATGTGCTATCCCTCATTGAAGATTTTGTTGGAAACAGAGCATATGCTCCAAATGACAGTAATGGACCTGATGAATTTGAAGATAGAGTCACCCACTTGATTCTTGTGCACTCCATATCCCTAAGTTTGCAACATGAAATCTCAACTGATTGGAAAGCACGCCAAACATATCTTCATATCATCAAAAAATTTACCAAATCCAATCATAGCTCTCCAATGACTGCTGTTTGAAACTTCCTCAATATAAAAAAAAAATCCTTTCACATCTCACAGTGATTATTCAGCCACATTCAACAAATATTTTGAGGCAATCAAACAGCAGGGGATTTTTTTTGATCAAAAAGTCTTTAAAGCACTTATGTCTCATGCATTACTACCATCAACCCTGAAAGACTTTTATGTTGATTTGTGTCTTGCCCTGGACAACCGCCCTGACTCAAAATTGGTCGCTTATGAATATTCCAGCCAACTTATGTCAAGCCTAGTCCAAAATAGAGTTGATTGAGAAGGCATTTTACCTTCACCCACTGCAAATTTATCTCTCAAACCTTCTCATCTTGCTGCCACTCAACCTCAGAGATAAACAGATTCTTAAAGGCCTCCTGGTGAACGTCAAAATTGTCATGAATGTCATTCCACTGCTCATGTTGTGGCTCTTTGTCCATATTACCCTCATTCTAAAAATTTCTCACCTAAGTTATACATTATGTGTGAACATTGTAGAGAGTTCTAAAGTACTAAGTAGTAGACAAAATGCGAGATGGGTTGGTTCTTCTTTTCAATTTCTAAAAAGAAGTGCCTCCCACTCTTGTTTTTAAAGACAGCGCAATAATGTGTAACACTTAATATGTGATTAGAAAGTTTACAAGTAGAGAAATGAGTTTTAGAAAGGAAAAAAAACAAGTATTAATATCTGGATATTTCTATTCTTAACAAGCACAAATATTCACAGCTACTCCCTCCTGAAGCACTCTCTTTAAATATGCCTTATTATAGCAATAAAATAACTCTAATACTAGTGAATCCAACTGAATCTATATATTCTTTCTATGTTGCGATCTTTTACTTATACTATAAGAAATACACACACAGACACACAAATGACAAAAAGACTCAGAAAAATCTCTCTAATATATTCTCAAACAAATGATCACAGAAAAACTAATATCTTATACTTGACTTCACAATTATTAACTATTTGCTTGATAAATAATTATTCAACAAATTGTTCTCCTTTTTTACATTTTTACAGCTCTCAAAACACATTTCCCTAGTGGATCACCAGCGCTGACTCTAGCTCCACATTAGTAAAAAAAAACCAATCTATTAGTAAAATACATACACCACATGTAAAAACTACATGACCTAAACACACCCTATGCTTACTAACACTAGTATTAACTTGTTTCACTCTTACTCCACATGCGCGCTCCTGACTGTACCTTTGTTTTATTTCAGCACTACTTCCAAGTCTTGACTCCTTCTAATACTGATCTTAGTCCCTTTCACTCTTGGGTAGCTAAGTGATTGAGTCCCTGCTCTCCTTACTTCATTACTAAGTCCATAGTTCTGACAACTCACTTAACTAGTTAACTTCCTACATTACCTGTTTCATTAAGTTATCACACTTGCCATGGTGCAGTATACTATGCACTTGAGTCCTTCCTTAATGCGTAACACACGATTATTGTAAAATCCAAATCCATATTGTTCAGTTCTTGCAGTCCTAAATTGATAACACACAATTTCCCATTGTGAGGCGCATCCTGCTGAAAAATCTGAGCACACAGACCCTGAACCTTCTTATGTTCTTCTATTTCCCTTTCTTCTTGAAACACACAAATACATATTATAGTTTAGCACTCCCTACTGGTCTATGAATCAACTTTTTTCTTCCTGGACTATGTGAGCTGATTTGTCCAAAATCAAACTGCCTGTGAGGCGCGTATCACAACATGCTAACACTTATGCTTCTGATCCTAACACAAGAAAAAAAAGGTCTATATTCCATTCAAAAGCCATCAATTTTTTCCCATTTGTGCTAGAGATATTCAAATTGAGGCTAATTAAATCACTATCTTTGAAAAAATGATGGGGTTATATATGAAATGGTCAAACATATTGATTTGAATAGTGCTAAATGGTCTCCTGAGGCAATCACTAATAACTATGCAATCTTGGACAGTGGAGAAACTCATCATGTAACTGGATATGTGAGACTTCTAGTTAACTTCAGACTTCTTAAAAAAATTCCAGTCAAAGTGGCCACTAACAGTCCTTCTTCCTTCACCACTGGTATAGGAGATTTAAAAATTAAAGGGGATGGTGAAATAGTCACTATTACCTATGTCTTCTATTGTCCATATGTTAGGACTACTCTAATTTCTTTATTTGACTTAGTGAACTGTGGTTTCTGTTTTGGTTTGTGTTATGAAAAAAAATAATGGGGATTTATCTGAAAGAGGATTTGATTATGACTGTCCAGGTAGAGAATACCAGAAGACAATGGGTCTTGGATGTAATTAGTGTTAGTACCTGCATTTAAAATGATGTTCCCACTTATTGCTACTCCTTGCACCATATACTTCTCAGCCCTGTTAAAAAGAATAATCATATCAACAATCCACCTGCAGCCAAAGGTTCCCTAATGGACTGGCATAGAAGACTAGGGAATATCAGCGTTGACACCATCAGAAAAATAATCAATGCTGGTATGGGCACTGGATTACCATTATCTATGCCTGAAGGTAAGATTGATTGTGAAGATTGTTTAATTTCAAAGAGCACTAGGAAGCCATAAGCCACCCATGAATCAAAGCCAGAATCTTTAATGAGCTTTATTGTTTGAGATATTGTTGGTCCCATTGATCCCACTATTCATGGTACTAGGTGGGCAGTGATGTTCAGAGAAAGCTCTACTTCCTATGGTGAAGTATTTTTACCAAATTCTAAATCTGAGGAAACTTCATGTTTTGTTTCTTTCTATAAAAAATTAGAAAATATAACTGGGAAGAAGCTTCAGGTTTTACGCACTGATGGAGGTGAGATGCACAGTAATAAAATGGCTCAGATCTTGGCCAATATTGGTGCTACTCACAAAGTTACATGCCCCCACCATCACGAGCAAAATGGAACAGCTAAAAGGCTCAAAAGAACATTTGGTGAAACTGCAAGAACCATACTCCTTGCCTGGAAATACCTGAATCATTCTGGGGTTTGGAATACAAGTGAGCGGCTCATGTTCACAACTAGATCCCCAATAGTAAAACAGGTGACAAAAATCCTATTCAGCTGCTGTACAATTCCACTTCAAACTATTCTAATTTTTGCATATTTGTTGAAACAGATTTTTTTCATATTCACCTGGAAACACGCCGGAAACTAGATCAATGTGCTTTGATTCGTAAGTGTGTAGGTTATTCCTTAGACAATGCTGGTTGAATTTTCTGGAATGAAGAATCAAACACCTTTTTCAAATCCACCATGGCTGTTTTCCCTGTTGATTGCCTTCCCAATCATGATGCTGCTCTCCAAGCTCCAACAAAAACACCATCAAAGGGTTCTCTTCAGTCTATAATCAACAATCTGAAATTAGGTAATTTAAAAGATGAAGAAGCCCTTCTGCCACAAAAAAAAGCTGTTACAGAGGTTTTCCAAAAAGGTTTGTCACACTCTGATATTATCCCTAGAGCTCATCTACAAGCCATGATATCTCCTGACCATCAAAAATGGGAACTGGAATGCAGAAGAGAGCTAGCTAAAATGAAGAACATGGATGTTTGGTATGAAAAAAAGTCCCACCAGACAGTAAAATCACCAATGCAAAATGGTTATTCACCATCAAAAATCCTTCTTCAGAATCACCAACATACAAGGCATGCTATGTAGAAAAAGGTTTCCTTCAAAAACATGGTATTGACTTTACTGAAACTTTTTCTCCCACTGCAACTTTTGCTTCACAGCATGTTCTCCTGACTTGTGCAGCATATCAAAAATAGCCTGTAAAGTATTTTGATGTCACAGCAGACTATCTTTGCAGTGCAATTAACAAAGATATATGGGTACGTCCTCCTGAAGGTTTTCATCTGAAGGATAAAGACAGTGCTCTCCATCTGAAGAAAGCTCTATATGGCAACAAGCAGGTAGCAAGATGTTGATGGTTAAACATTTCTGAGAGACTTGACTCTCTAGGATATAAAGCTAGTCAATACAACAAAAGTCTCTATGTCTTAAGGAAGAAAGGTTTTTGGGGTGTAGTTTGGATACATGTTGATGATGTAACTGTGACTGACAGTAGTGAAGAGGTGTTGAAGGAGCTGGAGGATGGTTTAGATAAATCTTTAAAGGTAAAATAGAATGAAAAGGTGAATGGAATTGTAGGCGTAGTTATTGAAGAAGTGACTGAAGGCTTTAATCTCAACAATTTTCAGCTTATTAACAAGATATTAAGAGAACACAATCCTTCAGGAATAGTCAAAAGATCTCCATTACCTCAGCAGCTAAAAATCAAAACAGCAATTGATGATGGAGAAGCAGTTGAAACTACCAAATATCTTTCTATTCTAGTTACTCTCAGCTATGTAGCTGTGGCAACTAGGCCTGATCTTTTTTCTCAGTAAATTTCCTTGCTAGATTCTTTTCAAAAACAACAACTACTCATTGGACAGCACTCAATCACCTCTTATGCTATTTACAATACGCCACTAAACTTTCATTTCACATTCATCCTGACAGAGCAAGCCCCATTTAATTGTTCTCTTACACTGATTCAACATGGAACAATGAGGAGTTTTCCAGAGCTCAATCTGGTCATCTTTTACTTCTCAATGGCTGCCCTGTTATATGGACAACAAGAAATCAACTAACTGTAAGAAACTCATCTATGACAGCTGATTATGTCTCCATTAGTAATGTGATGAAGGATGCAATTTGGATCTCAAATTCTCTTCAAGATCTATACCCTGCTTTTCCACTTTTCAGGCTCCATTGTTAAAATAAAGGGGCCCTCTCCAATGCAAAGATAACCCTGGAGAAAAGAGGACAAGACATATTAGTAGGTGCTATTACTTAGTGAATGAACAGCCCTTCCTTAAGAAAGCCTTTCTAGAATGGGTCCCAACTGCAAAAATACATGCTGATATTCTAACCAAAGCACTGGGCCCATCTCTAACTTTCAACAAAAGGAAATATATCTGTGTGTGTTGATATATGGTGGAATGGGGGGATTATTTAATTTCATTTACTTATAAATTTTTGATGGTTAATTACAAATAGGAAGGATATTTATATTCGAATAGTTTAAATGACCATGTGGGGGGGATGTTATGTGCTTAGGCACCTTATGTACATAGTAATATGTGATATAGACTGTAGTAGCGGCATCCCCTGTTCTCCGGTTCTTTCCAGAGCTCTACAGGCTGACACTGTGCTACAATTAAGCAATGAAATGGTTCTTTCTGGAGCTCTACAGGCTGACACCATGCTACAATAAGAAGGTCAATTCACTTATAACTAAATTAGGACACTAAAAAAGTGCCCATTACCTATTTTAGTGTGTTTCCCCACATTAAGCATAAAATTTGGGGTGACTACAGTGTTAAAGAGCTAACTTTGCTAAAAATGAAGCTATTCACACACGAAAAATGCAGGCAGTATGTGGCAAGTACACAGATGGCATTTCTGGCATAAAAAACCCTAAATTTGAAAAGATTTATTTTTATGCATTAGAATAGCTAAATCAATAGCTCTTATTAAGAAAAATTAATCTTTCAAAGGGAATTTTTAATATTATTAAATTTATAGCACATATAGTCAACTTTTAAGTGATTTAAAGTGCATTTCTTGGTTTTCACATAAAACAATGAAAACAACAGCTTTAAGTCTACTTATAATTTATGTAGCCTTATCTTTAAGGCTCTTAAGATTAACCTCAAATATTCCAGCTTAATAATAAGTACATAATACTTATAAAAGATGGATATATGCATGTATATAAGGTATTATAGTGGCATATATTGTATTTTATCATTAATTTCACTTATGTATACAACTAGTGCACCTTTATTTATTGTTCCAATTTATAGTCCATGTGTTTAAAATAACTTATAAAAACTTTTTACTCAGTACTGGGGATATCCAGGCTGAAACTCGGCCACCCAAAAAAACAATAAAAAAATGATAAGTTATACACTTTTTTTTATTTTAAGTTATTTTTCATGTATTCAGAAAATTCTGTAGCATTAAAGATTAATTATTTAAAGAAATAAAAAATAATTAAATATTATGAGTACTGGTTTATAAACCTTCATTTGTTTGAACAGAAATTTATTTCTGTTTAAATTTTTTGAGAAGGGAGGATAAATTTGAAATTTTTTCTCAGGTATCCATTTATCAAATTCATTCAATTTTCCCTTAAATATTAATAAATACTCAGTTACTTTCTCTTCGGTAAGGATTTTTTTCTTGAGTATTTTTTCAATCTCTGCTTTTTCCACAATTTCTTCAGGTTTCTTTTTAGGCCTTCCTCTTCTTTTTGGAAATAAGTAAGGATCACTTGCATGGTAAGGTTTTAATAATGAGATATGGAAAACTGGATGTTTCCTATAATATGGGGCATATAATATGACTTCCACAGCATTATTAACAACCATTTTTTTGAATACAAAAGGTCCTACAAAGTAATCCTTTAATTTAACATTGCCTTGTAATTTAAAATGTAGTGTTGAAATAAGGAATTCATCTCCTTTTTTGAATTAATCTTCTTTATGAGATTTATCCCACCTTTTCTTTTTATATTCAAATTCTCTTTGAATGCACTCTTCTGCATTCTTTCTACACATTTTTTTAATATGAATAAAGGATTCAGTACCAGGGTGTAGATCTAACCTTGGTAATTTGTTTAAATGATTCACTGTGGTATTTGGTACATATCCCAACCAGAGTTAAAATGATTTTTTCTCTGTTACAGAATAAGTTGTGCTATTATAAGAAAATTTAAGGCCAGGAATTAATTTTACCCTGTCATGTGTGAATGTCTCATTGTCTTTGTATTCTAATCAAAGACACAATATCTTCTGATAATATCTTTTAGAGTCTATATCATTCTTTCAGCCAGTCCATCAGTTTGTGGATGGTGTGCTGTAGAAAATTTTAATTGACAACCTGATACTTCCATTAAAGACTCCCAAAACTCTGAAGTGAATTTAGGTTCTCTGTTAGAGATAATGACTTTGGGGAACCCAGAAGTATTCATCAATTGAGTCCACCATAAAAATTCCAAGTCTTTTTCAGATACCTCCTTATAGGTAGGGATAAATTTACTTATTTTTGTTATTCTATCCACAATTATCCAGCAAGATTTGAAACTTTCTTTTCCTGCTAATTGAAAGCCAGTGACAAAATCCATGTTTATAATTTCCCATGGAGCTTTTGGCTCTCTTCCCAGTAAAACTTTTAGATTTCTGACAAGAGTCACATGTGTCTATGTATTTTTGTACATCTTATTTTATGTTTATCCACCAGGCTGTATTTTCAACTCTAGTTAATGTTTTGTAAAAATCAAAATGGACAGCTAAGATGTCATGATGACAAGTGGTTAACACTAACTCTTTCATAGAAGGTGGTATAGCTATTACATTACTTAGCTTTATTCTGTAATATATGTATCCATCTCCAATTGACAGCTTATCTTCTTCAAATGCAGTTTTATACGTTGGAGGTAAGGTTAAAGTTAATGCACTAATAGAGGCATTTGTTGGATCATTTATAATGGTAGATAATTTAGGCAAATCTTTATTAGATGAAAAATTTTCTAATATATTTTGCATTAACTCTTGCTCTAAATCCACTATATAAATCCCAAATATATGTATTACCTCATTTTCATGTACATAAGCTGGGTTGTCAGTGTCATTTGGCAAAGGGCTTCAGGATAATTAATCCACATTAGAATGCAATGTTCCTTCTCTATGCATTATAGTCATTCTCCCTCTTTACTCTTGTATAGCTAGTTTCCATCTAAACATGTGCCTATTAGGTGTTTTCATGTTTAGTAATTATTTTACTGCACTAAAATCTGTTATTAATTCAAACTTCTGGTCTTCCAGATAGTAATGAAGTTTCTCCAGGGCCCACACAATGGCTAAACATTCCAGTTGGGTAGCACCATACCTTAATTCTGTCTTTCTTAAGGCTCTGGATATATAAAAGATAGCTACTTTAGATAATTTACCATTTATTATCTATTTTTTCTGTAAAGCAGCCCCTAACCCTGTATAGCTTGCATCAGTATAAAGGATATAAGGCAGGTAAAAATCTGGAAGTCCCACTATTGAATCTGTTTATTAAAAATTCCTTTAATTTTTCAAAGGCATGTTGTCTTTCATTATTCCAAATGAAAGCCTCATTTTCCTAATTAATGTTTTTAAAGGGGCTGCAATGGATTGGTAGTTCTCTATATACAGCCTATAATATCCACACATACCTAGAAAACTTTGATAATCTTTCACATTCTTACGTATACTTATGTTTTTTATTGCTTCCACTTTATTCTGGTGAAAAAAAATTTGAAATCCAGATACAAAATTTCCAAGTGCTTTCAAGGATTGAAACCCAAAATAACATTTCCTTAATTCAATTTTCATATAAATTTCATCCATCTTTTGAAATACTCTTTTCAGGTTATTTAAATGTTCATCATATGTTTATGAAAACACTATGATTTTATAAATATAAAATAAAAGAAATCCTTCAACAATTTCCTGATGAAAACACTACCCATCAATTTTTGGAAGACTGAAAGGGCATTCTTTGCACCAAAAGACATTCTCAAATATATATATATCCCCATGTGTGTGGTTATGAGTAAGAAATTCTGAGAATTATTTTCCATAGGAATCTTTAAGTAACCTTTGCTTCCATCCAGAAAGGAAATATATTTTACACCTTGTAAGGTAGCATGGATAGAAGCTATCCTTGGTAGAGGTTAAATATCATCTACAGTGAATGTATTCAGTGCTCTGTAATCACCACATAATCTTGCCTTATCTTTTCATAAGAGATTAAAACAGGTGAAATAACACAATACTTAGGTGTTTTGTCCACTTTTTCAACAATGCTTATTTTTAACAACATTTTAATGCTGTCTTCAATGTTTTTCCTTTTTGCCAGAGAAGCTGGGTAAAGTTTTGTCAGGCTGAGATCAAGTAAAGAGATGTGAAATAGTTTGAATTGTCAGTTTTCTAGAAAATTTTAATTTTCCTATATGAATACTGTAGTACATATCTAATAAGTATTAAAATATAACTCTATATAAAGGTCTTAGTAATTTTCATCTCACTAATTATAAATGGGTTACAATCTTATAGTTGATAGAAAAATAGATGTTATAACTCACCACGCAATATAGGGGGAGGACTTGCTAGCAAGTCCGCAACTTGAAGTCAGATGGAAATCAGATGGAACTCAGACTGAAGTAATACTGAACTTTCACTTGAAGTATCACACAAATAACAATGGATCTATATTGAAAACATAGTGAAAGTGTGAGGATAACTGAATGGAAGCCAGAAAAAATCATTCCATGAGTCTACTCAATGCAAAGTATTTTTTGAAGATCAGTGACTTTTTCTATTACCTACAACTGTTTTTACAGAATTGAAAACTATGTTTCAGCTACTATTTTATGGAAGTGAACTCTGTTCTTCGCCCAAAGAACAGAGTTCATCCTCCTATTTTCACACTCTGTTTTGTTTCAGCTAATATTTTATGGAAGTGAACTCTGTTCTTCGCCCGAAGAACAGAGTTCATCCTCCTATTTTCACACTCTGTTTGCACCAATCTCCATCCCTTTCAATTCTATCAACACATGCTTGTCTTCCCTTCCCATGCCTTTCGCTATCCTCCCAGCCCCATTGTATGCCATCCTCTTTTGATCCCCATTTCACCCCTCTCAACCTCTCCCAGACCCTTTTCTTCATTTAAAATGCCTCGGAACCCTTAATCTTCCCTTCCAACTCTTTCCCAACCTTTTCGCTACCCCATACACCCTTCCTCACCCCTCTCTCCAGCCTTTCCAGCCCTTGTAGCCCCATTTGTGTTCAAAGTAAATTCAATACTTCTTCATGATGGTTTCATCACTTCCTCAATGTGTGCTCAAAAAGATATGAATTAGGGTTCAAGGTTGCGGACTTGCTAGCAAGTCCGCCCCCCATATTGCGTGGTGACTCAGATACTATTCAAAGACTTTATAATTGCTATTCATATGTATTTTAATTATATTGGTTATATATTTGATTTTAATGATAAAGAAATGTAGAAAACAAGACCAAAAACCAACTCCTTTTATACCCAATAACTCCTCTAACGTACCTCTTGATTTACCAGCCCTATACAGTGCTGATGATTCCTCATTACAGATAATACACCTGTTCAACAACATAAAGAGTGACCAATAACATAATTAGAATGATATTACCTGCCAAAATCCTGTAGTAATAGCAATAATCCATCAAAAATAAAGAATAAGCAAAAAAAGAGAGTGTATGCTTGTAATACATTAAAATAGATGACTAAAAAAGAAATAATAAGACTAAGTCTTACTCGATATTAAGAAAGATTAACAGTAGAAATGATGGGGCTAATTATGACATTAAACTAAATGAAATCCCCATTCAAAAACAACCAATATTGACTGAGAAACCACTTAAAAACCCAAAAAAGGGTGTGAGATGTGGGGTAACTACATGCAGTCCTTGGAAGGCATTGGAAGGGGTAAATCCTTGACTAATTTATGCAAATTTAAGCATGGTAGTGAATTAAAGCGCCAAGCTTGAGGTTATTAATAAAATTAGTGCATATAATAAGGTCAATGCACCTATAATTAAGTTAGGACACTAAATAAGTGCCTGTTGTGTGTTTTAGCATGTTTCCCCACAGTGTATGTAGAATATGGGTTAATTATACTGTGAAAAAGCTAAATTTTCTAAAAATGAAGCTATTTACATGGGAAAAATCCAGGCTGTATGTAGCCAGTACACAGAAGCCATTTCTGGCATAAAAAACACCAAATTTGAAAAGTGTTATTTTATGCATTTTTTTAGCCAAATCAATTTTTATCATTAAGAAAAATTGATATGTCAAAGTGAATTCTTAATATTATTAAATTTATAGTGCATAAAGTCGACTTTTAAGTGATTTAAAGCACTTTTCTTGGTTTTCACATAAAACAATGAAAAAACAGCTTTAAGTCTACTCAAAAATTATTTAGCCTTATATTTAAGGTTCATAAGATTACCCTAACATCCTAATACTTAATATTAAGTACATAAGACCTATAAATGGTGGATATATGCATGTATATATTGGGTTATAATGGCATATATTGTATTTTATCATAATTTTTACTTATGTATACAACTTGTGTAATTTAATTTATTGTTCCCATGTATATTCCTTGTGCTTTAACATAAATTATAAGTTATTTTTAATTAATCCTGGGATATCCAGGCTGAAATATTTCTTTTTCAAGCTGCTAGGAATATTATCCAAATCACAACTTAAGGAGATTTTCATCTCATGGTCTTTGACCAATCTTAGTTCATGCAAACCATGAGAAAATTCCATAGGATAAGATTTTATAAATCTCAAAATATTTTTTCTTCAATTTTTGAGATTTTAGGGCTGAAAAAGGCTTTTTGGATTTCATTTTCCCATTCTACCAGCTCAGAGGTGGTTCTTCCACCTTGAAGTTGTTCTTCTTCAGGAGAAATGGAATAAGCTGAATTTTCAGAGCAAATCTTGAATTTTCTTTTCCCATTTATGCCTATAGTGAAGAAACTGTTTTCAGGATCTAGTTTGATGCCAAATTTGGTCAATAAGTTATTTCTAATAATAAATCAATCTTTAAAATTATTATTATCCATTACTAAAAATTCACAAACTGCTCTTAAATATCCATTATTAAATTTAAAGAATATAGCAGTTTTGTATTTGCCAAGTGGATGTAATAATGAACAAAAACCCCTCCAGTTCTTTTTCTGTAAAGGTTATAGTTTTTCTTTATACTTACTATCAATTTTCTTTAATGTGTTAATAGAAAATACACTACCTGCAGCCCCAGTGTCAAGAATTACATTCATTTATTTTCCACATATAATAACAGATTCTCTAATATTTATTATTTTTTAAGTATCATGAGTTACATCTTTAATTATTTCAGCTTCTTTAATGGAAGTTAAAGATGTATCTGTATGAGGTATTGTATCATTCAGGAACATAATATCCTGATCTAATACATATATCTCATTTTCATCATCACTGTAAGAAATGTTACTTTTACAATCCTCACTAGATTTCTTCTTCTCATCTTCATGATTACTTGGTTCAGAATCTTGTGATTTTTCAATAAAATTTATTCTTTTCTTACAAGTATGAACTTTAGCCCAAAATTCATTAAATTTGTAGCAAGTGTTGCTTTATTGTCTTTTAGGGACAAGGGGAGCTGAAGGATTTTTCTTCTCCACTTGTAACATATTTTTAGTAGGTGTTACTGCTTCAAAATTTAGCTTGTAATTATTATACCTGGTCTGATGTTTGTGATTCAATAATATTTCATTGCATATATTAATAAACCCAGAAGTATCTCTGATGGTTTCAGTTCTAGCTACAATAATGTCTCTGACTGATATTGGCGATTTCTATATAATTTTTTCTTTCCACTCATCATAATCCATTTTTAGATCCATGGCTTTCATGATTTTTATTAAATTCACTAAAAATACCATGGGTTTATCTCCAGAATTTAGATTATATATGGC
Organism: Hemileia vastatrix; assembly: GCA_030280995.1. Taxonomy (NCBI): domain Eukaryota; kingdom Fungi; phylum Basidiomycota; class Pucciniomycetes; order Pucciniales; family Zaghouaniaceae; genus Hemileia; species Hemileia vastatrix. Next base: position 27,223,685 of record JASXTE010000014.1, on the reverse strand, counting down.
TTTCTCATACAATCTTTGTTTAGTGATTCTAAATTTTGGGCCACCAAATTGCCTTTCAATTAGTGCCTTCCATTCATTCAAGGAGTAGCTAATTCCCTCACTCAATACAGATTCAAACAATAATAAGGCCACATCTGTAAATAAAGATATCAATTTTGATGTAATTTCTTCTTCAGGTAATTTGTATGAAAATTTTAAGCTATCAATTCCCTGAATGAGTAGTTTCCAATCAGATTTTGAATCCCCATCAAAATAAGGGTGCTGATCTAACCTAGGCCAGTTCTTTTGGTTAGTTTTTTATTCCCTAATATGAGGAATATTAAGTAATTCACTTAGTTTAGAAAGATAATCACTTATATCATCCTTAATGATTTGATATTCTCAGAGTCCATGACACTATTTTTAAGTTCAATCATTGGTTTATCATCCGATTGTTTCATAAAAACTGGTACTCTTTCCACATAGGAGGTATTGTCCTCTACTTTATCAGTATTTCTCAAAATGTTAGCTATTTCAATTCCTACTCTTTTCAACCTATCCTCTATTTCAAGTACATTTGTTAAGGTATTATTCACATTTGAAAAAGAAAATTTTACATGTCCCTCTATGGTAGCCATAATATTCTGAGAAAGTTATAATTTATTTTGTAAATTCTTAATCACAGAGTTTAATCTTTTATTTTCATTGGTTAATTCACTATTTGAATTTTCAATAATTTTTAACCTATTGACTGTGATACTGAATGATTGAGTAAGGTTTAATAATACACTTTCTGTATTATTGTTTGACTCTCTAGAGTATTCTTCCAATTTTTCAATCCTTAATAAAAATTTGCTAATGATTTTTGATTCCATTGGATTTTATTTTAAAAAATATTCATTTTTTCTGTGTCCAACTCAAAAGACTCATCATCAGGCTAATGATTTACTTCATTTGGTTCCATTTTAATGTGACTAGTATTATTTTGGTCATCAATATAACTATGTAAATTGTCATCATGTAAAGAAAAATTTAAAATGTTATTTTCAAATGAATAATTTTTTAAATCTTTATCAACTATATCCAGTAAATCTCTATCTATCTCATTACTTATAAATAATTCATTATTAGTATCATATAATTGATCCTGAGAGGATGAATGACATACAAAGGTCTTATTACATTTACCCTGCCTCTCCTTGCCTTTACCCTGTAAGGGTGACTGCTGAAGCCCTGCTGTTGAGGGTTGTTGTAGTTTTGGGCATACCAGTCCCATTTCAATTTGCTTACAGTAATCTTTTGGTCCTCCTCTTGAGATGGAGGTGTGGCTGTGGAATTTCTGGGTGCAACTGTTGTCTGTGAAGATTTTATTTCCACTGGAGCTTGGTTGACTTCTATGAAACCTTGAGAAGTTCTTTTCTCCAGACTGTTTATCTGGTCTACTATGATGTTGACATTTACTTTTAGAGTTTTAAGAAGAGTGAATAGCAAGTGAATTTTTTCAGGTAAAGTATTTTTTGTTTTCCTTATTGATACTTGTTTTAAAAGTCTTTCCCTTTCCTCCAGAGACATCTGTGGAGTGTTGCTGTTGGTGGGAGAATCCTGACCCTCCATTTGAATGTCCTGTAACAGGTCTTTCAGCTCTAGGTATTAAGTAATAAGTTTTTGACTTATTACATACAATACCATTGTTATCTTCACAAATTTTTATGTAGAATTTAAATAAAAAAGTGAAATTGGAGATATTAAAGCTTCAAAAGGAGTTTTATCAATATTAATCAATACTATTGAAAAAAATTTTATTGCTTAATTTTAGGTATTTATTGAATTTATATGTGCCAAAAAACAAATATGCTTTTATTTAGTCACTTGATTTAACTGGTCTACAATATTTAGCCCTGTTTTTATATTTAAAAAATAAAATTTGTCTGTAATATTCTTTCTAAATACTAAATGAATTACAAATCAATAAAAAGGGATTATGAGTGTTTTTAAGAGAAAAAATTTAATCAGTTTTTTTTATCTAGTTTTTTATCTGCAAAGATCACAAAATTAATTGGTCTATTGACAGACTCCTACTAGTAAAATTTTTTATGTTAAAATAAGTGGTCAAATTGTTGATTCAACATCACAATTTTATTATATAACATGACTTCTTTTTCTGAAATCACCATATAAGTGACCCCAATGTGTTGTAATTATCCAAATATTTTTATAGGAATTTTATTCACTTGTAGCCTCTTTTTAATTTTTTTTCTTACTGGAAGATAACCAACAGAATTCTTGAGGAAAGGTCCCCAATTTTCAGGCTGAGGTCATGTACAGAGACGTGAACTAGCTTGAATGGTCAGTTTTCTAGAAGGTTTTAATGGTCCTATATGAATACAGTAGTACAAATCCAATAAATATTAAAATTTAATTCAATATAAGGGTCTCAGTAATTTAATCTCAATAAATATAAATGGGTTAAAATATTATAGTTGGTAGAAAAATATATTTAATAATTTAGATACTATTCAAAGAATTTATAAGAGCGGTTGATATGTATTATAAATTATATTGGTTATATTTTTAATTGTAATGATAAAGAATGTAGAAAACAAGACCAAAAACCCCCTCCTTTTATACACAATAACTTCCCCAATGAACCCCTAGATTTACCAGCTCTATACATGATTAATGACACCTCATTCCAAATAATAGACATTTTTTAACAATATAAAGAGTAACTAGTAACATAATTAGAATGATATCACCAGCCAAAATCCTGTAGTAATAGGGATAATCCATCAAAAAAAAGAATAAACAAAAAAGAGAGTATATGTGTGTAATACATTAAAATAAAAGATTGAAAAGGGAAAATTAAGACTTATTATTAGCTTATATTTAGGGGAATTAACAGTAGAAATGATTTGGCTAATCATGACATTAAACTACATGAAATCCCCATTCAAAAATAACAAAAAATGACTGAGAAACAACTTAAAAACTCAAAAAAATGTGGGAGATGTGTGGTAACTACATGCAGTCCTTGGAAGGCTGTTGCATGGGTAAATCCTTGAATAATTTAGGAGAATTTAAGTGCGGTAGTTAATTAAAGTGCCAAGCTTGAGTTTATGAATGAAACTAGTGAATATAATAAGGTCAATGCACCTATAATTGAATTAGGACACTAAATAAGCACCTTTTGCCTATTTTAGCAAGTTTCCCCACAGTGCGCGTAGAATGTGGAGGTAATTAAAGTGTGAAAAAGCTAACTTCACTAAAAATGAAGCTATTCACATGGGAAAAATGAAGGCAATATGTGATCAGTACACAAAAGCCATTTCTGGAATAAAAAACCAAATTTGAAAAGTGTTATTTTCATGCATTTGAATACCCAAATAAATAGTTTGAATTTAGACAAATTTATCTGTCAAAGGGAATGTTTAATGTTATCAAATTTATAGCGCATATAGTCAACTTTTGTCAGCCTAGGTATCCCCAGGACTGAGTAATTCTTATTTTTAAAATAAGATAATCTTAATTACCTTAATATTATAACTTAAAAATAAGGTTAAAATACTTATATATATGGTTAAAATACATATATATAATTATTACACTATTATATGACTTATAATAGTTTAAATATCTTATCCATAGCCTAGTAATACTAATTATGGTGTTAATGGAGTCATAATATACTTATCTTAATTGTTTTTAAGTAATTATTGACATACATAAGCTTATATGTATACATAAACCTAATATTTAGTGAATTATGTGGTTATATTATGTATATTAAGGTCTATAAGTGGGTTTTAACCTCTTAATAGCCTATAGCCTTTATTTTTCTGCTTATTGTATTCAGTGGACTCACAATGCCTACATAAGCATATACACCTTTTTCAGGTGCATATATTGAGTTTGGACAACTTAATCTGCTTCATTTGAAGGATTTTCATGGATTTATGGGTTGGGATATCATTACTGGGTTAATATGGTAGCTTGGGGATGTTATTGGGGGCTTGGACATTTAATTTGGTTCTTTATATGCTTTGGGTTTCATTATATACTCTTTGGATGAGTCATTTTACCTGTTTCTTTATGGTATCTGTATTTATCTGTTTATTCAATTTATGGTATGGGTCTGTGGTATCATTAATTTTGATGGAAAGTCCTTACTGGAGGTCTGGGTGTTGAACCTGCTTGAAGTGGATGCCATGGGGAGGTTATGGGCCCTCAAAGTTATGTAATTTCCAGGGATAGCAGTGACATCATCTGAGTTGAAGGTCTGTGCACTCTAGTAGATTCTGGTATAAGTAAAGGATGATTTGACGGGTTATTGGACATCACCTACTTACTAATAATCAAAGAAAAACTATTAAACAATTATTATTATATATAAATTTATTATAAAGCATTTATAAATTGACATTATCTTTATATAAGCTATAAACATATTTTATTGATCTATTTTCCACCACTTGCACACATAAAAACTCATGTATTGTGAGTTTATATTGAGAATAACTATTTTATTGGTCTTCCCCTGAGGTTTAATCACTAAATTATTTATCAATAAGCAGTAGGAACATGAATATTTACTATTAAATCATACTTAGATACTAGCACACACTGACAAATTTTAAGGGATTTAAAGTGCATTTCTTAGCTTTCACATAATACAATGAAAACAACAGCTTTAAGTCTACTTAAAAATTATGTGGCCTTATATTTAAGGTTCTTAAGATTACACTAACATATAAAAACTTAGTATTTAGTAAATAAGACTTATAAAAGGTGGATATATGTGTTTATATAAGGTGTTATCATGGCATATTTTGTATTTTATCAAAATTTTTACTTATGTATACAACTTGTGTACTTTAATTTATAGTTCCTATGTATAGTCCATGTGTTTCAACATAACTTATAGGTACTTTTAACTCATTCCTGAGGATATCCAGGCTGACATCAATAGTGAGATTTAAAGAATTTTTTTAGGAAGGAGACTGAGGGTGGGGGAGAGAGGAAAGAAGTAAGTGATTGTGCTTTCTCTGAGAATCCATAAGATCAATTGGCTAGAATGTCAGCTACTTTGTTTCCAGGGATGCCTGAGTGGCCTGGGAACCACCAGAGGTGCAAACTAATGGAAGGGATAGTCTTTCACAGAGTAGATGCTGCATAGTAGATACTCATTATAGTGGCAAGGTTTTATGTAGGATTTAAGGAGGAAGATAGTGCCCAGATGACTGCTTTGTTTTCAACCATTAGGATAAGAGAATTTAAGAAAGATGAAAGAGGGTTTGACATGAATAGTGACAGTCCAAGGAGAAAAACTATCATTTATGCTTCAAACAAGGAGTAGGAATTGGTGCCCCTAGGAAGGTCAACAAGGGGTGAGAAAGTCCAGGATAAAAAGCTGCTTCCATTGCTCCTGCTAGGAATTTAGAGCTGTCAGTGTAAATTTAGTAAGACTGGGGTATGGGAGCAGAAAGGGATAGAGAGACTTCTCTTATTGCCTCTTTTTTGGAAGTGCAGATGATAGGGTGGAAGGTAAGAGGAGACCATGGAGCCAAAGGGGATGGACATCAGACATCTAGGTCAGAGAGAGGAAGGTGGGTGGGAAAGATATGGGAGGTGGTGAGGTTTTGGAGTTGGTGACAATGATTTTTGGGAATGGGGAAGGAAAGGGTTTGCCTTGCTAATCTAGCCACAGGTTAAGATACTTGGAGGGAGAGAAGAACAACTCAGGCAGTATAGACTACCTGATCCAGACATGATTTACATGTGGGTGACACAGATTCATGTAGGAGGTTACTCACCGGGGTGGTTCCGAAACAACCTAGTGCTCTCCTAATGGCTTTGTGTCTATGGTTTGTAGGAGGCAAGTAGCACAAGAGGATTTGTTTGGGTAGTGCCACACTATAGCAGCATAGTCAGTGCTTGAGTGAACAAGTGAGGAGATGAGAGTCTTAAATTTTTGGAGAGGAATTCCCCACCCCAATTATGTAAGTCTGTGAACTTGAGAGATTTATTGAAGACCAGAAGCTGAGGTGGCTGAGCCATGGTTGCCAAAAGAGAGGGTAGAGTCAAGGCTAATTCCTAGCCATTTCAATGATGAAAGAGGAAGAGATTGATGTTGTTGTATTTTAAGATTGGGGGATTTTTGGCTATTGATTTCCTGTGGGTGAGTAGAATCCATTTTGTTTTGGTGTTGTCAAAAAATGCAGCATGTTTTTCACCCCAGGCAAGTGACTCCCTAACTAGCTTGGCTAGCTTGTCTCTGACCGCATCCACACTTTTGTGGGCTGCTAAAAACAAAACATTATCAATGTACCCTAGTGCAAGAGTAGAAGTAGAGAGATAGGGGAGAGAAAATAATCCAAAGTTGTATATAATTTAAAGTATAGGAGAGAGGGTGTATTCCTGTGAGACTCCCTTGGGGTTGAAGGAAGAGGGAGATTTGTATGAGGAGAAGGTGATGCTTGTGGATCTATCAGTGAGAGAGTTTATGATAAGGGAAATGAGGTTGTGAGGGATGGGGAGAGAGTAGATATTTGCTTCAAGTCTTGGAATTCAACTGTGGGGAAAGCTCCTTTCACATCTAGAGAAAAAGCCACAAATACCCTCCCTAACTGCCACTTGCCCTTGCTCCAGGTAGTGAGGTGTAATAGGGCATCTGAGGTGAACCTAAGGGGGTGTCTGCCATAATGCGTTTGAGGTAGGGAGCCACTAGATTCTAGAATGAAAGAGAGTCTCTTTTTCAGTAAGGAGTCAAGAAATTTACCCATTTTATTCAAAAGGGAAATGGGGCAATATGGGTTAGGAATCATGTAGTCAGAGATATTTGGTTTTGGGATCATGATGGTTGTTTCCCTTTTCCAGGAATTGGGGTAATAACACAGTTTAAGGCACACTTTGTAGATGGGGAGAAGAAGAGATGCAGTTTTTTGGGGGTGGAGGACTAAGAGGGCATTTGGGATGCCATCTGGCCCTGGGGCACATTTCTTTTTGGTGTGCAGGAGGGCCAATATGAGTTCAGGAAAGGTGAAGGGAGGAGACAGGGGTTATGGTCCCTTAAACATCACCAGCAACTAAATCACCTCCACTCTCCTTTGGAATCCAAAAAAAATTTTTTTTCTTGGTTATCTCTATTTGAATACAACACCAAAAATCTCCAGTTTCAGTTTCCTCTCCCTTTTCTTTCTTTCTCTCTTCATTTTTTCTGTCTCCTATTCTAAATTCATTTATATATCTAGCAGGATTCCCAGGTGTGGTCTCTAACAAGAACACATCTTAGTTTGATGGAGAAGTCTGTATAATCCTTCAGTAGTTATCTTTCTCTTTCAAAAAAATATAAAAAAAGTAATAATAAAAAATAATCATAAAAATTAGTTAAGATTTCATCTTTTTCATGACCAAGAAATTCAACTCCTTGACTGACCCCTTCACCATAATCTCACTGAACTATGCTGCATATTCAAAGAAGAACAACAAATCCTTCACCTCAACATGAAACTAAAGAAGATGCCAAAGACTTGACACATGAAACAACTGAAAGACACCAAAAGAAGATCAAAAGTAAACAATAACTGCTCTTGCAAATGTCAAGGCTGAACTAAAAAATTGGCCACACTTACTAAAGTCTGAAAGATCAAATTTTGGATCATGGTTGCAAGAAATCCAAAAATTCCTCATAGAATACTTAGACAATGAGAACTTCTACATCAGGTGTCTCCCATCATTTGGATTGAACCATAAAAAAATTGGTTGTACGATTCTTCTAAATTCTGTCAATCTTGACTTGTGTGAAAATATTTGACAAAAGACCTTCCACCATTGCCTTTTCTCATCGAAAAAATCTATTTGGAGCCACATCAAGAGCCCCCCAACTCAATTTGATGAATAAAATATGGAACCTAAAAGTTAGCACAGCACAAGATCCAGTACTTCTCCACTTGCAAATGAGAGCTCTCAACAATTCGAAAGATCAGGGATACAAGTTCACTGAAGACAAATTTTTCTCAATAATGCTACATCATTCAGTTAAAAAAGGTTCAAATATAAAAAGAAAAGTATTCAGAAATTCTGAATTAAACATGTGAGATGATGGAATAGCTCTAAAATGTGTAGACATGAAAAAAATAATTGTAGCAACTTTTGAATGATGCTGACTTCATGGTGCCAAATCCCTCAACTATCCATTACTCCCATCAGCCCACTCTGCTCATTACAATACTATACCTTTCATCCCTAAACATTTTGTGTCCTAACACAAATCCAACACATACAGACCAGAGAAATTCTGGAATCGCAATTTTTCAAAACACTTATGCAAAGATATTCCTCACCCACCATTTTTGGAAAGCAACAAGCACAACTAACTGCTTTTAAAACCAGGTTTTTCTGCCAAAAAATATTGGCTCCAGGACTTCCAACCACTAACTTACAAAAGACTTTTCGACATTTTCCTCCTAATCCCAATGTTGGATGTTTTTCAACAACTCAATAATATAATAACCAACCTCCTACTCAGCAGATGTACTCATACCAACCAGTTTACCCCTCAAGAGGAAATAATAGAGAAGGTAATCATTAAAATAGAACAGAGCCATGAGCTAAAATCATGGAACTCGAAAACACTCATGAAGCTGCACCAGCTGATTTTAAAAAATTACCTTTAACAATCAATCCAGTCCAACAACAAGGCAAGCTGTATACAAAACAGGAGCAACTCATCATCTAACTGGATCCAAGAGTGAGTTAGTAGAAATAAACCTACTTTCAAGCCCACCTCCACTTAAATTTGCAACTAGAAATGGTCAAATTTTCATTACAAGAAAGGGGGATCTACATTATATTGGACTGAATGGAACAATAAAAGTAATTAAAAATGATTATTACTGTGATAAAGCAACATGTAGATTAATCACTCCAGCATCCCTAATCAGTGCAGGAGCTAACACAAGTTTTGATAAACAAAGAAATTTCTACATTCTTTATCAAGGTATATACATATTAAAAGCAACACTGACTATCAGTTTCTGGATCCTACCATGCCCAAAATTTGAAAATAAAAATACTACAAACAATTTCTATTGTTTCTCTGTCATTAAATCTCCCTCTAATAACAAAAAAATTTATAAATTGTCTCCATGCAACAATAAAACCAGAAAAAAATTTCAAAAACCAACCACAAAAAGTAACAGACTTTCTATACTACTACCACTAACTATTTGGTCATGCAAGTTTAAAACAAATAATAAACTTAATTTCCAATAGACAAGCACTTGGTGTCCCAAAAAATTTGCTATCCTGGGAAATCAATTGCAAAATATTTAAAATCACAAAAATTAAAAGATCAGCCACTATGCAATATAAGGGGTGGACTTGCTAGCAAGTCCTCAACCTGAACTCAGATGGAACTCAGACTGAACTCTACTTGGACACCCACCTAAAACTGTTTTTCTGAGTGGTGTTCATCCCTGATTGTATGGTTCCTTTATCAATAGCTCAATGTGTGTTCAATCTGTGGTGAGTTTGGGTCCAAGGTTGAGGACTTGCTAGCAAGTCTGCCCCCCATATTGTGTGGTGAGCCTTACCCCTTTCCACTCAGAAACCTTTTATTGGCTAGAGCTAGTAACAGCAGATTTGATTGTTCCTCTAGATGAAACAACCTTTAAAAATGGTTTGTATGATCTCACTGTGAAAGATGTTTTAACTTTGTATACTAGATGTCAGATTTTAAAATGGAAATATGAAAAACAACAATAATGATTGATATTTTCAATTGCCTAGAAAAACAATGCAACACACATATAAAAATATTCTGCTCTGAAAATGGGGGAAAATTCAAAAAAAAAAAAACTTGAGACTTTGTTGAACTCAAAGGGCATTATTCACAAACTTTAACTACCCTACTATCATGGACAAAACAGAATGATAAAAAGAAAAAACAGGTCAGTAGCAGATATGAGACAAACTGTTTTATTTGATAGTGGCTTACCTAAATTTCTCTGGGGATTCGCATATAAATAGGCAGTGCACACTCTTAACTGGCTACCCAACACAACAACACCCAACTTAAAACCATACAAATCCCTTTTTAACAAAAAGACTTCCATTCATCTAATATTCCCTTTTAGATCAACTTAATATGTACATATATCTAATGAAAGCAGACAAACACTTTCCAAATGTGCCATACAATGTGTATTAATTGGTTTTCCCAAAAGCTCATAAGAATGGCTTTTCTGCAATCCCAAAAATAAAAGAGTAATAGCATAAGCATGTAAATATTTTGCACCCAAACCAATAATAGATGAGTCAATTAAGCAACCTACAAATGAAAAATGAAACTATATCATATACTCAATTTAGCACAAATGGAAACCAAACCTGAACTTCCCCAATTACTTGGTGACTTAACTGCTGAAAATAGAATCAAACAACAAGAAGACATAATAAATGCCATTGAAGAAGCATCAGCTCATCTTTCTTCCTCTGCACCCAAGACCTTCAAAGAAGCCTCAAAATGTGCTAATTCCAATCTATGGAAACAGGTCTGTATAAAGGAATTAAATAATATGGAAAGGATGAATTTGTGGTTGCGTAAATTTCCCCCAGAAGGCACATCAATAACTGATGCTAGATGTTTTTTTGCCAAAAAAACTGACAATAAAGGGAATATAATAAAAATAAAGGCTAGGTATGTTGTGAAGGAATTAAAATGAATTTCTGGAATTGACTATTATGAAACTTTTTGCCCAACAGCAAAATTTACCACTCAGAGACTCATGCTCACCATTTCAGCCAGGAAAATTTGTCCAGTTCATTTTTTTGATGTGACAGTTGCATATTTACATAGTCAAATTTATGAATAAATATGGATAAAAGTCCCAACAGGCTTTGAAATTAAAGAAAGTAAGGCTCTCCAATTAAAAAAAGGATTTTACAGAACATTTCAGGCAGCCCACTGCTGGAGGAAACATCTTAAGACCTAAGAAGAAAGACTACCACTAGCACTAATAATTGCCTAAGAAAGGACTGACTATTCTGTGAAAATAATAGAGACTAAATAAGACTTACAGTGTTGGAATTTCCAACAGTGAGGGAAGGCAGGACTGACTATTCCAATTAGCAATGAGACTAGAGATTAACTGGGTTACTAGATAGGTTGTCTGATGAGGGGTGCTCCACAGTGTTGGCCCAGTATAACCCCCTTATTCAATATCCAATCTTCTGCCTCTTTACAATTCATAGCACCCATAGCGCTCCTCCTCTTCACCTCTCAACCAAATCCTAATATTACCTCCTCTTTTACCCCTTTTGTGTTCTGCAATCCTTCTCAAATTCCTTAACCTTTCATTTTTACTCACCAAATTTTCCACAAGTTCCCAGGACTAATACCCAACCACATAAACTTTCCAATGAACCAAGTACTGAACCTTTCCCCTATACATCCTCTTAGAAACAACCTTTTCCACTTCAAAATCCTCTTCATTTCCCACCTGTATTGGCGCTGGTGGCTCTTCTGGGAATCCTGGAATTGTATCTTCTTTATGCTTTTTGAGCAATGAAATGTTGAAAACTGGGTGTACTTGTCTCATTGAGATTGGTAGTTCCAGTTCATAAGCTGAGTAAGATACCCTGCATTTGACTTTGAATGGTTCCACTTTCTTGTGATCTAATTTAGAGCTGGTGTCCAATGTGGAAAGGAAATGTGAGTTTAACAAAAATTTGTCACCTACCTGTAGTGCGTGACTCTAGGTCCTCCTTTGATCATGATAATGCTTCATTGATTGTTGAAATAACTTGAGAGCCACTTCTAGTTCTTGATGTATACTCAATATTCTTTGTATCAGCTCTTCCACTTATGTGACTTGTAACATGGATGGGGTACCAATTGAGAATGTTTGGTGGTATCCATAGTTGGCGCAAAAGGGTGACATGCCTGTTTCAGCATGTTCCCAGTTAATATACGAGAATTCAGCCAATGGTAACATCTGCACCAAGTCATCTTGCTGGTAGTTAATGAAATGGTGTACATATTGATCAATTGCCTTATTTACTATCTCAGATTGCCTGTCAGTTTTCAGATGCCATTTTGTTGATAAGGTGGACTTAATTTTCAGTTTCTCATACGTTGCTTTTAACAATTTAAAGTTAAAAATACTTCCCCTAAATGATACTATACTTTCAGACAGTCTTTGTACTTTTGAGAAATGCACCACCATTAAGTCTGAAATTCACTCTGATGTAACCTTGGTATTCTGGGAACAAAGTGCACCATCTTGGTGCTGAAGTCAACTACTGTGAGGATAGCATTCTTTCCATGTGACTTGAACTACTCCACTATAAGATAATAAGAGAGTTTTTTCCATGGCTTCTTGAGTATTCTTAACAGGGTTAGTGGTGTGGTTTCAGGGCTTATCTTGTTCCTATGGAAAGAGTCGCATTCTTCTACATTGTGCTGAACATATACCTTCATGGACTTCCATTAAAAGTATAAGTTCACAAGCTCCATGGTCTTCAGCATTCCTGGGTGCCCTGCCATGGGGGAGTCATGATTTAATTTAACCACCTTCCTCTTGAGCTAATCATAATTTGGAACCTCTATCCTCACATTCCAATATAGTGCTTCCCCCTTTATGTGATACCCCTCAAATCATTTCCTTACCAATACCTCTTTTGATAGCACCGTCTCATCCTTTTCCTGCTCCCTCCTTACCCATTCCATCAAATCTTCATCAGTCAACTCCACCTCTTCTAGGATTACCCCCTCTTTAAGGTCCCCCTTCAATAACATACCACCAACAGTATGTAGCTGGTCTGGTGCTGGGAGCAAGTCAAGACCTCATGATAGCGCATCAGGTTTTCCACTTTTCTTCCCTGGTTAGAACATAACAAAAAAATTAATTCTACTTAGCAGTTATGCCCAGTGTGCTTGCTAGAGAGTCAACTTTTTAGTAGTCAGGAATGTTTCTAAGTTTTTATGATCTGTGTAAATAATAACTTGTAGTCTGTGAGGCCCTCCTTCCAAATAGTGGCACCAGGTGCATACTGCCTCAACTAGTGACAATACCTCCTTATCATATATTTTATAGTTCAATTTGGTGCCTAAAAGTGTTTGTGACAAATATTCTACTGGGTGCAGGTCATTTTCAGAATTGTATTGCGATAATACTAAGTCTAGTGCAACATCTGAGCAGTCGTATTCCTGAACAAATGGCTTCAATAAGTCAGAGATTTCAAGAATAGGGGCTGTAACAGATTTTCTTTACAGGTATTAAAATTTATCTTGTTGGCTACCTGTCCAGATAAACTTGACCAATTTTTTTTGTCAGGTTGTGAAATGGTTGAAAAATGTGGGAGAAATTTTTAATAAACTGGCAGTAAAAATTTGCAATGCCTAGAAGTGACTGGAGCTCTTTTACTGATGCTGGGTTCAGCCATTCTTTTACTGCCTTTGATTTCTCTTGGTCCATTTGATCCCTATTATTTGAAATTATTATACCCAGGTAGTGTATTTCACCTACTGAAAAGACACACTTCTCTATTTTTAACCATACCTGGGCCTCCCTCAAGTGCTGAAAACAGTCTTTCACATGTATCTGGTGTTCCTCCATTGATCTGGAGTAAATCAGGATGTCATTTAGGTACACAAAATCTATCCCTATTCCATATCTAAAGATTCTATTTGTGAAGTGTTTAAAAGTACATGGGAAAAATGGAATTTCAAACCATTCAAAATGACAACTTAGTGTAGAATGCCAGATTATGTTCATCATCTTTTTTCAAATGTATGTTGTGGAAAACTGCCCTGAGATCTAGGGATGTGAACATTTCTGTGCCCTGTAGACTTTCAATCAACTCACTAGTCAGTGGAAGGGTATATCTATTTTTAACTGTCAGTGCATTTAATCTTCTGAAATCCATACATGGTCTCATTGACCTATCCTTTTTACCTGCAAAGATCACAAGGCTTCACAGAGAGATTTTGATTCTCTGCTGAAACCATTCTTTAGACTTTCATCAATAATCTCTTTAAGTACTTTTGACTCCAAGTTTGAAAATGGGATTATGTGGCTAAATTGAGGAGTTGCACATGGAATCAGATCAATGGCAAAGTTTTATGGTTGGTGAGGTGAAAGAGTTTTGACACCTCCATCTTCAAACAGTGATAAAAATTACCAATAGGTTTCAGGGACAATTTCCTTGAGGCTTCTTTTTAGCTTGAAGGTTGGACCTTTTCTGCAATCTTGAAGGATATGTTCCAAGCTGTTGCATTGCAATCCAGTTCCTGTTCTTCCTCCAGCGCCCCCTCCAAGTCCTGAAACCTGGCATCAAGAGAAAGTGCCAGTTCTTTCAGAAAGTCTGCTAATGATAATGAATCACCAGGAGAATTAACTGGAGGGGCCTTTGACCCCTGCAGAGGCCAGGGGAAAAATTCTATCTCTACACCATCCACCTGCCCTTTTTTTTTTGTGCCTTCTACTCTTCTTGGTGCACTCTACCCCCTTTCTGCTCCTCCCTAGTGCTTCCCATTAGTTTCCCATCCACAGCCTGCTGCTTAAAATTAAGAGGAAGCATCAGTTCTTGTGGAAAGTCAACTAATGATAAAAAAAAACAGAAGACTTTCAAGGATGAGCCCCTGTCTCCTGTAGCGGCAAGGGGGCCAATACTTTAGCTCTTGTGTCCCCTTTCCTTCCCATCTGAACCTTCTTTTCCCTCCAACTCATTTCTGCATTATATTGGTGTAGCCATGTAATCCCCAGTACCATTTCATACTGGCCTTTCAGTTTATTTGCATACTCCCTGCACCACTACTCCCTTCAGTCACACCAAAACCTGCAAAAAACCTTTTCTCTTACTTCTCCTCCACCACCTGCGGATCCTTCAAGCATAATTAAATGCCTAGGGTGGTCAGATTTTTCTTTTTTCTTTTTTTTTCTCTGTAAAAACTTGTTAGAAGTAAAACAGCCTGTGGGCCCACCCTCAAGTAGGGCTTGTACATTTTTTATGGTGTCAAGGGTCATTAAAGGCAAGTTTAGTCTAATGCGATTATCATTTACTTCAAGTGGCTTACAATCTGATAATTCTTTTACTAAGTCCCCTTTATCCTTTCCCTCTAATACAATCTCAGAGGGAACAAACTTCACTCCCAAGCACTGTCTTTTACCTGCACCTTACCTGCCCTATCCCCCATCTCACTAACCCTGATTTCCCCCCTACACTCCCTTGCTAGATGAGCACCACTACCATATTAGAGGAACAGCCCTTTTCTCATGAGCCTTTGGTATTCCTCATCAGATAGTCTTTTCTTCCCACTAGCACTGTGTGCATTGACTGCATCAATGTCCATGGATTTTTTGTCCTTGGAACTGGTCTGGCTTGAAGAGACATAGCTGTTCTACTGAAAAGCACCACTCTAACCATCCACTTGCTGATGCATAAACTGGTTATCTATTTGGATGTATAGTTCCATTAGAGCTTGGAGGGAGGTTTGAAAAGGGGGACTTATTAGGGAATTTCTGATATTTTGTGATGGCTCATTTATAAAGTGAAACATGAGTGCTCTTTCTCCTTATGATGTAACATAGCAGGAGTGGCACTGGAATTTGGACACATTTTCAGCAAAAGAGTGTTTCTGTTTCAACTTGTTGAGAGCATTTTCTGAGCTTGTGGCCACATTGGGGTCCCCAAATGCTAATTTGAATGCTTCCATGAACTTAAAGAAATCTTTTTCCAACTTGCCATTTTCAAGGAGTTCCTTTGTATATGGCCTATCCCAGTGCACTTCCTTGTATGTGAGGTACCAGATTGAAAATCAAATTTTTGATCACTCATCTGGGAACTGATGGTGGTTGAGAAGGACATATAGATTTACCTGCAATGTGTACTCAACCCCTGGTGTGGTAGTCAAAAGTCTAGTATTGCACTTAAGTTTATTAAGAATGGATTTTTGGTGGATTATTGCTGAGAATAGAAAGGCCACTCTAATTCGAAAATAGTTATATTAAACAAATTAAGTATTAAAAGTGGTTTAAAAAGGTTTGATTTTATGTGTCAAGATTTAATAAATAATTACTGGACAGAAAATTAAAGTATCAGTCTAAAAGTTCTTGTAAATAAAGGTCAGTATTCTCAAGAAACAATGCAAATTTTTCTGAATTTTTACCACTTTTCTACTATTTTTAATAACTATATATAGTATTTTTGATTATTTTTGACTTTTTATAATTTGCTTAACTTTGATAATTTTTCACAAGGTGAATAGGGATGCACAGGCTACAAGAAAATAAATAAAATATAAAGGAAAAAAATCTTTATCATATGTAATTTTATTAGATTTTTAATTAGTATTTTAAAGGTTCTAATTGAGTCCAGAAATCCGCACAAGCTCAGTACAAACTCCAAAGATCTCCAGACAGGCTCCAGAGAAGCTCCGGAATGCTCCAGCTATGAATAGTAGGGCAGGTGACATATTATCCATATAAATCCTGAAGAATAAAAACTAGATTGATTCTAAGAACTTAATATCATTATACAACAAACAACCAGAAGCACACATATAAAAATCATTAATATTATATATCAAATTATAAAATTGTAATACCCTTATATATATAAGACTTTTACATGACATTATATTAAATTCACTCATCATCATTAATATTAATCTATAGGGTACCATTTAAAAGGTCTCATAACTAGGGATCTGATTTTTACAACTAAATCTTATAAAAACAAAATCTTCATAAAAATATATTATTCAATCATTTATAGACCCTTTTTAAATACAACTTCACTGTTGTGTTTTTCAACCTCATTTTAAAGAAAACTGATTCTAAATCTCAACACCATTATTGAAAAATATTTTATTGGCCATTTCATATAAAGTAAATGTTATAGCTTAGTTAATTGTTAAATCTTTATTTACTTAAAGGGACAGGGTTTTGTTTGGTTTATCCAAGTAACTTGAATTCTTCTTATAGAAAGGCAACTGTAAGAGTATTTGTACATTGGCGGCACCCAACATGGGGTTTGAATTTTCTGGTTTTTAATTGAACTTACTTGATATCTGGACTAACTTATTCTGAAAGAAGTTTATCTAACCAAAACTCATTTTCTTTTAACAGTTTACTTTTATGTTTTTGGGATGTCTTTTATTATTGGATCAAGTGTTTTGGCTGCTGGTGTACCTGTTAGGGGACCAGTAAGAATAGTATCTTGGGATGGTTCCAAGTTTACTGGTGAGTATTTAGAGGGATATTATATAGGTATGAAATTGATACTGGATTGGATAGAGCCTCAAGCTTGTATATGGTGAAGCAGATTAGGTTTCTTATGGGAAAAAGAGATGTGGAAGAAGAGGTTATTTCTATGGATGGCTACAAAACTCAGAATTGGGAGAAGCTGAAGATGGAAATCAAAAAAATTTGGCCAAATGTTTATTCAATGGTTGATTTTAAGGATATTTCTACGAAATGGGAAGCTAAAGGTGGTTTCAACTATCTCACTACGAAATATAGGGGGTGGACTTGCTTGCAAGTCCCCAACCTGAACTCAGAAAGAACTCAGATGGAACTCAGAATGAACTCATACTGAACTCACAATGAAATCTACTTTAAAACCCACCTAAAACTGTTCTACTGAATGGTGTTCATCCCTTGTTGTATGGCTCCTTTGTCAATAGCTCAGTGTGTGTTCAATCTGTGGTGTATTTGAGTCCAAGGTTGCAGACTTGCTAACAAGTCCACCCCCCATATTGTGCGGTGTCTGGGTAAGTATTATCAGTTTATAGTTGAATTCCAGGTGGTTTTGGATTATTTTTTGGTTTATTGAATTTTATTTCTTGAAAACAATTAAAAGTATGTTTTTTGGGTTTCTATGGGGGAAAAAGTATAGAAATACATTTTGATGTTGCTTACTAGTGCTAATTTGATGAAGAATCTCCAAGATGGAGAAACTAGGATTCCTGGAATGGAGGTGCTAAAGAAGGTTATTTTGGAGTATCTGGATACTCATAATACTGTTTATTTGGACTTTGGAGAAGACACTTTGGTGACTCAATAGGTAGAACAGGTAGCTTATGTGGAGATTTTGGACTTTTCTATTCCTACAGATTTTGGCCAGAATGAAGATACTATTTTTGATAACAATTTTTTTGGGAAAGAAAAGGTTTCTGAAGATAAAGATATTTATTTCATTAATGAAGAATATTTGGACTTAATGGAAAAGTTTGGGATAGATGATTTGGAACTAGACTCAGAGGAATATTTTCCTCAATTTTTTACTTTAGAAGAAGAGTATGTCTTCAATGAAAAATCAAATATGGTTATTGGATTTGGAATAGTGGAGGCAGTGGGCCATGGAGGTAGGGTTATGGTAGATGAAGATGCTATTATGGGGGGTGAAGATGCTATTATGGGGGGTGAAGATGTCAATGTGGGACCTCAAGAGGTGCCCAGGGCCAAGGTTGATAAAAATAAAGTTTATTATGAAAGGCCGGTTGGGTCTGGTCAAGTGAATGTTGATGTTCCTGCACTAATGTATGGTGCAGAGGTGTTGATTAATGCTGTGAATGACTGGGATTCACCTAAAATTTGGAAAAAGGTGTGTTTTTCTTTTTGTCTTTTGTAGGAAAAATTCTGGTGAATGTTTTTGGTGAGTTTTGGAATAGGTGGAAATGCCATTGAGGCAAATTTATGGACTTAAACCAAGGGATCTCCAGAATTTAATTCCTCCAAAATGAGGATAAACCACCTTTAAATTGGCTGAATATTCTTTATATTTTATCTGGATTATTATATTTCCTTCAAGATTTTAATGATTACCATCAAGTTTTGGGGTTGTAAGGTCTGATTGCTCTAATGTTGCAATCTTTCCTCAAGAAGAGATCCCAGATTGCAATAAGTCAACTCACTTGGAGATAATTCAAGTGGATTCTCAATTATTTTCTGTTTATATTTAATTGGAATTTCATTATGTGTTTGATTTTTCTATATGTTTATTGTTTTATCAAATTATTCTATAAAATTCAAAAATGGTTCAAAAGGAAATATGGGATGTATTATGTTGGATAAAAATTGAAAAGGAAATTTGGGTAATTATAGTAATATTAGTGGTAGATTATTTTATGGCCTCCAAAAAGAAGATTAACTGCATTATAAGGGCCTCCAGCATGAGGATAAACTGCAATTATCAAATCAAAAAAATCAAAAATCTTAGTATAAATAATTCACAAAAAAATAATATTTGTGATGATTCTAGTTTTTTCCACTGGCTAGTGGTTAAACTTCCAACTTTATTTACTGGTGACTTTATGGTGTTAGATGAAAGGAAAAAAGTTGTTTGAAAGTTATGTGATAAACTAGACAAAAGAAAAGGGGGTAGTAGTGATAAAAATAAAAATTTGAAAAAAAATATATGTTTCAACTTACTCTATTTCAGATTCTGGTTCTGAAGTTGAAAAATATTTTTATGACAAATTATGTAATGGAAAAACTATAATGGATTAAGTATCTCAAGTAAAATTAGACATTGGCATGGAAAAATATAAAAATGTAGCAAATAAAATAAGGCTGATTAACAAAAAATTTTTAGCTGAATTAAATCCACCATTGAGAATATCAAAAATGAAGAGATCCATATGACTGTCCTTTAGTCAAGAACCCACCTGAATTTACTGAAACTTCCAGAATCACCATCAAGATGTTAGAGGATGTTAATTTTGTACCTGAAGGATGGCTTTTGGGTGAAGAAAAAAGGTTGTTGTTGGATGTAATGGTTAAGAGGTAGAAGGGCATTGCATTTGTAGAAGAGGAGAGAGGTGTGTTAAAACATTCTTATGGGGAGCCCTACAAGATTCCAATGGTTTGCTATGAGCCATGGAAACAGAAACCAATTTCTATACCCACTGCTTTAAAAGAAGGTTATATTGAAGTCATTAGAGAAAGGATTAAAACTGGATTATACAAATGATCATCATAAAATTATTCAAGTCAAGGATTATGTATTAAAAGAACTAATGGAAATCTTAGGGTAGTTCATGATTTAAGAGAACTTAATTGCGTTACAATAAAGGATGCAGGAATACCACCTAGTGCAGAGGAGATTGTAGAGATGTTTGCATGGAGAGTGTTTAATGGTTTAGGAGATATTATAGGTGGATATTATGAAAGAGAGTTGCGTATAGACTCAAGACAACTAATGAATTTTGATACACCACTTGGACAATTAAAGCTAACAAGATTACCTCAAGGAGTAACAAATTCAGTTGTAGTTTATCAAGCTCAGATGGAATGGATTCTACAGGAAAAAATTCCACAATATGCTGGTATATTTATTGATGATGGTGGAGTAAAAAGTCCTTACACATATTATAGTAATCAAGTATAGATGGAGAATCCAGGAATACAAAAATTTACCTGGGAATATGCTGTAATTCCAGAGAGGATCATGTTAAGGATAGAGGAGGCTGGTATTAAAATTTCTGGTTCCAATTTTTCATGTTGTGTGCCAGCTTTAAAAAACTTAGGTCATGTGGTATGTAAAGAGAGTAGGATTATGTCAAAGAACAAAGTAAATATAATTCAGTCCTGGCCAAGACCCAAGAATACAGCCAAAGTCAGAGGGTTTTTAGGGGTATGTGTGTATTTTAGAATGTTTATCAAGGACTTTTCTTCATTGGATGCTCCTTTGATATGGTTGAATAGGAAGGATTCTGACTGGGAATGTGATGAAGAGTTCAAAGAGGTGTATAATAGATTAAAAAGTATTTAGGGAAGATATTATCTTGCATAATTAAGATTATGGGAAAGATGCAGGCCGGATTAATTAAGCAGTGGATTCAAGTCAAATTGCTGCTTTGGTAGTTCTGTCTCAAATGGACAAAGCAGGTTATATTAGACTGGTCAGGTATGAATCTGTGGTTTTTACTGAGGTGGAATCAAGATATTTTCAACCAAAATTAGAACTTTAAGGTGTGGAAAAAATTCTAAAGAAACTTCAAAATATTTTATTGGGAGAACACTTCAAATTGAAAATCAATGCAAAATCTAGGATTCAATGATCACTTCCCCTAGTTTACCAAATGAGCCCATGACTAGATGGATAGATTTTATTCAGAATTTCTCTTTTTTTTTAGTTCACAAGCCCGGAAAGATGTATACTATGTCTGATGGCTTATCAAAAGGCCACCTACTGAATAGATTCTGACTCAGAGTAATTCAATAAAGATATACCTGTGATCAAGTCCAGTAAAAAAGGTACTGAGGAATTTCATTAACTCCCCCATGAGGTTTAACTTTTAGTATTAATATCTATGAATAGAGATGAAAATTACCTCCACCAAGAGGATAAACTGGAAAATAATAAAAATATGGTAAATTATGTGCTTTGGGAGTTTGATGATAGTGTAGATAAATTTGGTAAAAAAGAGGTAGGAGATGTTGTGTCTATGGATGACAATGGGGAAATAGTGTGAAATAATAAAAATATGGTGAATGGTGTATATTTTGTATTTTTAGAAAATTTGGTTAAACAGAGGTTGGGTGTGAAAAATTTGGTTATAAGGATGCTTGACAAAGATGAAGATGTTAATGCTGAAAAGGGTAAAAAAGGGAAAGAAGAAAATATAGTTTCTAAAAGGTTGGAAGGTTCAAAGATGGTAATTTCAAAAAACTGTTATGATAAAAGGCAAAGTCAAGATTTTAAATTATTGACTCATTCATGTGAAGGTGATTTAGGAGATAGTGAAGTGCCCATTGAAATAATATTAATAGATTTTTAAGATGATGTATAGCAATAGACCGGTGTAGGTAGACTCTTACAGTCGCCTTGCTGTAAGCAGAATCGGAAGGAGTTGGATAAACTGAAGAAAACCCTGTCCTTCTAAGTAAAATAAGGGGTTTTCAATTAAAGAAGCTTACTAGTATACTTGAATTGATTTAAAATATAGATGGAACTCTGATTTTATGAACGCTTATTGAGATTTAGAAGTAGCAGCTGTTGGAAAAGAAATACTGATGACAACAATTAAGGTGTACCAGTGAAAGATCTGAAAAGATAGACTTATATAATTAATAAAGATTTTATTTTAATGAGTTGAAAATAAAATCAAGTCTCTGAGATGGAGACCTTTCCAATGATACCCTATGTGTGATGAAAATATAATTGTTGTGTTGTATTTCAAAAGTAATATAAAATATAAATGTTGTATGGGTATTATAATTTATTTAAATTTGTTGTTATATGTTAAAAATTGTTAATAATTCAAAAAGACTCTCAATATCGAAACTAAAAGACCAAAAAACATGTAGAAGACTAAGATTCTCTCCTTTCTATCTGATTCTCCTACTCCAGACCTTTCCAACAATACCCTACATGCATAGGATCTACAATAAACTATTGATCTAACAAGCATAATAAATTCTAACCAAATTTTGCCACAATAGCCAAACTTTTCTGCAGTGACAAAACTTTGCACTGGTGATCAGACTTTTCTACAGTGACCAAATTTTGCACTGGTGATAAGACTTTTCTACAGTGACCAAACTTTACCACAGTGCCCAGACTTTTCTGCAGTGACCAAACTTTGCACTGGTGATCAGACTATCCCATGGTGAGCAAATTTTGCAACAATGAGCTCTTTTTGCCATAATGAGCTAATTTTTCCATAATGAGCTAATTTGGCCAGAGTGAGCTTGATTTGCCACAGTGAGTTAATCTTGTTGCCATGACCAAACATTGCCACAATGACAGAACTTTTCCAGTACACTTCGCTTTTGCACCGGAAAATCACCAGAGCAAACCGGAGTGCACCGGAGCACTGGAGTTCAGTGGCCATTCCATCAGCACACCATATCCACCAGAAATACTATAAGTCACTAAATCAAGTAAAACACTAAAAAAACATTAAAATATGATAAAAATCAACAAGAGATAAAAGATAGAGAAAGATCTGGGCTATCCAATGATAATAATAATTTTCCAAAATTCCAAATATCCAGCCTTATAATCCAGAAAATCACTACTAATCTTCAAAAATAAACCTTAGTGGCATACCCAGATGTGGAATGCCACACCGGTTTTTATTATAAAATTGTTAAATATTTATTAAAGTTAGAAAGGCTAGATAATAGTGATAATGATGAATGCGTGGCTATTAAAAGGAAGTCACCAGAATTTTACCTATCCAGAAGAAGATTAATGAGGAGGAGGTATCCAAATCATCAAGTAGTTGTACTCAAAAGAAAAGGGAAAGAATTGGTTATTAAATCACTACATGAACATCTTGGGCATAGAGGAGTTAGAGAAACTTATAGAAAAATTTCTGAAAGATTTTGGTGTCCTGTTATGGAGCTGACTGTTAAAAAATGTGTTCAGTCATGTGAAGAATTTCAAGGGAGAATCTATTTAAGACCAAAAGAACCTGGAAATGCAACTGGTGAAAGCATTTTTTTTGGTTGGGTTAGTTTGGATGCTTTTCATATTAAGCAGGGTACATACACCACAGGAAATCTAGGGGTGAATTGCTAGAAATCCCCTCTCTTGAAATTTAGAGTGTCCCTTAATTATGCCAGGTTTATGAATACTTTATAAACATAAGTAAATTAGAGTTAGATTTACATTTATTCTCAGATTGATTATAGACAGAATATCAACTGATTCAAAATTATGCACAAGTTGATCCTCCAGAATTTAATTTTGGTCCTCTGATGAGCACAAATTGAGCACAAATTGATCTAACCTAAGCTTATGCATATGTAATAATTCAGGATACTAGCTCTATTAAATTTGATAATAAAATAAAATATTGATGAATTTATATAAAAAAAACTATTATGTAAGATATTAAATTATAAATTTAGGCATCATAGGAGGGCACTTAATAGAACTTGATTATACTATGTGACACCTTAATACTGTATCACGCAGTTTGAAACATTTAAAACAAAATGTGTCATGATGGGCAATGAAATTTCTTGGACAGACACTTTCAAAATTAATACTGACCATAATACACAAGTATGAAACCTTGGCATCTATCCAATAAAAGTTTTTTCTTCTGATAAATTTATTTTTCTCAGTTACTCCCTTCTTAAAAGTGTCCTTGTGAGGTTTGTATGACCTTCAGGTGGGTAACTTGGCCACATCACACTACTTCTATTTCCATGATTGACCAAAACATCATCCTCATTTCCATCTAAAGAGTTGATCTCATCTGACTGTGGCTGATCAAAGGGGTCCACCACAAGTTTAGCCAAAATTTTGGTGAACACTTTTTTGATGGATAGTGACTAACTGGTGCTTTCCAAAATTTTCCACCTCAAGTTAGGCTTAAATTCAGGAGGATAAATTTATTATGAATACTAAAATAACTGAAGAATACTTTTGCCCTAGCTACTCTGCATCATAAAAGTGTCCAACTGAGGTTTAGCCATAATTCAGGTAGACACTTTTGGAAAGGCACAGTCTGATGGGTTTATTATCTATATATGGCAATAAGTATCAGTTTTTTATCAACATGGAACTAGAATTAATTTAATATGGCCAAAGTGTCCATCTGAAGTTTGGACAAAATACAGGTGGAAATTTTTATGAGGATTAATTGATGAAATGAAGAAAACTTGCAATTACTTTCCATCATAAAATTTTCAAACTTAAGTTTATCAAAAATTGTGGTGACACTTTTGCAAGATCCAGTCATATGGGATCAACTCTCTATATGGCAATGAGAATCAATTTTTAGTCAATCATGGCATTAGAAGTAATTTTATATGGAAAAACTTTCCACCTGATTTTTGGCCAAAAATAAGTTGGAAATGTTAATGAGGAATACTAGATTAACTAAAGAAGACTTGCACCCTACTACTGTCCATCATAAAAGTGTCCACCGTAAGAATTCTCAAACTTGTGGTTGACACCTTTGGCCTGGTCCAGCCATATGGGATCAATTCTGCATATGGAAATGAGGATTTAATTTGGTCAATCATGGTACTAGAAGTAATTTGATATAGAAAAAGTGTCCAACTAAATATTGGAAAAAAATAAGTTGAAAAATTCATTTAGTTTTTCAAAAAATCAAATTAAGTACAATTTTATTCCTGATGATGCACATTTTATCCAACACCTCTTCTGAGCCTTGAAAGTAGGAATTTAGCTTGAATTTTGAATTTCATATAAAATTCGTATTACTCAACCTATTTCTTTTCATCCCTTTTTTTCTTTTAGATATCAATTAATTTTATGTAAAACAAATCATTTTCATAATTTTTAACCTGTATTTAATAAAATTATTAAAGGTTTAACATCACCCTGTAATCATTTGGCACATGTTTTTTTGCTATACTAATAAAAATAATAATATACTGGTAACAAAAAATTGATCAAATGATAAAATATTTATAAAACAGAAAGATTAAATACCAGTGGATATGTTTTAAAAAAATACCAGGTGCACTGAAGAAGAGCTGCACCCTAGATACTCACCATCAAAAAAGTGTCAAGCACAAGTTCGTCCGAACTTGTGCTGGACACTTTTGGTCAGTTGCAGTCATATGAGATCCATTCTTGCTATGGCAATGAAAAAAATTTTTTGGATAAAAAAATTCACTAGAAGTAGCTTTACATAGCCAAATTTTCTACATAGATTTCATCCAAACCACAGGTGCACAATTTTTTATCTTTGAAAAAAAGTCAATTTAGTAAAATTTATCCCTGATGGCTCTCATTTGCTTCAACACCTCTACTGGCCTTTGATAGTAGGAATATTACTTGGATTTCTTTTTTCATATTTGAACCCTTTAACTTAATTTTTTATTCCTAATATTGCTTTTGGATATCAATTATTAATTTTTAAAAGAAACTATTTTCATATTTTTATAAATTTATTTAATAATATTATAAATGGCATAACATCACCAGGTATGCATTTGGCACATGAGTTTTTTCTATACTTATAAAATTAATAATATAATGGCGACCAAAAATTAATCAAAAGATATTAATGAGTGAGGAACAAATATAAAATACCAGTAGACATGTTTGTAAGAAATACTAGATGAACTGAAGAAAAATTCTACCCTAGCTACTCTCCATCATAAAAGTGTCCAGCACAAGTTCGGCCAAACTTGTGCTGGACACTTATGGTCAGGTGCAGTCAGATGGGAGCAATTCTCTCTATGGAAATAAAGATAAATTTTTGAAATAAAATTACACTAGAAGTAGTTTGATATGGCAAAATTTTCATGCTGAAGTTTTGGTAAAGCTCAAGTGGATTTTTTTTTATTTTTACAAAAAAGAAAATTTATTGCAAGCTTAGCCCTGATTGTGCTAATTTGATTCAAAATCTCTTTTTTCTGTTTATGGCAGGAATTTAACTTGGATTTTAATTTTCATCTTTGATTTCTTTTATTTTACTTTATTCCTCTCATATTGCTTTTGGATAGAAGTTTATTTTTTGTAAAATAAATCAATTTCATATTTTTTTACCTTTATTTAATAATATTATAAAAGGTGTAACATCACCCAGTATTCATTTGGCACACAAGTTTTTTCTATACTGATAATATTAATAATATAACGGTGAAAAAAATTAATCAATTGATAAATATGAGTGAGGCACAAAGATTTAATAACAGTGGAAATGTTTGTAAGAAATTTCAGATGGTTTAAAATGACTTGCACCCTGGCTACTCTTCATGATAAAAGTGTCCAGCACAAGTTTGGCCAAACTTGTGCTAGACACTTTTGGTTGCATGCCGTCAGACGCAATCAATTCTTTTTATGGAAATGAGACTGAATTATCACTCCATCATTGCACTGAAAGTAGTTTTATATAGACAAATTGTCCCCTGTAAGTTTGTCCAAACCTAAGGTAGACAATTTTTTCCTTTGGTAAAAAGTAAATTTGATCCATGTTAATCTATGATGGTGCCCATTTTTTCTGAATCCTCTACTGGCTCATGATAGCAGAAAATATACTTAATATCTTTATTTCATGTTTGATCTCTTTAATTTTAATCTTACCCTTTTATTTATCCTTTAGCTTTTAAATATCAATTTTATTTTGGTAAAACTGATAACTTTCACATTTTTTTAAATTTATTATATTATATTATTAAAGTTGTAAAATCACCCAGTGTACATTCATTACACATGTTTTTGCTATACTAAAAACATTAATAATATAATGGTGACTAAAAAATAATCAAATAATAAATATGGATGACACAGAAAGATCAAATACCCATAAACATTTTTAAAATGAATATAAGATTAACTGAAGAAGACTTGCACCCTAGCTACTCTCCATCATAAAAGTGTCCAGCACACTTTCAGCTGAGCTTGTGCTGCACACTTTTGGTAGCATGCAGTCATATTGGATAAATTTACTCAATGGAAGTTAAAATGAATTTTTGCTCAATCATTGCACAAGAAGTAGATTTATACTACTATACTATCCTCCTAATTTTTTGGAAAACCTCAGGTGGACACTTTTATTAATTTTTAAAAAAATAAAATATATTCCAAATCTGGAACTGGTGGTGCAAATTTTGTCTGAAAACTCAAATTATCTTTGATGGCAGAAATTTTATTTGAATGTTTAATTTCATATTTAATCACTTTTATTTTACTTTTTTATTCCTCTTTTTGCTTTCAAATATCAATTTATTTATTGTAAAACTAATACTTTTCATATTTGTTTTACTTTTATTGAATAAAATTGTGAAAGATGTAGCATCTCCCAGTATGCATTTGGCTTACAAGTTTTTTCAATACTAATAACATTAATATTATAATGGTGAAAAACGATGAATCAAATGATAAATATGAATAACACAGAAAGTTCATATACAAGTGGATTTGTTAATAAGGAATACCTGATGAACTGAAGAAGACCTGCACCCTAGATACTCACCATCATAAAAGTGTCCAGCATAAGTTCGGCTGAACTTGTGCTGGACACTTTTGGTTGCATGCAGCCAGATGAGATAAATTTACTCTATGGAAATGAAAATGACATTCTTCTCAATCATTGCACAATAAGTAGTTTGATATTGCCAAAATGTCCTCCTGATGATTTTTGAAAACTCATCAGGACACTTTCTTTGGTTTAACAAAAAAGAAAATATAGTGCAAGTTTAGCCCTGGTGGTGCACATTTGGTCTATAACCTCTTGTTGTTATTGATAGTGGGAATTTTCCTTAGATTTTTTTTTCTTATTTTATCCCTTTTATTTTACTTTTTTATTGCTTATATTGCTTTGGATATCAATTTTTACTTTTTAAAATAAATAATTTTCATACTCTTATACCTTTATTTAATAATATATGATTAAAGGTGGAACACCACCTGGTATGCATTTTTCACAAAAGTTATTACTATAGTAATAACGTTAATAATATAATGATGACAAAAAATTAATCAAATGGTAAATTTAAATGACACAGAAAGATCAAATTCCAGTGGAAATATTTATAAGAAATCCCTTTTGATTTTAAGAAGATTTGCTGTATGCCTACTCTCAATTATAAAAGTGTCCAGCACAAGTTCGGCCGAACTTGTGCTGGACACTTTTGGTTGCATGAAGTCATATGAGATAAATTCTCTCTATGGCAATAAAAATGATATTTCACTCAATTATTGAAGTAAAGAATGTTTAATATTGTAAAATTGTCCCCTGGAAGTCTGTCCAAACCTCAGGTCAAAATTTGTTAGCTATACATAAAAGTAAGTTTAGACCAAGTCTTGACCTAGGGGTACCCAACTGACCCAACACCACTTCTGGCTCTTGATAGTAAAAATTTTACTTGTATTTTTTATTTTGTATTTGATCCCAATTATTTTCATTTTACTTTTCTATTACTCTTTTTAATTTTAAATATCAATTTATTTTTTTAAAAACTAAACATATTCATATTTTTTTAACTTTATATAAAAATATTATTAAAGTTGTAACATCAACAATTCTGCATTTGGCATGCAGGTTTTTGCTATACTAGAAACATTAATAATATATATGGTGACAAAAAATTAATTATAAGATAAATATGAATGATAAAAAAAGTTATAAAACCCAATAGAAATGTGAAAAACAAAAAACTGATGTACTGAGAAACACTTCCACCCTAGCTACTCTCCATCATAAAAGTGTCCAGCTTAAGTTTGGCCGAACTTGTGCTGGACACTTTTGTTCAGGTGCAGTCAGATGGGATCAATTCTCTCTGTGGAAATTAAATTTAAAAAAATGCTAAATAATTACATTAGAAGTAGTTTGGTATGGCTGAATTATCCACCTTGAGTTTTTCCAAACCTCAGGTGAAAATTTTTTCATCTTTAAAAAAAATTAAATTTCATCAAATTTAGCCCTGATGGCACCCATTTGTTTCAACACCTCTACTGGCTCTTGAAGGCACGAATTTTTCTTGAATTTTTCATTTTCATATTTGACCTCTTTTACTTTACTTTTTTATCATTCATGTTACATTTGGATATTAATTTATAATTTTGGAAAAAAAATCATATTCATATTTTTTTAAAATTTTTTAATAATATTATAAAAGGTGTAATATAACATGGCATGCATTTGGCGCACAAGTTTTTTCTATACTAATCAAATTAATAATATTCTAATGAAAAAAAATTAATCAGATAATGAAATATGAATAACACAGAAAGATCAAATACCATTTGACATATTTTAAGAAAATAACAGTTGCACTGAAGAAGACCTGCACCCTAGCTACTCTCCATCATAAAAGTGTCCAGCACAAGTTTGGCCAAACTTGTGCTGGACACTTTTGGTCAGGTGCAGTCAGATGGGATCAATTCTCTCTATGGCAATGAAAAAAATTATTTGATAAGAAACTTCACTAGATGTAGTTTGATATAGCTGAATTATCCACCTAGAGTTCATCCAAACCACAGGTACATAATTTTTTATCTATAAAAAACAGTCAATTTAGTACAATTTATCCCTGATGGCTCTCATTTGCTTAAATATCTCTACTGGCCTTTGATATTAGGAATAATATTTGGAGTTCGTTTTTCATATTTGATCCCTTTACCTTAATTTTTTATTCCTCATATTCCTTTTGGATATCAATTAATAATTTTTAAAATAAATTATTTTAATATTTTTATACATTTTTTTAATAATATTATAAAAGGTGTAAAATCACACAGAATGCATTTGGCACACAATTTTTTGCTAATAATTAATAATATAATTAAGACAAAAAATTAATCAAACAATATGTATGAGTGAGGCACAAAGATAAAATACCAGTAGACATGTTTGTAAGAAATACCAGATGAACTGAAGAAGAATTCTAACCCAGCCACTCTCCATCGTAGAAGTGTCCAGCACAGGTTTTGCCGAACTTATGCTGGACACTTTTGGTTACATGCAGTCTGATGTGATCAATTCTCTCTATTGCAATGAAAATGCATTTTTCTTCAATAATTGCACTAGAAGTTGTTTGATATGGCAAAATTGTCATCCTGAAGTTTTGGTAAAGCTCAAGTGGATTTTTTTTTATTTTTACAAAAAAGAAATTATAGTCCAAGTTTAGTGCCACTGGTGGGCGTTCACCCTATCATGTCTACTTGCTCTTGAGGGGAGGAATTTCACTTTAATTTTTTATTTCATATTTGATCCCTTTAATTTTGCCTTTTTATCCCTCATATTGCTTTTGGATATCAATTTATTTTTTGTAAAACAAATCATTTTCATATTTTTTTACCTTTATTTAATAATATTATAAAAGGTGTAACATCACCCGGTATGCGTTGGGCACACCAGTTTTTGCTATACTTATAATATTAATAACATAATGGTGACAAAAATCAATCAAATGATAAATATGAGTGAGGGACAAAGGTCAAATACCAATTAATCAATAGTTTTTTTTAATATTATAAATTTTTTGATTAAATAAAATGGTAATAATGAATTATATTTTTCATCCACAATTCCACTCTAATGATTCCCACTGCACAAAAAGGGTTCACTTGGTCCTTTCTTTACTGCTTGTGCATATATTTTATTGCCAACAGTACTACAATTTTTTGTAGTGATTATCCCACATCTGATTCAGGAATATTTTTAAACAATATAAGTTTTTTTTACCAAAGACCTTACCATATCCAATATCCCACAAAAAATACAACCTGTTTTTGTATTAAAACCCGTTAATTATTAAGAAATTGTTAAAATAATTAGATTAGACCCTGGCACAGCTAGATCCATACCAACCGACCTAAAGTTTTTTCAATATTGAAAACAATTAAATAAAATTATGATATCATACTAAATTATGGGCACCAACCATAATTCAGCACTTCTCATTTGCTCTGCTACAAAATGAGTGCATGTAGCATTTTTCTAACGTCAGACTGTTTTTCTTCCTTCCCTCACACCTTTAGTCCAGAATGAAAATTTACTATGAGTTTTGGTCAAAATGGTTTGCCAGTGTTATCTGAATGCAATATGAATTCATATTGCATATTTCTATTTATGCATAAAATATACTTGTTAAGCATCATTTTTTTGCATTTTTAAATCATTATGCATATTTATGCATATTCATATGCATATTCATTATACAGATTTATATGCATATTAATATATTTTATTCATATACATATATGCACCTTTTTTTGCATATTCAATATGCATATTTTTATGCATATCCAATACGCATATTTTTTATGCATAATCACTATGCATATTTTTTATGCATATTTTTATGCATATTTTTATGCATATTTATTCTTCATAGTCATTATGCATACACTTTGGATAGGCATTTCACATCAATTTTTAGCATGCAATAAGTATCCACCATGCAAATTCAAATGCATATGCATCTATATCATACAGGCAACATATATTCAAGTTTAATATTTGAATATTAAGGTATGCTAAGTGATGTTGTTCAACCTTTTGCCAAACCTGAGATTAACTGATGTTCAATGTGGTTCTTAAGCTCTGCTCAAGGAGGGATTGTTCTGGATTCAATCTGTGACAGTTTATTTTTTCAATGTTTTTTCATCAGATTTAAAACATCTTTCTGACAGTTTCAGGATGGTTTCCCAACCGTTTCCTGACAAATTCCTGATAGTTTCAAATAGAGGGAACTGCTAGCAGTTCACCCCCAGATTTCCCGTGGTAATATAAATATTTTATTGTAGCGAGAGATCATTTATCTTTGTCATGCGCCACGTGACACTCGAGGCAAAATCAACTCATTAAATCAATAATATCGAGTCCTAAATCTATACTCGAAGCGCAGAAAGCAATTCTCCATAGCAACTGCGATTTTCCTTTGTGTACTTACTATTTAACTGTGCTAGCCTAAACTCTAAATCTAAATTAGTCAATCTCCCAATAGCGTACATTAGTCCTTTTCAATAAGCAACGCACAGCGCTAGGTTCAACGAAATAGTACAGTAGTAGTTTTCATTAAAGTTTTGTTAATTAATTAAAAAGGGGTAAATTGAGCATGGACGGATATTTAGCGAAGAGGGTCTAAGTGTATGTTAGTAATGGTCAATGGAATGGGAATGGTGCGATGGAAGGAAGGTCAATGTGAGGAGGAACAAAGGATATAAAAGGGGTTGGGTATTTGGTTCGATATTCCTTAGAATTAAATTATAAAATCGTATTTACATTAATAGTGGTAAATACTTAAAGTTAAAATCATTGTTATTGTATCTTTCTTTTATTTTCTCAATATTCATTTCTAAATCCTAAATCTTTGATTATTGAGTTTCCAACCCTTCGTGAGATTTTAAGAATTACTATAACCTTTGAAACTAGTCTATAATTCTTCTCGAACGAACCTCGAACCTGTAGCTATTACTTCGAGTGACCTTCGAATCATTTCCTCGAATCATTCCTCTGTGCTTCGAAGAAGTTTCTAAATCCCTCATCTCACTTTCAGGAACATCCTCGACCTTGTGTGTAGGTCGTCCGACGACAGTATAATTTAATTCTCCCTAGTTCTCATTCTTTGCACTACTAAGTCCTTTTAGGTGTTTCTAAAATTTTAAATGGCACCTGTTCAATGCACTCCTCCTACGGGTGCTACTACTAGAGCTTGCGCTAGAGGCAGGCCAACAGCCACAAGGTCAGTTTCCTGCACTCACTCTTTGGAACCACTTGACCTTAGGGAGCAGCAACATTCAGTTCAATCTGTAGAAGACATCCCACAAGATTTTGAGGATTCTAGTGATGAAGAAGAAGGAGAGGATACAATGCACGAGGCACCATCCGCCCCTGCCAATCCTCCAAACCTGGACCATCTAACTCTCTGGAAGATTTCATGAGACTTTTCATGAAAACCCTTTCAAATCCAACATCTTCAGAGGGATCTAAGTTCAAAACTCCTTCTATGAAATCTCCTGACAAATTCGACGGAGATCACCCAGACAGATTGCGACCCTTCTTGCAAACCTGCAAGCTACTGTTCTATAATGACCCTCGAACCTTTAACAGCGACCCATCAAAGGTTGTTTACGCTTCTTCATTCCTAGCCGGGAAAGCAGAAAGATGGTTCGAACCTTATCTACTCTTGCTTTCTTCGACAGAAACCCACTTACTTATCAATAATTGGGAAAAGTTCGAGGACCAACTTTTTACGTTGTTTGGGGACCCTAATGAAACGGACAACGCGGAAATAGAACTTGATTTACTTCGCATGAGTGATAATGGTAAAGCTTCTGAATATATCTCGAACTACAGAGCACTTCAAACTCGAGTAGGTTGGAATGATGCTGCCCTTAAGTATCATTTCAAGAAAGGACTTCCTTCGAGGATTCTAGATCAATTAAATCTTCACGGTCAGAAGATGACTACTTTAACAGATTTAATGGATCGAACCCTCGAACTTGACGGCGTTTATCAAGGACGACTTCAACATCGTCAATATGCCAACAAATCTCAAGGCCTAAATTTTAAATTGGGACCTTCTTCACACCCACGACCAAATCAATCCTCCTCGACTCAATCCAAAGCCAATAAGGGAAAAGATAAACCTCGACCAAAAGGCTCGACCCCAGGCGATATCAGCAAAGTACTGGATCCTAAAGGGGAACTTAAAGAAGCTGAGAGGAAGAGACAAGCAGATAATGGGTTATGTATGTATTGTGGGGGTAAGCACAAGTTGGAAGACTGTGTAAAATTGTAGGAAAGAGAAGGTACTAGTTCGAAGTCAAAAAACTAGTAGATAGTTTACTTGTGTGCAAAGCAAACTATCTTATCTCTCCCAGTGCACAGAACCTCCATGTCTTAAGGACTGGAGTTGCCTTAAACCGCTTGAGATTCATTCTTTATAAGGAGGATATCCTCTTCAGTTGTCTTATAGACTCTGGAGCTTCAATTCCTTTTGTTAGTTTATCTTTTGCCGAGAAGCTTCAACTAACATTTACAGATATCGATCAAACTCCAATCTATTTGGTCGAATCAGAGGAGCCTAAATCTTGGGTAAGTAAGAAAGTTTTATGGGTTTTCAACTTTCCGAACTTTCCCCCCTTCGAGTGGGAATTATCAGTCTTGGAAGCCCCAAGGATGGACAATACCATTCTTGGCCATGACTATTTAACGCATTGGAATCCCGAAATTGATTGGACTAGGGGATTGATCACCCCACACTCTAAGTATATTTCTGATTCTTCAATGCAGGTCAATAGGGAGTTAAACAACCCGCCTGACAACGTCCTGCTAGAGGACAAGTCTCTGCCAGATGACTTGCAAGCATCTGATCCTTCTCTAAATGAGCGATTGGCTAACCCTTCTAGCTCGATGAATTCACTCGAAGAGGATTTAAATTGCCTCGAAGTAATCGAATTCTGCTCTCTCAATACAGGTATCCCCTCAACAGATTCTCTCGAAGATGAAGAGGACGACCAAATCAACGTTGAAGCCATTAAATCAACTCTACCTGAAATCTACCATGATTTCCTCGATGTTTTCACAATCCGTAAGGCCGATAAGTTACCACCTCATCGACCGTACGATCATCAAATTGAGTTAATAGGCCCAGTACCTCCGGCAGGTCCTGTATATTCTTTATCGAAGGACGAATCTCAAGTTCTTCAAGACTAAATTGCAGAGAATGTAGCCAAAGGTTTCATCAGAGCCAGTAAATCTCCAACTGGCTCCCCTGTCCTCTTTGTAAAAAAGAAGGATGGTAGTCTTAGGTTGTGTGTTGACTATAGTAAGCTCAACACAGTCACGAAGAAGAATGCATATCCTGTTCCTCCTATATCATTACTTCTTACTCTTTTCAATGGTGCTAATTTCTTTTCTAAAATTGATCTTAGAGACGCTTACAATCTTATTCGCATTGCGGAAGGTCATGAACCACTGACTGCAATGCGCACTAGATTTGGTAGTTTTGAATATTTAGTTATGCCTTTTGGATTATGTAACGCACCTTCAACTTTTCAAACTTTTGTTAATGATATCTTTCAAGATGTTGTTGAACAATTTGTAGTCGTCTATTTAGATGATATTTTAATATTCTCGAAAACACTGGATGAACATATTCATCATGTTTGACAGGTCCCAAATCGTCTTTGAGATCATCGTCTCTACGCCAAGCATAATAAATGCGAATTCCACCTCAAATCAATTGATTTCTTGGGTTTTACGTTGTCCACTGACGGTTTACTCATGGATGACAAAAAAGTCCAGAAAATCCTGGAATGGCCTGAGCCAAAAAACATTAAATCACTCCAAGGATTTTTGGGTTTTGCAAACTTCTATAGAAGATTTATTAAAGATTACTCTAAAACTATTTCCAATCTTACTTCTCTTCTTAGAAAAGATATTCCTTTGGTTTTTTCTTCTACAGCACGAAAGGAATTCGAAGCACTAAAAACGGCGTTCACCACAGCACCAATTCTTCGACATTTTGATCCTTCTGCCTCGACAATAGTTGAGACAGATGCGAGCGATTATGCTATTGCAGGGGTCATCTCCCAATTAAATCCTGAAACAAATTTGTTTCATCCTGTTGCTTTTGAGTCACGCAAACTCATAGCCGCAGAATTAAATTATGAAATCCATGACAAAGAGCTTTTAGCTATTATCCATTGTCTTAAAAAATGGCGTTCTTTTCTTCTCAGCCTAGATAGTCCTTTTCAACTTTTAACAGATCATAATTCTTTGAAATACTTCATGTCTTCAAAAGTGTTAACCAGGCGTCAAGCCAGGTGGGCTGAATTTTTGTCTGAATTTTCTTTCTCTATTTCTTATCGCCCACAAAAAAACTGCATTGTCCCAGATATCTTGTCACGTCGGGATGACGTTTACCCACAGCGGGGGGACGCATTTTCTGACAAGAACCCAGCAAATGTGCAATCAATCTTCAACAAATCAATGTTAACGACTCATCAACTTAATTCAATGACAATTCAATCTTTTCGAAATCCACTATCCAACATCCTCGAAGCTCAGTCGAAGGACAATTATTGTTTAGGGTTAAAAGACAAAATACTCTCGAAGCAAGGGGCCAAAAGATTTAGTATTGAATCAGGTCTATTAGTCTTCGAAGGTAGAGTAGTCATACCCGACAACAATGAGATAAAATTATGGATTTTCAACAGTCGACATGATTCTCCATTAGCTGGTCATTTTGGGGTTGATAAAACCTACCAGTTAATAGCAAGGTATTTCTTCTGGCCAGGTATGACCAGGGAAATCAAGGCCTATATAAAAGCTTGTTACAAATGTAATAGGAATAAGGCTCCCCGTCACCGGAAGCATGGGTTGCTTCAACCACTTCCTATTCCCTCTAAACCTAGGGAATCTTTATCGATGGATTTCATTTCTCAACTTTATATTTCTAATGATTTTGATGCTATATTAGTAATAGTAGATAGATTTTCAAAAATGTATATTTTTATTAAAACCACTACTACTGCTACAGCAGAAGATTTGTCAAAATTGTTTCTAGAATATGTATTTTCTAAACACGGCTTACCAAATGATATTATTTCAGATAGAGGCTCATTGTTTGTATCCACATTCTGGACCCAAATGTGTCGACAACTCAATATCATGAGGAATCTCTCCACGGCCTATCACCCTGAAACCGATGGTCAAACAGAAAGAGTTAACCAAATCCTCGAACAATATCTTCGAATGCATGTCAGTTACCAACACGACGATTGGACCACATGGTTACCATCGGCCGAATTTGCTTATAATAACTCGACTCATTCTTTGACACGACAATCTCCCTTTGAAACCATTTATGGACGACATCCTCGATTCAACTCAATCCATGTAGGAACTAATCATCCTGCGGAACATTATCTTTGAACTATATCACGACTCCAAGAGGAACTTTAAACAAATTTAGAATCAGCGATTCGAAGATACAAGGAACAGGCCGACAAACATCGACAATCTGCTCCTTCCTTTAAACCAGACGACAAAGTATGGCTCGACGCACGAAACATTCGAACAACAAGACCATCAAAGAAACTGGCTGAAAAGCGCTTGGGACCATTTGAAATTGACTCT
Organism: Hemileia vastatrix; assembly: GCA_030280995.1. Lineage (NCBI taxonomy): Eukaryota > Fungi > Basidiomycota > Pucciniomycetes > Pucciniales > Zaghouaniaceae > Hemileia > Hemileia vastatrix. The sequence goes on along the minus strand of JASXTE010000014.1, from coordinate 27,186,172 downwards.
GAAGTCTCTAAAACTGCATTTCGACTCAAGTTACCTCCTAAATGGCAGGCGATTCACCCTGTTTTCCATGTATCTCTCCTGGAACTGGCTCAAGAAATATACCCGGGCAAGAACCAACCCCCTCCGGAACCGGTCGAAGTAGAAGATCATCTAGAGTGGGAAGTAAGTCGTATCCTTGATTCAAGAATACGCAAGGGGAAACTTCAATACCTCGTGGAATGGGAAGGCTTCCTCAATGACTCAGACAAAACATCCTGGGAACCAGCCATCAATGTTTCTAACGCCCCTGAACTCCTAAAATCTTTTTATTTGAAATATCCTTTAAAACCAAAACCTTAAAAAATTTCTTTATTTAAAATTTTCTTTTCTTTTTCTTTCTTTCTTTAAAATCTAAAAAACACCTCTTAAATTTCTTAGCCTTGTTTTCTTTTTTCTCTCTTTTTTTTTTCTTTCTTCTCCTTCTATAAAATTTCCTCCAAAACCAACTAAAAATAAAATCAAAATTAAAATTAAATAAAATAAAATAAAATAAAATAAAATAAAATAAAATAAAATAAACTAAAATAAAATAAAATAAAATAAAATAAAATAAAATAAAATAAAATAAAATAAAATAAAATAAAATAAAATAAAATAAAATAAAATAAAATAAAATAAAATAAAATAAAATAAAATAAAATAAAATAAAATAAAATAAAATAAAATAAAATAAAATAAAATGAAATAAAATAAAATAAAATAAAATAAAAGAAAATAAAATAAAATAAAATAAAATAAAATAAAATAAACATAAAATAAATAGAATAAACATAAATAATAAAATAGAAATAAAAAACTCTTAAATCTCTCTAAATATTTTCTTTCTTTTCTTTTTCAATTCTTTAAATACATTCTTTTCTTAAATTTAAAATTCTCTTCAACAAATATATTCTCTCTTTTAAAAACTTTCTTTCCTTCAAATCATTAAATCTTGTACGACACGACCATTTCCTCAAACTTAACTTCAACCTCTAAATCTCCCTATAATAATTCTTCGAAACAAATAATTCTTCTTTTCAAATTCTCTTAAATTCTAAATTCTGTTTTTTTTCTTTTCTTTCTTCTTCCTCTCTTTTCAACTAAAATTTCTTAAAAAAAAAAAAAAACATATATTTTTCTTTCATTAAATCCTCAATTTAACAAACTCATCTCAATCACAAAACCGTTTCTTTTTTGTTCTCTTTCTTTTCTTACATAAAAATTTCCTTTTAAAAACATTAAAACTTCTTTCAATTAAACAACCTTTTTTCTTTTTTAAATTTCTTCTTTCAAATTCTAAAATTTTTATTATAAAAAAACTTCTTTTTTTTCTTTTTCTCTCTCTCTCAAATCTTATAAAATTAATAATATTCACCTACAATAAAAAAATAAAATAAAATAAAATAAAATAAAACTAAAATACAATTTTTTTCTACTTCTTTACATCTCCTTTTCATTTCAAATCTTTTCTTTTAATTTCTCTCGAACCAATCTTTTCATTTTCTCCAAAACTACCCTTATCTCCTTCCTGCATTTCTCAAATACCTCCTCCTCTCCTACCGGAACCACCTCTCCCATCTCCAAGAGCTCCTCTGCCATGTTGAAGGAAGCAGCGTCGATAATTGTGTCGACCTCCCCACATAGCTCTTCCGCAAACCTTACTCGTCGACCTTGACGAGGTTTCTTCGACCACACCTGGTCCAGGGTGTCTTCGGGCTCTTCAACTACTTCCGTGGCCGGAGGGTTTGCCTCAGTTGGTATAATCGGCGCAGGCTCCCCAATCGGCTCTTCAAGGTTATTCAATGTCTAAAACAAAAACTCATCAGTAACTTCATCCTTAAAATAAACAATTAAAACTTACCTCGAAGATGGGGTCAGGCTCTAAAAATAACCTTGGCGCCACTTCGACCTCTACCTCTCTCTCTTCCTCGTCGTCCTCAATGACCACCCGTCGTTTCTTGGGTGCCCGCCCTGGAACAGGGACTTCATCTTCATCTTCCTCCACCAACTCGTCGACCTCTTCCTCGACAGCTCGCTTCGAACTCGTGGCCTGGGTTACCCAGGTTGAGATCTCATTGTTTAATTCCTTATCATTTTCCCCCACGGATTGTTTATCTTCGATCGAGACATCCCAAATGTCTTCGACCACCTCTTTGGTTTTAGGAATTACCCAAAACTTAGTCTTGGTAAATCACTTTTCAATTCACGCGTTCTTCGTCAACGCATCGCACACCACTCGCCCCCAACGGCAAAACTTGCATTTCTGGCGAGGGCCTCGAGTCGCCGTACTTTCGACACAGAAATACTCCATGCTTTCACAAGCCGTGCAAGTCTGCGAAAACTGTTGTGTGATCATTCCCCCATCCGCTTTAGGGTGTGGAGGCGTAGGTGTGGGAGTGGGGCAGTTCATTATAAAAAAGAATAATTAAGAAGTGAGGGAAAAAATTATTAGAAAAAGGGAGACTAGTGTGGGAAGATGGATCAAGCTCAACGGAGTTTGCAATTTTTTATACCCGGGCATCTGTCACGCGCCACGTGACACTCGAGGCGAAATCAACTCATTAAATCAATAATATTGAGTCCTAAATCTATACTCGAAGCGCAGAAAGCAATTCTCCATAGCAACTGCGATTTTCCTTTGTGTACTTACTATTTAACTGCGCTAGCCTAAACTCTAAATCTAAATTAGTCAATCTCCCAATAGCGTACATTAGTCCTTTTCAATAGGCGACGCACAGCGCTAGGTTCAACGAAATAGTACAGTAGTAGTTTTCATTAAAGTTTTGTTAATTAATTAAAAAGGGGTAAATTGAGCATGGACGGATATTTAGCGAAGAGGGTCTAAGTGTATGTTAGTAATGGTCAATGGAATGGGAATGGTGCGATGGAAGGAAGGTCAATGTGAGGAGGAACAAAGGATATAAAAGGGGTTGGGTATTTGGTTCGATATTCCTTAGAATTAAATTATCAAATCGTATTTACATTAATAGTGGTAAATACTTAAAGTTAAAATCATTGTTATTGTATCTTTCTTTTATTTTCTCAATATTCATTTCTAAATCCTAAATCTTTGATTATTGAGTTTCCAACCCTTCGTGAGATTTTAAGAATTACTATAACCTTTGAAACTAGTCTATAATTCTTCTCGAACGAACCTCGAACCTGTAGCTATTACTTCGAGTGACCTTCGAATCATTTCCTCGAATCATTCCTCTGTGCTTCGAAGAAGTTTCTAAATCCCTCATCTCACTTTCAGGAACATCCTCGACCTTGTGTGTAGGTCGTCCGATGACAGTATAATTTAATTCTACCTAGTTCTCATTCTTTGCACTACTAAGTCCTTTTAGGTGTTTCTAAAACTTTAAATGGCACCTGTTCAACGCACTCCTCCTACGGGCACTACTACTAGAGCTTGCGCTAGAGGCAGGCCAACAGCCACAAGGTCAGTTTCCTGCACTCACTCTTTGGAACCACTTGACCTTAGGGAGCAGCAACATTCAGTTCAATCTGTAGAAGACATCCCACAAGATTTTGAGGATTCTAGTGATGAAGAAGAAGGAGAGGATACAATGCACGAGGCACCATCCGCCCCTGCCAATCCTCCAAACCTGGACCATCTAACTCTCTGGAAGATTTCATGAGACTTTTCATGAAAACCCTTTCAAATCCAACATCTTCAGAGGGATCTAAGTTCAAAACTCCTTCTATGAAATCTCCTGACAAATTCGACGGAGATCACCCAGACAGATTGCAACCCTTCTTGCAAACCTGCAAGCTACTGTTCTATAATGACCCTCGAACCTTTAACAGCGACCCATCAAAGGTTGTTTACGCTTCTTCATTCCTAGCCGGGAAAGCAGAAAGATGGTTCGAACCTTATCTACTCTTGCTTTCTTCGACAGAAACCCACTTACTTATCAATAATTGGGAAAAGTTCGAGGACCAACTTTTTACGTTGTTTGGGGACCCTAATGAAACGGACAACGCGGAAATAGAACTTGATTTACTTCGCATGAGTGATAATGGTAAAGCTTCTGAATATATCTCGAACTACAGAGCACTTCAAACTCGAGTAGGTTGGAATGATGCTGCCCTTAAGTATCATTTCAAGAAAGGACTTCCTTCGAGGATTCTAGATCAATTAAATCTTCACGGTCAGAAGATGACTACTTTAACAGATTTAATGGATCGAACCCTCGAACTTGACGGCGTTTATCAAGGACGACTTCAACATCGTCAATATGCCAACAAATCTCAAGGCCTAAATTTTAAATTGGGACCTTCTTCACACCCACGACCAAATCAATCCTCCTCGACTCAATCCAAAGCCAATAAGGGAAAAGATAAACCTCGACCAAAAGGCTCGACCCCAGGCGATATCAGCAAAGTACTGGATCCTAAAGGGGAACTTAAAGAAGCTGAGAGGAAGAGACAAGCAGATAATGGGTTATGTATGTATTGTGGGGGTAAGCACAAGTTGGAAGACTGTGTAAAATTGTAGGAAAGAGAAGGTACTAGTTCGAAGTCAAAAAACTAGTAGATAGTTTACTTGTGTGCAAAGCAAACTATCTTATCTCTCCCAGTGCACAGAACCTCCATGTCTTAAGGACTGGAGTTGCCTTAAACCGCTTGAGATTCATTCTTTATAAGGAGGATATCCTCTTCAGTTGTCTTATAGACTCTGGAGCTTCAATTCCTTTTGTTAGTTTATCTTTTGCCGAGAAGCTTCAACTAACATTTACAGATATCGATCAAACTCCAATCTATTTGGTCGAATCAGAGGAGCCTAAATCTTGGGTAAGTAAGAAAGTTTTATGGGTTTTCAACTTTCCGAACTTTCCCCCCTTCGAGTGGGAATTATCAGTCTTGGAAGCCCCAAGGATGGACAATACCATTCTTGGCCATGACTATTTAACGCATTGGAATCCCGAAATTGATTGGACTAGGGGATTGATCACCCCACACTCTAAGTATATTTCTGATTCTTCAATGCAGGTCAATAGGGAGTTAAACAACCCGCCTGACAACGTCCTGCTAGAGGACAAGTCTCTGCCAGATGACTTGCAAGCATCTGATCCTTCTCTAAATGAGCGATTGGCTAACCCTTCTAGCTCGATGAATTCACTCGAAGAGGATTTAAATTGCCTCGAAGTAATCGAATTCTGCTCTCTCAATACAGGTATCCCCTCAACAGATTCTCTCGAAGATGAAGAGGACGACCAAATCAACGTTGAAGCCATTAAATCAACTCTACCTGAAATCTACCATGATTTCCTCGATGTTTTCACAATCCGTAAGGCCGATAAGTTACCACCTCATCGACCGTACGATCATCAAATTGAGTTAATAGGCCCAGTACCTCCGGCAGGTCCTGTATATTCTTTATCGAAGGACGAATCTCAAGTTCTTCAAGACTAAATTGCAGAGAATGTAGCCAAAGGTTTCATCAGAGCCAGTAAATCTCCAACTGGCTCCCCTGTCCTCTTTGTAAAAAAGAAGGATGGTAGTCTTAGGTTGTGTGTTGACTATAGTAAGCTCAACACAGTCACGAAGAAGAATGCATATCCTGTTCCTCCTATATCATTACTTCTTACTCTTTTCAATGGTGCTAATTTCTTTTCTAAAATTGATCTTAGAGACGCTTACAATCTTATTCGCATTGCGGAAGGTCATGAACCACTGACTGCAATGCGCACTAGATTTGGTAGTTTTGAATATTTAGTTATGCCTTTTGGATTATGTAACGCACCTTCAACTTTTCAAACTTTTGTTAATGATATCTTTCAAGATGTTGTTGAACAATTTGTAGTCGTCTATTTAGATGATATTTTAATATTCTCGAAAACACTGGATGAACATATTCATCATGTTTGACAGGTCCCAAATCGTCTTTGAGATCATCGTCTCTACGCCAAGCATAATAAATGCGAATTCCACCTCAAATCAATTGATTTCTTGGGTTTTACGTTGTCCACTGACGGTTTACTCATGGATGACAAAAAAGTCCAGAAAATCCTGGAATGGCCTGAGCCAAAAAACATTAAATCACTCCAAGGATTTTTGGGTTTTGCAAACTTCTATAGAAGATTTATTAAAGATTACTCTAAAACTATTTCCAATCTTACTTCTCTTCTTAGAAAAGATATTCCTTTGGTTTTTTCTTCTACAGCACGAAAGGAATTCGAAGCACTAAAAACGGCGTTCACCACAGCACCAATTCTTCGACATTTTGATCCTTCTGCCTCGACAATAGTTGAGACAGATGCGAGCGATTATGCTATTGCAGGGGTCATCTCCCAATTAAATCCTGAAACAAATTTGTTTCATCCTGTTGCTTTTGAGTCACGCAAACTCATAGCCGCAGAATTAAATTATGAAATCCATGACAAAGAGCTTTTAGCTATTATCCATTGTCTTAAAAAATGGCGTTCTTTTCTTCTCAGCCTAGATAGTCCTTTTCAACTTTTAACAGATCATAATGCTTTGAAATACTTCATGTCTTCAAAAGTGTTAACCAGGCGTCAAGCCAGGTGGGCTGAATTTTTGTCTGAATTTTCTTTCTCTATTTCTTATCGCCCACGAAAAAACTGCATTGTCCCAGATATCTTGTCACGTCGGGATGACGTTTACCCACAGCGGGGGGACGCATTTTCTGACAAGAACCCAGCAAATGTGCAATCAATCTTCAACAAATCAATGTTAACGACTCATCAACTTAATTCAATGACAATTCAATCTTTTCGAAATCCACTATCCAACATCCTCGAAGCTCAGTCGAAGGACAATTATTGTTTAGGGTTAAAAGACAAAATACTCTCGAAGCAAGGGGCCAAAAGATTTAGTATTGAATCAGGTCTATTAGTCTTCGAAGGTAGAGTAGTCATACCCGACAACAATGAGATAAAATTATGGATTTTCAACAGTCGACATGATTCTCCATTAGCTGGTCATTTTGGGGTTGATAAAACCTACCAGTTAATAGCAAGGTATTTCTTCTGGCCAGGTATGACCAGGGAAATCAAGGCCTATATAAAAGCTTGTTACAAATGTAATAGGAATAAGGCTCCCCTCACCGGAAGCATGGGTTGCTTCAACCACTTCCTATTCCCTCTAAACCTAGGGAATCTTTATCGATGGATTTCATTTCTCAACTTCCTATTTCTAATGATTTTGATGCTATATTAGTAATAGTAGATAGATTTTCAAAAATGTCTATTTTTATTAAAACCACTACTACTGCTACAGCAGAAGATTTGTCAAAATTGTTTCTAGAATATGTATTTTCTAAACACGGCTTACCAAATGATATTATTTCAGATAGAGGCTCATTGTTTGTATCCACATTCTGGACCCAAATGTGTCGACAACTCAATATCATGAGGAATCTCTCCACGGCCTATCACCCTGAAACCGATGGTCAAACAGAAAGAGTTAACCAAATCCTCGAACAATATCTTCGAATGCATGTCAGTTACCAACACGACGATTGGACCACATGGTTACCATCGGCCGAATTTGCTTATAATAACTCGACTCATTCTTTGACACGACAATCTCCCTTTGAAACCATTTATGGACGACATCCTCGATTCAACTCAATCCATGTAGGAACTAATCATCCTGCGGAACATTATCTTTGAACTATATCACGACTCCAAGAGGAACTTTAAACAAATTTAGAATCAGCGATTCGAAGATACAAGGAACAGGCCGACAAACATCGACAATCTGCTCCTTCCTTTAAACCAGACGACAAAGTATGGCTCGACGCACGAAACATTCGAACAACAAGACCATCAAAGAAACTGGCTTAAAAGCGCTTGGGACCATTTGAAATTGACTCTGAAGTCTCTAAAACTGCATTTCGACTCAAGTTACCTCCTAAATGGCAGGCGATTCACCCTGTTTTCCATGTATCTCTCCTGGAACTGGCTCAAGAAATATACCCGGGCAAGAACCAACCCCCTCCGGAACCGGTCGAAGTAGAAGATCATCTAGAGTGGGAAGTAAGTCGTATCCTTGATTCAAGAATACGCAAGGGGAAACTTCAATACCTCGTGGAATGGGAAGGCTTCCTCAATGACTCAGACAAAACATCCTGGGAACCAGCCATCAATGTTTCTAACGCCCCTGAACTCCTAAAATCTTTTTATTTGAAATATCCTTTAAAACCAAAACCTTAAAAAATTTCTTTATTTAAAATTTTCTTTTCTTTTTCTTTCTTTCTTTAAAATCTAAAAAACACCTCTTAAATTTCTTAGCCTTGTTTTCTTTTTTCTCTCTTTTTTTTTTCTTTCTTCTCCTTCTATAAAATTTCCTCCAAAACCAACTAAAAATAAAATCAAAATTAAAATTAAATAAAATAAAATAAAATAAAATAAAATAAAATAAAATAAACTAAAATAAAATAAAATAAAATAAAATAAAATAAAATAAAATAAAATAAAATAAAATAAAATAAAATAAAATAAAATAAAATAAAATAAAATAAAATAAAATAAAATAAAATAAAATGAAATAAAATAAAATAAAATAAAATAAAATAAAATAAAATAAAATAAAATAAAATAAAATAAAATAAAATAAAATAAACATAAAATAAATAGAATAAACATAAATAATAAAATAGAAATAAAAAACTCTTAAATCTCTCTAAATATTTTCTTTCTTTTCTTTTTCAATTCTTTAAATACATTCTTTTCTTAAATTTAAAATTCTCTTCAACAAATATATTCTCTCTTTTAAAAACTTTCTTTCCTTCAAATCATCAAATCTTGTACGACACGACCATTTCCTCAAACTTAACTTCAACCTCTAAATCTCCCTATAATAATTCTTCGAAACAAATAATTCTTCTTTTCAAATTCTCTTAAATTCTAAATTCTGTTTTTTTTCTTTTCTTTCTTCTTCCTCTCTTTTCAACTAAAATTTCTTAAAAAAAAAAAAAAAACATATATTTTTCTTTCATTAAATCCTCAATTTAACAAACTCATCTCAATCACAAAACCGTTTCTTTTTTGTTCTCTTTCTTTTCTTACATAAAAATTTCCTTTTAAAAACATTAAAACTTCTTTCAATTAAACAACCTTTTTTCTTTTTTAAATTTCTTCTTTCAAATTCTAAAATTTTTATTTTAAAAAAACTTCTTTTTTTTCTTTTTCTCTCTCTCTCAAATCTTATAAAATTAATAATATTCACCTACAATAAAAAAATAAAATAAAATAAAATAAAATAAAACTAAAATACAATTTTTTTTCTACTTCTTTACATCTCCTTTTCATTTCAAATCTTTTCTTTTAATTTCTCTCGAACCAATCTTTTCATTTTCTCCAAAACTACCCTTATCTCCTTCCTGCATTTCTCAAATACCTCCTCCTCTCCTACCGGAACCACCTCTCCCATCTCCAAGAGCTCCTCTGCCATGTTGAAGGAAGCAGTGTCGATAATTGTGTCGACCTCCCCACATAGCTCTTCCGCGAACCTTACTCGTCGACCTTGACGAGGTTTCTTCGACCACACCTGGTCCAGGGTGTCTTCGGGCTCTTCAACTACTTCCGTGGCCGGAGGGTTTGCCTCAGTTGGTATAATCGGCGCAGGCTCCCCAATCGGCTCTTCAAGGTTATTCAATGTCTAAAACAAAAACTCATCAGTAACTTCATCCTTAAAATAAACAATTAAAACTTACCTCGAAGATGGGGTCAGGCTCTAAAAATAACCTTGGCGCCACTTCGACCTCTACCTCTCTCTCTTCCTCGTCGTCCTCAATGACCACCCGTCGTTTCTTGGGTGCCCGCCCTGGAACAGGGACTTCATCTTCATCTTCCTCCACCAACTCGTCGACCTCTTCCTCGACAGCTCGCTTCGAACTCGTGGCCTGGGTTACCCAGGTTGAGATCTCATTGTTTAATTCCTTATCATTTCCCCCCACGGATTGTTTATCTTCGATCGAGACATCCCAAATGTCTTCGACCACCTCTTTGGTTTTAGGAATTACCCAAAACTTAGTCTTGGTAAATCACTTTTCAATTCCCGCGTTCTTCGTCAACGCATTGCACACCACTCGCCGCCAACGGCAAAACTCGCATTTCTGGCGAGGGCCTCGAGTCGCCGTACTTTCGACACAGAAATACTCCATGCTTTCACAAGCCGTGCAAGTCTGCGAAAACTGTTGTGTGATCATTCCCCCATCCGCTTTAGGGTGTGGAGGCGTAGGTGTGGGAGTGGGGCAGTTCATTATAAAAAAGAATAATTAAGAAGTGAGGGAAAAAATTATTAGAAAAAGGGAGACTAGTGTGGGAAGATGGATCAAGCTCAACGGAGTTTGCAATTTTTTATACCCGGGCATCTGTCACGCGCCACGTGACACTCGAGGCGAAATCAACTCATTAAATCAATAATATTGAGTCCTAAATCTATACTCGAAGCGCAGAAAGCAATTCTCCATAGCAACTGCGATTTTCCTTTGTGTACTTACTATTTAACTGCGCTAGCCTAAACTCTAAATCTAAATTAGTCAATCTCCCAATAGCGTACATTAGTCCTTTTCAATAGGCGACGCACAGCGCTAGGTTCAACGAAATAGTACAGTAGTAGTTTTCATTAAAGTTTTGTTAATTAATTAAAAAGGGGTAAATTGAGCATGGACGGATATTTAGCGAAGAGGGTCTAAGTGTATGTTAGTAATGGTCAATGGAATGGGAATGGTGCGATGGAAGGAAGGTCAATGTGAGGAGGAACAAAGGATATAAAAGGGGTTGGGTATTTGGTTCGATATTCCTTAGAATTAAATTATCAAATCGTATTTACATTAATAGTGGTAAATACTTAAAGTTAAAATCATTGTTATTGTATCTTTCTTTTATTTTCTCAATATTCATTTCTAAATCCTAAATCTTTGATTATTGAGTTTCCAACCCTTCGTGAGATTTTAAGAATTACTATAACCTTTGAAACTAGTCTATAATTCTTCTCGAACGAACCTCGAACCTGTAGCTATTACTTCGAGTGACCTTCGAATCATTTCCTCGAATCATTCCTCTGTGCTTCGAAGAAGTTTCTAAATCCCTCATCTCACTTTCAGGAACATCCTCGACCTTGTGCATAGGTCGTCCGAGGACAATCTTGTTGGGTAGAGACAGCGCCTCTTATTAATTTGAATGCCAGAAGTGTGAAAGATTTTTTGATAATAAATTGAGTAGATAGGTATGGAGTGATGAAGTTGGTGACTGTTGATGGAGGTCCTGAATTTGGGACAGAGCTCAGGGGGTCTATATCAAAAGTTGGATCAAAGCTAAGGATAAAAACCCCATATTATGAGCAAGATGAAGGAGTTGTAAAAAGAGGGCATCAAGTTATTAAGGATTAATTGGTTAAAATGGGTGTATCAAGCGCTGAAAAGTGGAGGCAATATTTACAATTAGTTTTATTTTCTGACAGAATCACTGCCAAAAGGACAACTGAATATTCTCCATACTAACTAATTTTTGGACAGAAAGCAGTTTTGCCAGTTAATTTAGAGGCTGAATCATATCTTGGAGTAGATTGGGACATGGTCAAAACAACAGAAGAATTATTATGTGCAAGAATGTTTCAGTTAGAGAAGAAAGAGGAAACTGTAGAAAAGGCATATTCAAAAAAAATAAAAATTAGGAATCAGTCAGTCAGATATTGGCATAAGAGATTGGCTCATAGGTTATGGAATCCTTTGAAAACTGGAGATTTGGTTTTATCATATAATAGAAGTTTAAAAAGTCAGTGGGGTAGAATGTTTTCAGATAGGTTAAATGGACCATACAGAGTTAGAGAGCAGGTATCTGGAGGCTCATATGTGTTACAAGAGTTGGATAAAGTTTTTTTTAAAGAAGAGGGTAGATTCCTATGAAGTAAAGTGGCTCTATCCTTGGGGCACCAGTTGTGCCAAATTTTGACTCCAAAATGAGTATAAACTATCTACCATTGTTTATGAATATTCCTCTGAAATAAGGATAAACTACTTTATCATTGTTTAAAGAAGATTTACAACACAAGGGAGTATAAACTAAACCTATTGCTAAAGTTATTAATCATTAAACTAAAATGTTAAACACCTATGTTGAAGAATTGTGTTGGAATGTAATTATTTTTGGTAGAAGTGTTCACAGGGGAACCTTCTAAATTTAATATTGGCAAGTTTGGAGGTAATTGATGGGCTGGCTGATCTATTCAAAATTAACCCACGATGTTTGTTATCATAGTTTTCCTGTTTATAGTTGAATCTTTGCTTTGTTTTTGTTATATAGGAAGTTAACTAGGACTATAAACTGGATCAACATGATTCCAAAATTATTACACTCATTCGAAGCTGGATTCAAGGATTTTATTTTATTTTTTTATTTTTGATTTATGAAATTTTATTTTTGAATGTTTTTATGTTTGGTCTTTATTTTATTTTCATTTAAAAATTCTTTAAAATAGTTGTTTCATAGATAATGATCACTGGTTGTCTTTAATCATTTTTACAAATTGAATGGAGCACACCCAGTGATCATTTCTAATTTTGTTATTATATTTTCAAATATTTCAAAAAGAATTTATGTTTATTTTCTATTTCTTTCTTGTGTATCCCACATCAAGGTGCACTTGGATGTGGGTATGATATCAGAGATATGGCTCATAAAATGGCTGGGGGGACATCTTTTATATATTTAAGTTTATTTTCAAATTTTAGGAAATTTTTTTATATATAAAGCTTTTAATTTTGAATTACAAAATTTCATAACATCATAAGAAAAAAAAAGAAGAATAATAATAATAAATTTTCAATTTTTGATTTTTTTAGAATTTTAGTATATTTCTTAATATATTTTAATACTTTTTTAGGGAAAAGAGTATAATGGAGGGAAATATCTGTTGGATTCTATTACAAGTTATCCTGATAGTCCTCCAACACTTTAAACTGACTCATTTTCAAGAATTTTCTAAGATTTTTGGATCTGTTAGTCCTTCAACACTTTTATACTGAATATTTATGAAGATTTTTGAACTCAAGGCACCATGCAATACAGGAGGAAGACTTTCTATCAAGTCTGAAAACTTAAGCCCAAATTCATATCTAATTGAGCACACATTGAGGTGGTGTTGAAAAAATCATGAGGAAATTTTTATTTTAATTTGAAGACAACTTGAAATCAATTCAAACATTTGTTGAAGCACAGTTGATCATTAGCAATAAAAATCTTTATGCTTGATGTACTAGAATTTTTGAAGAAATATTGAAGTAAGTGAACCCCACTACCAAAAAAATAGTGGGCACATGCATAAGTTTGTGAAAAATCATATTTTTTGTTTTTTCTTTAGAAATATAAAAAATTTTATATAAATTGAACTAAATCCCTTTTGAATTTCTTTACAAGATTTTTCACTAATCAATTTTTAAAGTATCTCCCAAGACTATAAAAATTTATTCAAGAAAAAAAATTATTAAAATGATATTTTTCATCAAAATTTTATTAGTAAAAATTTCCTGAAGTATATATTTTCTCTCATTGTACGAGTATATATTCTTAAGTATTTCTAAAGTTAAAGTATTAGTAGAATCTAAATAAAGTTAAAAATTGATGGTAAATAATTTAGTTAATGGTACTATACAAGAAGTTAATATTTATACCATAATTTTAGATTTAAAAGAATTTTATTGTCACAATTAAAAAAAAAATAATTTACCATTACCTTCATTATAGAAAAAAAATAAGTTTCCAATTTCAACTAGAATAAAACATATGGCTAAAAGGTTTTGTAAAAAATTTATAATTTTTTTTTGTTTTGTGCCATTACATTTTCAATTCTCTATAATTTATTATATATCACTACACAATATGGGGTGCGGACTTGCTAGCAAATCTGAAAACTTGGACCCAAAATCACCACAGATTGAACACACATTGAGCTATTGATAAAAGAGCCATACAACAAGGGATGAACACCACTCAGCAGAACAGTTTTAGGTGGGTGTTCAAGTAGAATTCAGTATGGGTTCACTATGAGTTCAGTCTGAGTTCCATCTGAGTTCAGGTTGAGGACTCGCTAGAAAGTCCACCCCCTATATTGTGTAGTGTATGTATATTATTTTTTCTCTTTAAAAATTATCCTCCCTATTACTTCCCTCCCCTCTTTTGTGATTCTCATATGATTCCCCTCACACATTCTCTCACTCTCTTAAATTTAGTGCTAATCTCCCCAGTCCTCTCCCCTCACCACCCCTTGTATCTTCCTTCTCCACCCCTCTCCCTACCACCTCACCTCACCAAAATCAATTTTGTACGCATATCCTCCCTTTTGATCCCCTATCCACCCTTATATATCTCATATCAGTATGAATAACAATAAGTGATCACTTTCTCACTCCTATTCCTCTATATGGAACTAATGGGGTGAATTGACAAGCCAAAGAGGTTGGGTGAGCAGCAAAAGGATCAAGATGATTTTGAGCTTAAAAAGTTTTTATGGGGAATAAGAAGGTTGTATTTGGAAGTGAGAGGTCTAGGATATCTTAAAAAGGGATTGGTGGGTTAAAGGGTGGAGAGGAAAGGTTGAGGTGGGAGTTGTAAGAGGAGGGGTGGGGTAGGGAGGAGTGAGAAAGGGGTGAGTATATATGAGGAGGGAAGTGAGAGTAGTGGGGGGGGATAAAAAAAAGGGGAAGGGAGGGGAGGGTTGAGAAGTATGGAAACTTACTCATGAATATTTGATACTACAGTAACTGCCTTGTGATTTTTATAAAAAGAAAAGATATGGGAATTAATTCAGAAGGAATACAAAGGTAGAGAAAGGCATGTATAGAGCTCAAAAGGATGTGAAACAAGGTGGAAAAAAACTGAAAGTGGACTCTATCTTTTAGCTGAAGAACAGAGTTCACATTGTCTTATTTCAGCACTCATTTTCCACAATCAAAAACAACATGTAAAAGTGGTTTAATTCTATTCATACCCCTAAATAAATAAAAGCTATTGGTTTATTCAATGTTTTTAATAAGTACCAAAAATTGATACTGAAGATATACAGGAGTGTAAAAACTAGCCATTAAATACACCACACAATATTTGGGGGGAACTTTCTAGCAATTCCTCAACTTGAAGTCAGATGGAAATCAGATGGAACTCAGACTGAAGTAATACTGAACTTTCATTTGAAGTATCACAAAAATAATAATGGATCTATATTGAAAAAATAGTGAAAGTGTAAAGATAACTGAATGAAAGCCAAAAAAAATTGTTCCATGAGTCTACTCAATGCACAGTATTTTTTGAAGCAACTTATTTAAATAATTCTTTATTAAGTTAAGTTGATCAAAAAAAAAATTGATTGAAAATATCACAATTCTTAAATACAATAATTTTATTAAAAATTTTCAGATTACATATAAAAAAAATCAGTGACTATTTCTATTACCTTCAACTTTTTTTACAGAATTAAAAACTATGTTTCATCTAATATTTTATGAAATTGAACTCTGTTTTTTTCCCAAAAAAAAGAGTTCATCCTCCTTTTTTCACACTCTGTTTGCACCAATCCCCATCCCTTTCAACTCTATCAACACTTGCTTGTCTTCACTCCCCACCCCTTTTGCTATCCTCACAGCCCAATTGTATGCCATCCTCTTTTGATCCCCATTTCACCCCTCTCAACCTCTCCCGAACCCTTTTCTTCATTCAAAAGACCTTGGAACCCTTAATCTTCCCTTCCAACTATTTCCCAACCTTTTTTCTGCCCCATATAGCCTTTCTCACCCCTCTCTCCAGCCTCCCCAACCCTTGTAGCCCCATTCCTCCCCTTTACCTCGCCTCCACAATCCTTGAACCCCAATTTCCTCCCTTTCAACTCAGTCCCTATTTCTGTATATAAAAATAAAGTGTTAGGGAGAAATGGCGAGGTAAGCAAACTGGAAGGAGAGGAGTGGAGTGGGGTAGAGAGGCGTGGAGAGGGAGAGGCAAACGTGGATAGGGGATGAAAATGATTAAGAAGGGAGTGAAAAGGATTTCTAGAAAGATGAGGTGAGGATAAAGAAATATTTCAGAGGGAAAAGAGTGGGGTATTCTTGAGAGGGAATAACAAAAGACAATAAAAGAAGATAGTGATACAAAATAAATATATAAAATATGTTAAAAAAAGTGGGCACAGAAATTACTTGAATCCTAAAAATCCACCACTCCTATACTGTTATTCTCTTCCTTTACTTAAATCAAATAAAAATCTACACTTTAATAATGTGAAAATTTTGAAGAAGAGGGGATATTAATTTTAATAAATATTAATATAAAATTTTATTTTATTTAATAATGAAATTTAGTAAGTCAATTGAATTTGAAAATTATATGTCTAAATAAAGTCTTTGAAACAACATTTTTAAGATTTTTGCACCTTCTTTAGATATTTTAATGATTTATAATATTCAATATTATCTAGTCATAAAATAAGTATATAATTTTTTCAATTCTTGAAAATAATACAATAAATAATATAAATGCACAGAATAACCTTTCATGAACAAATTGATATATTTCATATTGTAGTTTCTCCATGTATTTCTGGCCAAAGAAACTTATATAATAATGTCAGATGGTATATTGCCAGATCTAAACA
Source organism: Hemileia vastatrix (assembly GCA_030280995.1). Lineage (NCBI taxonomy): Eukaryota > Fungi > Basidiomycota > Pucciniomycetes > Pucciniales > Zaghouaniaceae > Hemileia > Hemileia vastatrix. The sequence goes on along the minus strand of JASXTE010000014.1, from coordinate 27,169,540 downwards.
TTGGTGTTATTATTTTTTAAATTGCAAAGAAACTGCTGAAATAGTTTAAAATATGTATTTTTCAGATCAATTTGAGTGTAGCCTGCACTGTATTAAAATTTTTATAAAAAATCTCATTCTTCATATCTCAAGATTTGTTCAAAGTATTATAACCTATTCTTCATTAAATTTGAAGTTGTGTTCATATTGAGTTCACCAGAATGTCAATATTTTTTCTTGGTGGCTTCATCACTAATTCAATGAGGGCTCAAAAAGATATGAATTAGGGTTCAAGGTTGTGGACTTGCTAGCTATTATGCCCCCCATATTGTGTGGTGATACTATTTTGATTTTTTAAAAAGTCTTTTAAAGAATGTTTATTAAGAATATAAATAAGATAGAAAACCAAAAGTATTGGTAAACATTTTAAACAAGATAAGAAAAGTAAAAAAGCCTATGTTAAGATTTTGAGCTAATGCACTTCTTTTCTTTTATTAGATGAATGTATAGAGCTTTTAATTTAGTTCAGAAAAGTTTTAGTAAGATGTATAATATTTTTGAATTCAAAAATAAAATTTAAAAAAATATTTAAAATGAAACACATTGATATATATAGTAAACCTTTTGCTTTATTTTATGTTATATGATTACTGTACATGAAATAATAATTAGTAATGATAACAAAAAATTTAATGAAATGAGTATGTTAGCTTCTTCAATATTATTTCTATAATCTATTTAATAAAAGAAAAAAAAATTTGAGTAATATTTTTTACTAAATTTTTTTTATTTCAATGACTATATACATTTTCCAAAAATAATATATCATAATTTTGGTGGAACTTATATTGAACTCACAATGAGATCCTGTTTCGAACTGTGGTTCAAGCTAAGTTAAACTGTGAGAAAATTTAAATTTTTTTAAAATTTTTATAAAATATTTTTAATTGCAAACATAAGTATTTTCTTATATCAAAATGATTTATATTAAATACTTTATAATTCTGGAAACAAATACAAATGATGAATCATTTTGGAGAAATTTTCATTAAAAATATTTGGATGTTGATTTTCTAATATTATGAAATTATTATTCATATACAGAAAATTAAATTGACAAGAAAAAGCTACATCTGGTTGGTTACAAAAATGTCTACTGAGGAGGAAAACACTTTAAATTGAAAGGAAGGTACTTAATCATGCTACAAGGTTTCACAGTTAACTGCTTGTACAGACACCTACAATTGTGCTAGCCTAAGGATTAGTATAGCAGAATGGTTTATTTAAATGATATATTAAATATTTATAAAGATTGGGAGAGTCAACTTAATTGTATATAAATTTTATTTTGAAAGAATGGGTGCAAAAAGTGGTTAAAAGGAACAATTTTATGAGTCAAGAAGAAATGATTTATTAACAATCAAGAAATGCAAGTACATTTCTAAAATTGCATGGAAATGAAATCTGGGAACCTCTGGAATCATTGGTATTTTTCTTATAATTATTACAATTTTTCTTATATTTTTAATAATTTTATAAAGTATTTATAATTATTTTAGATTTTTGATAAATTACTTAGCTTTAAGAATTTTTAGTTCAGTGATTAACATTTTGTGGACTACCAAGTTTTAAAAGGATGTTCCCCTGATGAAACCCAATCATCTTTAATTTTTGTTGATTTTATATTAGTGTTCTAAGGCTCTAATTGAGTCTGGAATTCTGTACAAGCTCTGGATGTTTCAGACATACCCCATACAAACTGTCAGTGTATCTAGTATATAAGTATGATTTAATAGTATTTATTAATTTTCCTAATACTTATTAATAAATGATTTAGTGAATAAACCTCAGAAAAAGACTAATAAAATATTTATACTCAAATAAAACTCACAATACTTGGATTTAAATGTGTGCTAGTGGTGGAAAATAGATAAATAGAATATGGTTATAGCTTATATTAAGATAATATCAATTTATAAATGCTTTATAATATATTTATAAATATTAATAATTGTGTTATAATTTTTATTTGAATTTTAGTAAGTAAGTGATGTCTAATAACTGCCAAAATACTCCCTTACTTATACCAAAATCCACTGGAGTGCACAGACCTTCAATCCAGATGATGTCACTGCTATCCCCGGAAATTACAGCACTGTGAGGGCCCATAACCTCCCCATGGCTTCCCCTTCAAGCAGATTCAACACCCAGACCTCCAGTAAGGAACCTCCATCACAATCAATGATAACACAGACCCATACCATAAATAGAAAATCCAGATAAAAGTGGATACCATAAAGAAACAGGTAAAATAACTCATCCAAGGAGATTATAATGAAACCCAAAGCATATAAAGTAAAAAAATGAAATTTCCAAGCACCTAATATCATCCCCAAGCATCCATATTAACTAAGCGATGACCTCCCAACCCATAAATCTGTGAATATACAACCAAGGAAGCAGATTAAGTTGTGCAAACTGAGTGTATGCACCTGAAATAGATGTCTATGATTCTTTAGGCGTTGTGAGTCCACTGAATGCATCCATATGACCTAAAATAAGCAGAAAAACAAATTTTATAGGCTATTAAGAGGCTAAAACCCACTTATAGACCTAAATATACATAATATACTGCATATTTCACTGAATATGAGATTTATGTATACATATAAGCTTATGTATGTCAATAATTACTTAATATCACTTAAGATAAATATAATATGACTCCATTAACACCTTAATAAGTATTATTAGGCTATTGATAAGCTATTTAAACTACCATAATTTATATAATAGTGTAATAATTATATATATATGTAATATAATGATATATACTATTGTTTTAACCTTATTTTTAAGATATAAGCTTAATTTACTTAAGGTTATCTTATTTTAATTATAATAAATACTCAGTCATAGGGATATCTAGGCTGACAAAAACTCTGATGATCTTCAGATGAGCTCCAGAATGCTCCAGCTAGGGAAAACAAGGCATGTGAAATGTTATGCATATAAAGCTTTTAGACTCAAAATTAGAGGATCATCATATAAAATTCAGAGAACTTAACCATTTACCACAACAATGCACATTAACAACTAACATCATTATTTAAAACAAAAAATTTAAAAATTATAATACCCTTATAATTATAACACATTTATATAACACTATATAAATTTTACTCAATAACTCATAAATAAATACTTGTAGGGTATCATTTTAAAGGTATAAACTTCATGGACTTTATTATAACAACTTTTCACAAAAGTAAAAACTTTATAAAACTATAAATATTTCAATCATTTAAATTACTTTTCAGGTAAAACTTAGCTGTTGTATTCTCTTCACCTAACAAAAAAGAACAATGATTCTACATCTCAGCACCATTATTTTTAAGTATTCAAAAGGCCTTTCTTTATCAAGCAGACATATTAGCTTAGTAAATTGTGAACTCTTTATTTACTTAAAGGGACAGGGTATTCTTCTGCTTATTCAAATTCCTTGGATTTTTATTACAACAAGGCAACTGTAAGAGTCTTTCTACAATTTCTGTGCTTCTTATGGAGCAAACAAGAGTTAGAAACCTCTTCTGCACCATAAGATATACAACGTAAATATTGAATAAATAACTGAGAATAAATATTTATATAAGTAGCAGTCAGCACCAGAGCTGGCCCAACTAGTTATAACCTATTTAAATGTGTTTCATTATCCTAAGCTAAATATGCAGATTACCTGGAAAAGTGCTATGTCCACTATTTTTTTGATCTCAATCTGAAATGAAACACACTAACAACATGAAAAATTTGTTCATTATGAGTCTCTCAATTGTGTATATTTCATATATCTTATCAGAAATGCATTTTGCTTGCTAGTTTCATGTATATCATGATTTTTAAAAAACTGGACCCTTTTTGATTCTCAAAGAAATAGCCTCATTTCTTTGAGAAATCAAACATCAGGGACACCATGGGAAATCAGGGGTGAACTGCTAGCAGTTACCTCTCTTTGAAACTCTTAAGAAGAGGTTGGGAAAAAATTGGGGAAATGTTGTGAAAGTTCTAGGAAACTGTTTTTAAATTAGATGAAAAAAGTTTGAGCAAAAAGGTAGCCCTAAATTGAGCATCAATCTATCCCTTCTTGAGCAGAGCTTTGTATTCAAGTTGAGCATCAGTTGGACTAAATTTGAGCAATGGTTGAGCCACCATACTATTCATACAATAATATTCAATTTTATATTTAGATCCATTTAATGTTGGGAGGCCAGGTTTGATATTAGTAGAAATACTTTAAATGACACATAGTGTCAGCCAGTCTTCTAGACTCATCCAGTAAAAATAATTAATTATCTCCTGAGATGAAGCCACACCTTTTTATTTTCTATTTATTGTTAATTTTGTTTTATTTACTTTAAGTTTACGTTTAATAAATTAACTAGTTACAAAGAAGTAAATTTAGTAGAAATTAAAAATTAATATTAATTGACTGATATATTTTATTTTTATTTTTCTAACACTGTGCTCAAATGACAATTTAATGGAAATAAAAAATAAAATATTAAAAAAAGAAAAGTTTTATTTATATTCGAAACAAAATTAAAAATAAAAATAATTATGTACAAAGAATCAATTTACTTATTTAAAAATAACAAGTACCAGAATTTTGAAATAAATACATTTCTTTTGGAATATACAGTAAATATAATATTCTAAAATATTCTTTATAGAATAATTATATAATTTAAAATTCTCTTTCTTCTGGAAAATTCCTTTCCTCTCTCATAAACTTGTATTAAGAATGTTTTATTCTTTCACTGGTCTCTCCTTTGCCTATATAAGGCCTCATTTTCTGCTTGTTTTTGATCATTCTTACTTACTTACTTATTTTATTAAATCATTAAATCAAAATATTTATTAATATTATTTATTATTTAAGTACTTACAACATTGTCATTCTAAATTATAAATTACACTATTAATTATAATACTTTTACCTCTTTTATTTGAGTAATTAAACTAAAAAGATAAATTTTTACAAACCTTGACCTTGAGATCTTCAAAACCACCTATCACCGCCATTGGACCTCCATTAAAAATCGTCTAGACCATCAGTACTCTTCAACAATTGAGGCCCATCTGAATTGTCAATGGCACATTGATATCTTGAAGCTGGTGTAGACTGTTCTAAAGTACTAAGAAGTAGACACAATGCGAGATGGGTTGGTTCTTCTTTTCAATTTCTAAAACAAAAAAAGAAGTGCCTGCCACTCTTATTTTTAAAGACAGTGCAATAATGTGTAACACTTAATTTTTGATTAGAAAAATTTATGAGTCGAGAGATGAGTTTTTTTTTAGAGATCAGGAAAAAAAAGAACAAGTATTAATATCTAGATTTTTCTATTCTTAACAAGCGCTAATATCCACAGCTACTCCCTCTTGAAGCGCTCTCTTTGAATATGCCTTGTTATAGCAATAAAATGACTCTAGTAATAATCAATCCTACTGAATCTATATAACCTCTCTATTTTGCGCTTCTTTCACTATGCTTTTTTAAATACACACAGACGCTATGGTAAGTTAAACTCTTACAGTCGCCTTGCTGTAAGCAGAATCTGGAGGAGATATGTGGATTTAGCTGAAAACCCCGTCCTTCCAATAAAAATAACAAAGTGGGAATTCTAAATCACTAAGCTAACCAATCTACTTGGATCTGATTGATAAAAATAATGAAACTCTAAAATAATTAACGCTTATTGAGATTTAATGAAAGTGGCTGTTGAGAAAAGAAATACTGATAACAACAATTAAGGTGTACCAGTGAAAGATCTGAAAAGATTGACTTTTATTTTTTTATAATAATTTAAATTTTTATGAGACAGCAATAATCAAGTCCCTAGTGAAAAGACCTTTCAAATGATACCCTATATGAGTTTTATTTAAACTGTTGAATTGTATTTCTAAAATGTTATGTAAAAAAATAATAATGTTATAAGGGTATTATAACTTAATTAATTTGTTGAGTAATAAAAAATGAGACCGTGGTGGTTAATGATTAAGCTGTATGATGTGTCCCCCCCCTCAATTTTGAGTTTGAGAGGCGCTTAAGTATTCCTAGTCACGTGCCTAAGTTTTCCCCTCCAGAGCTCTCCCAGAGTCAATCCAGAGCCCGTACGGAGTCAAAGCGGAGTCCGTACGGAGTCGAAACGGAGTCCGTCCGGACTTCCGGACTCAATTAGAACCTTAAAAACTATAATAAAAAATCTAGAAAAATTACAAATAATAGAGCTACTTCCCCTTTATATTCCAAACTAGCTTTCGTAGTCTGCGCAGCTCTAATTACCCCGTGAAAATTCATCAAAGTTAAGTAATTTCTGAAAATGTAAATATTTCTATAAAACTTTAAAATTCATTTAATAATATAAGAAAAATAGTAAAAATTCTGGAAAAATTTCCCAAGGTTCTTGAGTGACTTGACTTGATACTAATAAATTTTTCAGACCGTAAAAATAAGTTTTCTCCGTAAAATAAATTGTTTTTGTGTAGGCATTCGCTCGTGACCAATTTCTTCATATTTAAAACTCAAATAAATTAAATAAAACCCTTTTATATAAAAATAATAACACCAATCTTGCACGCCGTAATAACTCCATTTACGTACTTAGGTGCCATACTAAACTTTAGGCTACCACATCCTCCCTCCAATTGAGAATGTCCCCATTCTTAAAACTTTGCATAAGTGGTCGAACACAATATTCATCTTTAACCTTCAACCACCATCTTCTTTAATCAACTATAAAATTCATCTTCATCAATATGTCTTCCAAAGAACTTGTCGCTCCATGTGAACTCTGCGCTCGATACCAGGTACCTTGTTTAATGTCAAACCCTAATCTTCCTGGAAGGACAGCTTGTGACTTATGCCATGTAAAAAAAAGTCAAATGTAACCAGCCAATAGTTCCTTCTAAAACAAACGTATATTTAGGACCAGCAGCTCTCCCTGATCCCTCAACTTCTAAAAAGCGATCAAAAATTCCTGTCTTCTTAAAAAGAATAAGATCAAAAGCAGCTTCAAAAGTTCAATCTTCATCCCCGGATCCTGGCCTTATTTTGCCTTCTCAAGATCCTAATCCTATAATGCCTGTGCCCCCAACCAACTTTGCTGAGACTATGTTTCCTGGCTCTAAATGTAAGACCCTATTATCTTACTAAAAAAAACTTTTAATCAAAATTGACTAAACCTATGACTTAATAACATATTTGAACTTCTAGCTGTCGAAATAACCAACACTGATGATGTTGGTAGAGTGAAGACAGACCAAATTTTCATTGCTATCTTTTTCTTGACTTTACTAATGAGTTGTAACAAAAAATGCTGGCCTATTTTCAAGAAACTCCAGCTAATAACCATGAAGACCTCATGAAAAGAAGAATTTTAATGCAAAGCTTTGATAATGATGTTGAACAATTTCAAAGAAATTATCTTTTCTAACAGTATAACTTGATAAAATTTTGTTTTTGCTTGGTCTTCTTCAACTTTAAACATAAATGATGTTTTCTTTCTTCTCTGGCTTGATATAACATAAAATAAAATAATATAAATCTTGTGATGATTCCACTACTGAGAGCAAGGTTTGAATCCCTTCAGACTCCCATATACCAGTCTTCCTTCTTGTCACAGCATTGAGAGAGTGGATCTTCCTATGAGCCGAATACTCCTGATTCCAACCTCATAGGGCCCCCCACTGAGCCGAATTCTATGATTCCAATCTCGCCATAAGGTCCTCCAAGCTTCACACCAAAAATGGCCTAACAATGAGGCACTAAAAAAAATCATTCCCTAAAATCCAACTACCATCCTAACTTCTGATCCCTTCATCACAATTTGCAAACTTTTCTATACAGCAAACCCATAAAATACTTTTGCCAGGCTTCCAATAATAATATTAACTTTAGACCATGTTAAAGCGCCACAAATTTCACCTAATTAACCATTATGCTTTCCTTAGCATCATTACCACCTAAAATTTAAACATCCTAAAGCTTATCAGCACCCAATTCCAGAAATAAGTGAATAACCAGTTTAGAGTCTTAGTGGACAGTGATAAATTAAAAGATTGAATTGAGTTATCCAAAAAAGATTGAAATTCCAGTTTAAAGTCTTGGTGGACCAAACATATAATCGATTGCCAGTTTATGGTCTTGGTGGACAAAAGATCGTTTAGGTGCATAAATAACTTGATAAATTCCTAAATAAGGCCTAGGCTTGACCAAAGATTGAATAAATTTGATAATCAAGTTTAATGTCATAGTGGACCAAACATTTGATCGACAAGTAATCCAGTATAAGGCCATAGTGGACCAATGAATGTTGAATTATCCTGCGTATATTAATTTTCCAGTTTAAAGTCATAGTGGACTAAACAATGAATGAACTACCAGTTTAAAGTCATGGTGGACCAAACATTTGATTGATAAGAAATCCAGTTTAAGGTCATGGTGGACCCAACAGCTTGATAACAGCCCAGTTTAGGGTCTTGGTGGACCTAACATTTGATAACACTCCAGTTTAAGGTCTTGGTGGACCTAACATTTGATTTATATAAAAAAAATCCATCTCCAAAAATATCCATAAAATATTAATCATCCTTGAAATTCAGTTTAAAGTCTTGAAGGACTAACAGCTCCAATATAAAATCTTTAGTGACAGTCTTGAAAATTAGCCAGTTTAAAGTCTTGGAGGACTAACAGCTCCAAAATTCGTATAAAAAAAACCTTAAAGAACGTCTTGAAAAGTAGCCAGTTTAAAGTCTTGGAGGACTAACAGATCCAAAATACGTGTAAAAAACCTTAAAGAATTTCTTGAACAGTAGCCAGTTTAAAGTCTTGGAGGACTAACAGATGTCTTGAAGTAAAATCCCATAGGTTTTGAGCTCCCCTAGACCCTGTTTCCTGTCTAAACTAAATGAATAAACTAAAAAGAATGAAGACTTGAAAAATAAACTAAGAAATATAATAATAATTCTGATTTAATTAATTAATTTTTTTATTTTATTATTTTATTTTATTTTTTTTTTTTTATATTTTATTTTATTTTATTTTATTATTTATTTTATTTTTATTCCATTTTATTTTTATTTTTTTTTTATTTTTTAATTTTTTTTATATTTTTATTTTTTTTAATTTTAATTTGTTTTTAATTTAAAATAAAAGATTTTAGAAAAGATAGTTTTGAAATAAAAGTTAAAATTTAATTATCAAAGAAAGATAAACAAATGTGAAAAGAAAGATAAAAAAAAGTAATAATAATAAAAAATTTCAAAATAAAATTTTTAAAAGATGCCCCCCAGCCATTTGATGAGCCGTACCCTCGACATCATACCCACATCCAAGTGCAACTTGATGTGGTTACACAATTTTGAGAAATTGAAAACAAAAGAAAATAAATGAAAGTTTTTAGAAGATAATTTTTATAATGATGTTCACTGGGTGGGCTCCCTCCAATTTATAAAAATGATTAGAGACCACCAGTGAGCATCGCCTTTACAATAATTCATAATATATATTAAAGAAAAGAAATCACAATCTAACATAAAAAAAATCAAAAACAAAATAAAATAAAAGGAATCTTGAATCCGGCGTTGAGAGCGGTGTCTCTTGATTCGTTCCAGTTTATAGTCTTAGTGGACTTCCTAAAATTAAAAGACAAATCCAGGATTCAACTAGAAACAGGGAAAATTTTGGAAACGAACATTATGGGGTAATTGTGTATAGAGTAGCCAGCCCATCAATTACCCCCAAACTTGCCAATATTAAATTAAGAAGGTTTCCCTGTGAACACTTCTTCCAATAAATTTTAAAAAAAAATTTCCAACACTATCTTCACCCATATTTTAAGAATTTTAAATTTTGAAAATTTCAAAGAAGGTCTTCTTGAATTTTGTTAAGTTTCATCATAGTTTCGTCGACCATATACAGTGTAACGATAGGAAAGTATTTTTGATAAAAAAAAAAAAAAAAAAGAAGAAGATAGTTTATCCTCATTGCGGAGGTCGATAAGGTTTTTATAAACATCATAGTTTATCCTTATTGCGGAGGAATCCATACAATTTCGTTGATATCATAGTTTATCCTCATTGCAGAGGTATCCATAAAATTTCATTTAAAGTGTCATAGTTTATCCTCATTGCAGAGGTCATCATAAAATTTGGTCGATATCATAGTTTATCCTCATTGCGGAGGTTATCAAAATTTGATAAATGTCATAGTTTATCCTCATTGCGGAGGAAGACTTCAGCACTCCTAGTGCCTCTAGGATAGAACCGTTTCACTTGATTTGCCGCTACCCTCTTCTTCAATACTACTCCATCCAACTCTTCTAACACATATGAACCGCCGGAAACTTGCTCCTTGATTTTATACGGTCCATTCCACTTATCTGCAAACATCTTTCCCCATTGACTCTCTAGACTTCTATTATACACCAGGACCATATCACCTGGGTTCAAAGGTTTCCTTAATCGATGTGCCAACCACTCATCCCAATATCTAACTGATTGATTTCAGATCTTCATCATCCGCGAATATGCCTTTTCTAAATATTCTTCTTTCTTTTCTAGCTGCATCATTCTTGCACACAATAATTCTTCAGTAGTTTCGACCGTGTCCCAGTCAACTCCAAGATATGATTCAGCTTCTAAATCAACCAGTAAAACTGCTTTCTGTCCAAAAACAAGTTCATAAGGTGAAAATCCGGTCGTCCTTTTGGCAGTGATTCGATAAGCAAATAAAACTAAAGGTAAATAGCGCCTCCACTTTTCGGCACTTTTCCCACACATTTTAACTAAAGCATCCTTGATAACTTGATGCCCTCTTTCAACCATGCCTTCAGCTTCAGGATAATATGGGGTTGCTACCCTGACCTTTGATCCAACTTTCAATACGGCCTCTTTAAACTCTGTCCCAAATTCAGGACCTCCATCTACCGTTACCAACTTCATCACCCCATACCTATATACCCAATTATTCAAAAAAAATTCTGCCACATTTTTGGCAGTTAAATTAATAAGAGGCGCTGCCTCTACCCAACCAGATAAATCATCTCTAACTACAATTAAATATTTATACCGTCCCTCTTTCATATGAACGGCATCTAAACTACATCTTCCAAAGAGCGTATATTCACCGGTTGCGCGTCCAGGTTCTTTTGGCCTTAAATAACTTTGTCTTTGACATTCTTCGCATTACTGAACCCACTGTTTAACAGCCATCTTCATTCCAGGCCACCAAAATCGATCAGAAATTCTTCTAAACGTTTCTCCAACGCCTCTATGCCCGAGATCTTCATGCAGTGATTTCAAAACTAATTCTTGCCCCTTCTCTTGAGTTATAACTACTTGAGGATTTGGATACCTTCTCCTCATTAAACGTCAACCAGATAGGTAAAACGTAGATGACTTCTTTTTGATAGCCACCCATTCATCGTCTTCACAATCTTCTGGCCTCTCTAAAGTCAACAAATATTTGACTAACAAAAAATAAAAACCAGTCTGACCCCAGACTTCATCTTGAAAATCGATTAATATAACATCAATAGGGACTTCTCTATCACCAATATCACCTGCATATGAGTGAGCCAATAATCGTTGACCCCTAAATAAATCTTTAATCGAGCTATGTTGACGTTTTTCTTCTGAACCTTTGAATCCTTCGTAAACCGTATTCGAAAATACCTCTTTCTCTTTATCCACCTTTTTATTTAAATTCTCTAATTCTCCAACATATACACCATTCCTTAATTTACTACTATCCCACACTACCAATCCATCTTCCTCTACATACACCACATCATCTTCTACCTCCTCTCTGCCGAATTTATCTACACCTTTTCCAACACCTTTATTAACATAAAAACTATTTTCCAGTTTATCCTCTTGGTGGAGGTCATCATCATCATAATCTAAACACAATAGTCCTTCCAGTTTAGCCTCATGGGGGAGGTATGGAAAGTCTTCAGCTCCTTTAGTGCTGGCTTTGATAATAGGTATATCTTCATCGAACTCTTCTGAGTCTGAATCTTCTTCAGTGGGTGGTCTCCTTGATAAACCATCTGGCATAGTAAAAGTTTTGCCAGGCTTATGAACTAAATCAAACGAAAAATGTTGAATAAAAGCTACCCATCTCGTCATGGGTGCGTTTGGTAAACTTGGGGAATTAATCATCTGGATTAACAATTTCCCATCCACTTGCAACTCAAAATGTTGCCCCCACAAAATATGCTGAAGTTTCTTCAGTATTTTCGCCACACCACATAACTCCAATTTTGGTTGTGAATATCTTGATTAGACCTCAGTAAATACTACAGATTAATACGTAACTTTCCTGATGTAACCAGCTTTATCCATCTGAGACAAAACCGCCCCAACTGCAACCTGACTTGAATCAACTGCTAAATAAATTATGCCAGCATCTTTTCCATAATCCAACATGTGCAGGACTAAATCCTTCCCTAAAACCTCCTTCAACTTCACAAACGCCTTCTCACACTCTTCATCCCACTCCCAGTCTGCATCCTTTCTCGTTAACCGTCTCAATGGAGCTGCCAATGAAGAAAAGTCCTTGATAAACATTCTAACATATACACAAACGCCTAAAAACCCTCTAACTTCGGTCTTATTCTTGGGTCTTGGCCAGGACTGAATTTTGTTAACTTTCTTCTTGGACATAATCCTACCCTCTCTACATACCACATGGCCTAATATTTCTAAGGCTGGCACACAACAGGAAAATTTTGAACCTGAAATAGTTAAACCACCCTCTTCAATTCAAAACAAGATTCTTTCTAAAGTAATTGCAAACTCCAAAATGAATTTGCGTATCGCGGGATTTTCTTCCAACACCTGGTTATCATAGTCGGTTGTTGGTCCCTTAATTCCTCCATCATCTATAAAGATTCCAGCATATTGTGGAATTTTGTCTTGAAGGATCCAAGCCATCTGAGCTTGATAAACTGCAACCGAATTTTTTGCTCCTTGAGGTAATCTTGTTAACTGTAAACGTCCAAGTGGCGTATCGAATGTAGTGAGAGGCCTTGAGTCCGGATGTAACTCTCTCTCATCATATCCACCCATAATATCTCCCAAACCATAACACACTCTCCCTGCAAATGCTTCAACAAACTCCTCAGCACTAGGCGGTATCCCAGCGTCCTTTATTGTAACCCTATTTAATTCCCTAAGATCATGAACAACTCTAAGCTTGCCATTCGGTTTCTTGATACAAAATACCGGACTAGAATAACTTGACGTTGATTGCTCATACAGTCCAGTGCGTATCTGTTCTCTGACAACTTCAATATAGGCTTCTTTTAATGCAGCCGGAATAGGAATCGGTTTCTGCTGCCATGGTTCATGACATACCACAGGAATCTTGTAAGGCTCCCCATAGGAATGCTTCAACACACCCCTCTCCTCTTCTACAAAAGCAATGGCCTTCTCTCGCTTGACCATCACATCCAACAACAACTTCTTCTCTTCTCCAGACAACCAACCATCAGGTCCAAAATTAACAACACCCAGTCTCTCAAAAGTGATTCTTGACGTCTCAGAAAATTCAGGCAGATTCTTTACCAAGGGACTTTCATAAGGATCTCTTGATAACCTTGGTCTTCGCAACGGTGGATTTAATTCAGCAGGTAGTGGTTCATTAATAGGTCGAACTTTATTTTCTACTTTCTTATATTTGGCTGCGTCCACATCTAAATAAACTTGAGGTAAAAAATTTTCTTTTGTATCGCCATTAAAACTTTCATCAAATGAATCTTCTTCATTGCCAGAATCGGAATAAGAAAAATTAGAAAAATATTTTATTTCATTTTTAAATTTTACCCTTTTCTCCTTTCCCTCGTCTAATTTATAAACAGATTTTCCAACACCTTTGCTTCCCTTATCCAACTTTAAATCACCCGTAAAGAAAGTTGGCAGTTTAACCTCTTGCTGGAGGACCGGAATTGAATTTTCACAAAAATTATTTTTTTGTGTTTTAATTATACTGAGATTTTTAATCGGATTTTGATGTGATTTTTGCAGTTTACCCTCTTGCTGGAGGTCCAAAATAGAAGGAGATAATTGCAGTTTAACCTTTTGCTGGAGGTCCAAAAACATACCCTTCCAATTTTTATCCAACCTAATTTGGCCCATTTTGCCTTTTTCACCATTTTTAAATTTAATAGAAAAACAGGGTAAATCCAATAAACATATAGAAAAGTCCAAAACGTATTTGCACTCCAAAGTAATATTAACAGAAAATAATTGAGAATCCACTTGAATTATCTCCAAGTGAGCTAACCTATTGCAATACGGGATCTCATTCTGAGGAGAGATTACAAAATTAGAGTGATCAGCCCCTGCTACCCCAAAAAATGAGGGCCTTCATAATAATTTGAATCCTGAATAAATTGAAGACATAACAATAAATGAAAACTTCAGCCCAGTTTAGGTAGTTTATCCTCATTTCGGAGGAATTAAATTCTTGATATCCCCTGGAAATAATCCATAATTTTGCCCTAAGGGCTTATCCACCGATTCCATAAAACCCAAAAATAAACCCCCATAATTTGTCCTACCATTGGACATAAAAAATAAACAACCATTTTCCAAAATATGAGTGCATCCAATTTATGCACTCTATTATCAAATGCCACTACACTCTTTATTAGTGCAGGGAAAACCATATCCTCCTTAACAATCTCTCCCTGAGATTGTAACAAATCCACCATATCCATATCTTCATTGCAGACAGTCTCTGCTTCTGAAGACAAAACCTGAGGCAAAAAATCCTTTAAATCCGATTTCAAATCATTCAACACAAAATTATCCCCATCATCCAAAATTTTGTCATTAATGACAACAATATCTTCATCTACAAAAATCTCTTCTTTCCCAACAGAATTGTTAACAAAAAAAATATTTTCAGGCTGGACAAAATCTTCAGGAATGGCTGATTCCAAAAATTCAACAGAAGCTAATTCTTCTAAACCGCCCTCTTCTATCTCTTGATCAAGAAAAACCTCTTTTCCAGAGTCCAAATCAACAGAATTATGAGTATCCAGATGTTCTAAAATAGCCTTCTTTAGCACCTCTATACCAGGAATCCTAGTTTCTCCATCTGGGCAATCCTTCATTAAATTCGAATTAATAAGCACCATCAAAACATCTTTCTTAACCTTTTCCCCCATAGCATCCCAAAAAACATACTTTGATGCATTATCATGAAATAAAATTTCATACTCCAACAAATAATCCATAATCACCTGAAATTCAACCATAAACTGATGATACTGATGCAGAGATGTTACACCATCCTTTTGATTCCCATTTCCTAGCTATATCCTTTAGATCCTCCAATGAATAAACTTTTGGCCATCTTTTTTCCATTTCCATCTTGAGCTTTCTTCAATCTTGACCTTTATAACCATCCATAGAAATAACCTCCTTTTCCACCTCTCTGTCCAAAATAAAGAACCTAATCTGCTTCACCATATCCAAAGGTAAAGCACCATCAATCACAGCTTCAGTTTCATACCTATGTAAAAATCCTTCTAAATCATCTTCAGAAAACTTGGGCCCAACCCAAGATACAATCCTTACTGATGCCCTAACAGGTACACCAGCAGCCAACACAGCAGTTCCACTAGTAGAAGACATCCCAAAACATAAGAAAAGCGTAAAAAACCGTTAAAATAACAAGCCTCTTGCAGGCCAATAACAAAAATCCAATTAGAGTTCCTGAGAATAAGCCTCTTGCAGGCTATTAACAAAGTCCTTGACCCAAAAAAAGTCCTAGAAAAAGCTAGAGATTTCGAACCCCACGTTGGGCGCCAACTATGGTAAGGTAAACCCTTACAGTCGCCTTGCTGTAAGCAGAATCCAGAGGAGATATGTGGATTTAGCTGAAAACCCCGTCCTTCCAATAAAATAACAAAATGGGAATTCTAAATCACTAAGCTAACCAGTCTACTTGGATCTGATTGATAAAAATAATGAAACTCTTGAATATTTAACGCTTATTGAGATTTAAATAAAAGTGGCTGTTGAGAAAGAAATACTGATAACAACAATTAAGGTGTACCAGTGAAAGATCTGAAAAGATTGACTTTTATTTTTTTATAATAATTTGAATTTTTATGAGACAGCAATAATCAAGTCCCAGTGATGAAGACCTTTCTAAAGATACCCTGTATGAAGTGTGATTTAAATTGTTGAGTAGTATTTCAAAAATGTTATATATAAAATATAAAGTTTTAAGGGTATTACAAATTTATTTAATTTGTTGAGTAATAAAAAATGAGACCGTTGTGGTTAATGATTAAGCTGTATGATGTATCCCCCCCCCTCAATTTCGAGTTTGAGAGGCGCTTAAGTATTCCTAGTCACGTGCCTAAGTTTTCCCCTCCAGAGCTCACCCAGAGTCAATCCGGAGTCGAAACGGAGTCCGTACGGAGTCGAAGCGGAGTCCGTACGGAGTCCAAACGGAGTCCAAACGGAGTCCAAACGGAGTCCAAATGGAGTCCGTACGGAGTCGAAGCGGAGTCCAAACGGAGTCCGTCCGGACTCAATTAGAACCTTTAAAACTATAATGAAAAATCTAGAAAAATTACACATAATAGAGCCACTTCCCTTTTACATTCAAAACTAATTTTCGTAGTCTGCGCAGCTCTAATCACCCGGCAATAATTCATTAAAGTTAAGTAAATTCTAAAAACGGAAATATTTCTATAAAACTTTAAAATTCATTTAAAAATATAAGAAAAATAGTAAAAATTCTGGGAAAATTTCCTAAGGTTCTTGAGTGACTCGACTTGATACTTATAAATTCTTCAGACCATAAAAATAAGTTTTCTCCGTAAAATAAATTGTTTTAGCGTAGGCATTTGCTCTTGACCAATTTCTTCATACTTAAAACTCAAATAAATTAAATAAAACCCTTTTATAAAAAAATAATAACGCCAATCTTGCACGCCGTAATAACTCCACTTACATACTTAGGTGCCATACTAAATTTTAGGCTACCACACCACTACTTCCTCTTTCTCCTGCTCAGCCAAGAAATCAAAGACCGTTCAATTAAAAAAAGATGACCATCACATTCTTATCAACTGGTTGAAATCCAAATCTAACTATGATTCTTGTTTTGGTACTGAGTATGCCACTAAAGTAGGATGGCCCCCCACATCAAAAGTTAATGGCTATCTTCTAATGGAAAATGAATTACGGAATAAGACCAAGGGAAGGATTGATCTTTTGCCTAAACAGATGTCTGAACGCTTCAAGAATTACCGAGCAAAATACAAGAATGCAAAGGCTCTTTCATCTTCCACTGGTTTTGGGGTTACCGAAAATGATAAAAATAAGGGCACAAAATCCATAGACAATAAACTTGAAACTTTATGTCCTTACTTTAAAGAGATGGATGCAATTTTTGGAGAGCGAGCTGATGTTAATCCTGTAAACATGTTGGATGGTGAAGATCTTATCTCCAAACATGATGTCAAAGAAAATCTTTTCCCATCCTCTTCCTCCACTCAAGCCTCCCCTCATTTGAATGAGACATATCTAGATAGATTTTCTGTAGATCCTTTAGGTGATTCAACCCAACCAAATCTAACTCAGGTCTGTTTTTTTTTTCTTTTATCTTATCTTTTCTATTTTTTATTTACTTATCTTTTTCTTATTTCTTAAAAGGCTAATGAACAAGCCCAGGATCCACAATCAACTGAGTCTGAAGCTAGCGACAATGATGGGGAGGAAAATGCTACGTTGAACAAAAAGTGAAGGGCTTCAAGTAGTCTAAATTTTCACTCCCAAAGAAGACAAGAAAGTGATACTTCATCACAAACACCTTTTTCTTTGATGGAACAGTTTTTAGTGAAACATGATTCTGGTAAGTGATATCATACCTCTTATTACTATACTCTGCTTTTCTTCTACTTTATGTTAATTTTTATTCTCACTCTAGAACAAGTGGAAATTGCTAAAGAGACTCTAAGCTTTGAAAAGAAGAAATACAAGCTCTCTTTAAGGAGGGATGACAGAGTACAAGATTTAGAAGAGAGGAAGTACGAGCTCTCCTTATGGAAGGATGATCGGGTCCAAGATTTGGAGGAGAAGAAGTTCAAGTTAACTATTAGTATTGAAAAATCCAAAAAAGAGGAAAAAACACTCAAGCATAAAAACTTAATGGAACAGATGAAGTATAAGCATGATCTTCAAGAAAGTTCTAAAAAGAAAGATTTCTTGATCAAATGCATTAAAGCAAACAAATCTGTTGAAGAATAAGAGCATTTAATGAATTTTTTTTGTTGACTAGTTTCTTTTGTTTCCTTCACACTTCATGTGTTCATATTTATTTGTACATAAATTTTACAATTATTTTCTGTATTTCTTGAAATTTTGTATTTTAACGTTAAATATTCATTTTTTAAATAAAATTTTCAAGTCTCCTTTGAAAATTTGACAATCCCCCACCCCTGGATTTTTTTGAAGTAAGGGGTGGGTATCACAAAAATTATTTCATGTCATGAATCTTGAAAGTCTTATATGAAAATTTGGCTTTACTACCCCCTGCATTTTACCGGTATCCCAAAAATTCTTACATGTCAAGAATTTAACAAGTCTTATGAGAAATTTTGGCAAAACCCCACATGGATTTTATTGAAGTAAGGGATGGCTATCACCAAAAAATTTTCACTAAAATATTTACAAGTCAAAAAAATTCTATATCTGTTTTAAAAAATTGGCAATACTCTCCCCTGCATTTTATTGAAGAAAGGGGTGGGTATCACCAAAAATTTTCTAAGTCATCAATTCCACATGTCAGATTTGAAATTTTGGCAATACCCCCCCCCTGCATTTTATTGAAGTAAGGAGTGGAAGTCATCTAAATTTAATATTATTACATAAATTTTTAAATAAATATCTAATATATATCAATTTCCCTAGTTTAAAGTAATGACAATTCCTCAAGCCAAAATGCAGACCAAGTCGAGAAACAAAAGTTTGGGACTTTCCACAGGTATAGGCAAGAGGAACCCAATGAAACAAATAAATGTTATCATGATTACCTGTTATACAACCAAAGGTCATTGGCTCATCACTTAACTTGAGAAAATTGATAAATATAAAATATTTATTAATAATTTATGAAAAAATATAAAATTTGTGATGACAACTCTAATCCCCATACTTTTTGAATCTAGATAAAGTTTTTTTAAATCAAATAACTTTACCTTCTTTCTTTACCTTATTGATTCTTTGAATCAACTTATGACTGATTTGAAATGAGCAACCAAAATGTGTTAAATCTTGACAGGATTCCAAACCAGGAGGAGCTTTGGTCGTTTGATGATTATCCTTAGAAGAATTCCAAATAGTTTTGATGATACCATTTCCCAAACCAAAATTAGTGATGCACCTGTGGTCTGGAAAATATAAACCATGTCCTTTGATTTTAGCTGGAGATGGTATTTGTTGGCCAGTTATTCGATTGATATATGAGAATATACCAAAAGTAAGAAAATTAGCATCATTCCTCTTGATATGAATTCTATTGTGAAATCCATAATGAGTGATAATAACATTAGAAAATAAAAAATATTCATGGCTGATATCTTTCCATTCGGATTCACACCAATTCGGTATTCCAACTTTGGTTACAAGTTCATGATTTTTTTCAAAAGCTTTATTACAGAGCTTTTTGAGTCAAAAAGCAAGAAAAGAGTTAAAGAAAGTTAGAGTGTCCCATAAGCTAAAATCTTCATCTTTTTGAGCTTTAGTGATATTCTTGACCAACAAATATATGCCTATATAAATGAAATAAGTGAAATGATATAAAGAATGGAAAAAAAATTATTAGACATACCAAGAGATTATCCTTTAACAAAACCTGGTCTCCAACCAAATCCAATCATGATACCACCCAACAAATTTGTACTCCTTATAGATAATCAAACCAAAGCCATTTGATAAAGAGTTATGATAAGATCCGATAGTTGATTAAAAGTTTTATCTTTTTCACCATCAAATGAATGAACTTCCAATATGAATTGAGCCTTATATGAATTACTGATAACTGCAACAACTCGATCATCTCCAAATTCGGTTAGATATTTGATATCTTCTGGTAATTTTTTTTGGATATTGATTTTTTTTATCTACTTTAGTTTTATGAAAAAAAATGTTTGGGATATGACAAAAATAACTTTCACAGAGAATTTTTTTTTCAGATATCTTTTCTTCTGATAAAACTGATTATCTTTAATTTTTATTGAAGATTTAGTTGATGATTTTTTTTTCAGATATCTTTTCTTCTGATGAGACTAATTATCTTTAATTTTAATGAATGATTTATAAGAAGAATTTTTTTTTTCAGATATCTTTTATTCTGGTAAGACTGATTATCATTAATTTATTTTGAATGATTAAGAAGATGATTGTATTGAAGTTGATTTTGAGGAAGATGATAGAGATGATAAAGATGAAGATGATAAAGAGGATAAATATGAAGATGAAAGAGAAGTAAGGGGTGAATCTGAAGAAGAAGACATTTTTTTGATCTGAAAAAAAATTTAAATGTCAATAATATTTCAACTCAATTTTTTTTTAAAAAAAATTCTCACCTAATAATAAAAAAAGCTGTTTTTTTATTTGAAAAATAAAATTGAAAAAAAAAACCAAAAAATTAGTAAAAAATTTTTCAATAAAATAATTTATCAAAAAAAAACTTGAGGTTTTATTTTAAAAAACACAAAAAAAGCAAAATCCTTTTAAAAAAATTTAATATTTAAATTAATTCAAAAGATAAAATTCCAGTAAAAATTAAATCAAAAAAAAATTAAAATAAAATAAAAGTGAACCTGAAGATTGGTTATTAAAAACCTTCTCACAAGATCCTGAAAAAAAAAAAAAAAAATTCAGTAAAATCAAAATCAAAAACAAAAAAAAAATTTTAAATAAAAAAAAACCAGAAAAATTATTTACTAGAAAAATTAAAAATTAATTTAAAAACCTTTTTTGATTTGTAATTAAGAGGGACAGTCCTTAACAGAAAGAATTTTTTTTTTCTATAATACTGCCAGCCAAAAAAATTAAAAAATTAATCAAATTTACAAAAAAAAATTTGTTAGTATATTTATTTGAAAGTAGGTAACCCCACTTTATCTCCCATAAATGTCCCCGTTCCCCTCCTTTTTTTATTTGAAATCCCCTTACAAATACCTTGCTCCTTCCTCAAAAGTCCCCTCAAATCCTCTCCTTGCCTGCCTCAAAAACCCCCTGAAATCCCCTGCTTAATTGTCCCAACCCCCCCAAATTCCCTCCCTTAGTTACCTTAATCCCCCCCCTTTACTCTTCTTTATATGTCCCCCCCCTATCCCCCCCTCTTTAGCCGCCTTAAACCCCCCCGTTCCCCTCTCTTTAGCCGCTTCAAACCCCCTTTTCCCCCCCTTCCACTCCCTCCTCCTTTTTAATGAACAATCGGTAACAATCATTCATTAAGTAATCAAATCCCTAAAGATTTGTTTACTTAATGAACAATTGTTAGCAATCATTCATTAAGTAATCGAATCGCTAACAATTTGTTTACTTAGTGAATGATTGCTAATGATTGTTCGTTAATTAAAAGGGGGGGTAGAGGAGGAGGTTAGGGAGTGGGTGGGGGGGGGAAAGGGGGGTGTTTGAGGCATCAAAAGATAGGGGAAGGGGGGAGTTTGAGGTGGATAAAGAGAGGGGAAGGGGGGGTTTAAGGTGGCAGAAGAGAGGTGAAGGGGGGGTTAAGGGACTTAAAGAGAGGGAAAGGGGGGAGTCTTGAAGCGCCTAAAAAGAGGGGAAGGGGGGGTGATGAGGGACCTAAAGAGGGGAGAAAGGGTGATTTGAGGAGGCTAAAAAGGGGGTAAAAAGGGGGTATTGAGACAGGTAAAGAAAGGGAAAAAGGGGAGCCTTGAAGATGATAAAGAGAGGTGAAAGAGAGAAAAAAAAACAAAAAAAAAGAGAAAAAAAAGAAAAAAACAAACAAAAAATTAGTTTACCCTAGAACAAAAATAAATGAAGCACTTACAAAAAAAACAAAAAAAGCAAAAATAATAATAATCATGATTAGCAAATAAAAAACCAAGAAAAAAGAAAAAAAATGACCTACCTGGTGAGTTGAGATGAGAAAATAAATGCAACCATAAAAAATAAGTGATGTTTGAGGAGAGGATGAAAAGGATATGAGTGATGAATGAATAAAAAAATAACTGACAAAATATGCGATATAAGAAAATATGTGATTTCATGTTGAGCTGGTGAAAGAAAACCAATAAGCCATCCAAAAAAAAGATATTCACCGTAAATTCAAAAAAAAATGAATATGCAACAAACTAAGATACAAAACCAAGTTAATAAAGTACACAAAGAGGACATTTGGAAAGTATGAAAACATAAAAATTAAAAATTAAAAGGGTGGTGAAGAGAAATGTTGGAGAGTAATTGGCATTATAATGGGGCGTATGCCGGTTGATTGAATGATTTGTGAATCAAGGGAGGGGAGTGCTGGTGGTGGTTCAGGATCCTCTTCTTTATAAAGATCATTCCACTCATCCTTTAAATCAGCTAGAATATTGTGGAGTATTACGCAAGTCAAGATCCAATGATTTGCAGTTTTGATCTCCAATTTTTTTTAAATCTGATTCTGAGCTCCTAAAGACTAGAAAATCGCCCCTTTAAAATACCTATAGCATGTTCAATTCGTACTCTTGATTGTGCAAGGTGATAATTAAATTTAGTTTTGGGGTCATTTTCTGAAGTTGCACCACAGAAAGCAGGTATAATGTACTTTCCACTTGCATATGCTGAGTCTGCATGGAGGTACTGAGATTTGTCAAAGTATGAGTCAGGGGATTAAGAAATCCACATTCTTTTGAAGACAGAAGAGTCATGAAATGATCCAGGGCAGCCACTGTGAAAAGCAATAAATTTTTTATTGACATCACATACAAGTTGAACGGCATTAGAGTATCTAGAAAGAAGATAAAAAGTTAGATCGTGAAAGATGAGAACTTGGAGAAGATTTTGAAGAAACCTTTTTTTGCGATCAAAATAATGGTTGCCATCATGAGCAGGCTTTTGACTCAAAGGGATGGTTGTGCCATCAACAAAACTTATACAGCCTGGGAAACCTTCAGCTTGCATTACTTGAGAGGATTCAAGTTGCTGTTCTGGAGTTGGCCAAGCAAGAGTTTGAGACTTGAGGGAAAGGATAGAAATCATACAGCGCTTGGTGTATAATATCACAATACCATATCCTATGTTAAAGAGATTATCCAAACGTCTTACCACAGCACCATTTCCATTTGAGCCAAAGCGACATAGAGCAACAGCAAGTTGGATGGCAGGATTAAGCTTTTTGTTATGAGAATTATTATGAAAGATAGGATGTTCAGAAATGAGTTGATAAAGTTTGAAGAAAGAATCAGGAGAAGTTCTAAAAAGTTGGGTGAAGTTTAAATGAGGAATTTTGAGAATGGAGGCCAGATCATATCGGGGATCATGATAAATATTTTGCCCCCTGGTGATGATGTAACATTTTTTGGAATGAAAACACATATAAGCTAAAGCAAATTCCAAATCAGAGTCAGATTTATAGTAGAGAGCTAAAAGTAAAGTGATGGCATTAATAGTGGAGTGAAGTAGCCATCTAGTAGAGAGGTGTTTTATTGTTGCCAGTGGAAGACTTATGTGATGAGGGAAGTGGGAAGTCACCGCCAAATGTGCAGTTGGGGTGTGTAGATATAAATAAAACTTAAGTGTTCACCATCAAAATTAAGTAGCATAGAGTGAGGAAAGACTTAAGGATGGCATCAGCAATTATGAGTCATGTGAAATTCTTGCAAATCCATTATGGATGAGATGAGTTTGGGATCAGGAATTAGGAATGGAAATTGGGGTATAAGAGGCGGGATAATGCATTATTTTGGATTCCTTATCCACTAGCCCCGGGGCTAGTGGATAAGAATCTTCTGCAATTAATAATGTCTGATCCTGGAAAAAAAAATTCCTGATCCCTAATTGCGGATCCCTGAACATTGATACACCCTAATATTGATATTGAGAACAATGATTTATCTACAGTAGAGGATGCTTAGATTATAAAAAACCTTGAGGACAGCTCAATTATTATTTTCCCTCTCAAGGCACCAGTTTTGATCAATAGAAATAACATTGAGGTTGTCTTAGATTCTGGAGCTGGAGGAATTTTAGTATCTGAAAAAGCACTTGCTTCAGTGGACCAAGATTATAAATCAAAGTTATGCCTAACATTTTGAGAATTGGAGAAGTTATGGCTCTGTTTTGCACCCCATTGGTAAATACAAAGCCACAGTATTTTTCAAATATAACCATGGTTTTGTATGAGCTATATGTGATTTTTCTGTCATAAAAAATGATAAATTGAGTAGTTGGTTCATTGTGGGAAATGAAATTCTAATCAAATATGGCATAAAATTTGATCCTTCAAACCAATGCTTCACAATGGGGATGAATGGGAAGAGAAAATTTAAAATTTCCTCCCCCAAGAAATTAATAAAACCAGGATTGAACACATGTCATTCTGTATTTCGATATAAAGGATGATCTATGAAAAAATGCCTGCCCTTGTGTCTGAAATTGAAAATGCTTCTTTTGGAGAACAACTTTCTGGTGAGGATAAATATTCCATCATTAAATTGATAAAATATTTTCCTATGGCCTTTGCTCATAGGTCACATGAGTTTGGATTGGTAAAGGAAGAAATGAAACTTTCATTATCTTTCCCATTAATTGAAATACTACCTAGTTTAAAGAAGAAGACTTATCGAGCTTATCCCACAAAGAGAAAAGATATTGAAGACAATATCTCTACCCTTTTAAAATGAATATTATTAAAATGGTAGTTAAAACACATAGACATTGTGTTATCTCACATTTCCTAATTTCTTATGAGAAAGATATAGCCAGGTTATGTGGTGATTATAAAGCACTGAAAACTTATACTGTTGATGATATCTATCCTTCACCCAGAATTAGCACTATACATGCTACCCTACAAGGTGCTAAATATATCAGCTTTTTTGATGGTAATATGGAATATCACCAGGTACCTGTTGAGATGGATTCTCAGAATTTTCTGATGATTGCTACTCATATGGGTATTTAAAAGTAAATTAGGATGCCATTTGGCCCTAAAAATTCCCCTTTAGTTTTTTAAAAAGTTATGGATAACACATCCCATCAAGAAATAATTTAAGGATGGATGATGATTTATATTGATGATATCATTGTATTCTCTAGAAAATTTGAGGACCAATTAACCACCTGTGTAACATTTTTCATAAGATGGATGAGATAAAGATGACACTTGCTTTAAAGAAATTCAAATTTGTTTTCCATTTTTTAAAATTGCTTTTTCATGTTGTCTCAGGTTTACAAATATGTGTTGACCAAAACAAAGTGGCATCCATACAACAGGTGAAGTCTCCTACCACAGTTAGAGAGCTGCAGAGTTTTTTGGGAACGTGTGGATACTATAGACAGTACATTAAAAATTACCATGTCATAGCATTACCTCTTACCCAATTGACTAGGAAAGATATTGCTTTTGCCTGGAATAGTGAAAGACAAAGATATTTTGACAATATGAAACATTGTTTGATTTCAGCATCAAATCTTGCTTTACCTGACTTTAATCAACCATTTTTTTATACACTGATGCCAGTTTTATTGGTCTTGGTTCTTCCCTACATCAGAAACAAGTGATGAATGATAAAGTATCAGAAGTAGTAATTTGTTATATTTCAAGAACCTTGACAGATAGTGAATTTAAATATGGTGCAACTCAACTAGAGTGTCTAGCAGTGGTGTGGGCTCTAGAGAAGCTACATTATAACCTGGATGACCGGAAATTTGAACTTGTCACTGACTGAAGTGAAGTTAAATCCCTTTTTAACTTGAAAACACCTAACACACATATGTTCAGATGGAAGCTGGCTGTTGAAGAATACAGAGGGAGAATTTCAATAATTCATAGGGCTGTTATTGTTCACTCAAATGTGGATATGTTATCAAGGTTACCTTTTCCAAATGATGACTCAAATACTGCATATGTTCCTGAAGATTAAATTATTCATATTCATGAGATATATTTGGTTGATATGGAGGAAGACCTATTACAGCTTATTCTGCATTCATATGATAAGGGCAATGACTTAAAAAGGTTATGTACCATATTAAATGATCCAAAGAATTCTTAAATATAAGCATTAATTAAAACCCTTCCAAAAAGTACCAGAAGGCTTTGGAAAAAGGTAAAATTTCAATTGATGAATGATATTTATATTATAGAAGAAAGTTGAGTAATGTTACTGTCATTCCTCCTTCTATGAATCTTGCCAAATATCAAAAGGATTTTCTTGTATAAGAGCTGAATTAATGCAAAATATTGAGCCTCCTGATGCACCATGGCAGATAATAAACATGCACCACAAAAAATTTGGGGGGGTATTGCTAGCAATACCCCTTATTTAAAAATGTTGTTAAGTGTTTGGAAAGCTGTTGGAAAGCTGTTGGGAATTCATTATGAAACCAGATTTAAATCAATTGGACAAAGATTTGGTATTAAGTTATACCTAGGTTCAACCCAACTCAATCACAGGTCTATTGGAGCTTGGTGATTACTTTGATCTTAGGCTGAGCACAGATTGAACAAAGCTTGAACATATCACTTAACATATCATAATATTCACTTTCCCATCTTTTGGAAAGCAAAATTTGATATTCAGTCTAAGAATTTCTACAGATATTTTCTTGCCAAGTTGGTAACAGAAGGTTAAACTGTAGTATCTCAATTATTACATTATACCATATAGTTATTTGATAAAAAATGCAATTGAAATCAATTTAAATATTATTGAGATCAATATAAGTGTCTGTCCAAATACTTAAAGAAAGTATGTTAGTATCAAGACATTGTTCTAGGTAGTAGTTTCAATTTGGATTTTGAACTGCCATCTAAAGCACTTTAATATTAAAAAGAAACATAAATAAGTGTAATAAGAGTGAAATTATTCTATTTTGTGATTATAACGTAACAATAAAGCACATTTTTATTAAGAAAATTTTTCTTCTTCCACAAACCCAAATTTATTCTATAGGCTCAAGATTTATTTTTAAGCCATATAATTTATTTCAGTTATAATTGATTCAATTCAAATATTTTTGAAAAAGATAATAATAATACATGTGAAAGAATTATGAGCTTAGTGTAGCATATGCTAAAAAGTTATTTTGTCATTTTATTCAAAACTGATTATTTATTTTTTGCTTCAATTCATTTTTTAATAACCACTATCTTCAGATAATATTCTTACTTAATATGTGAAGTCTAAGATGTGTTGGAAAGCTCTCAATAACGATTGATAATATTTATATGAATGTAAATTTAAGATTAAAAAACTCACTGACCCCCACCATTTTACAGCAAGGCCATTTGAAGGTTCATATTTTTGGACTGTTTGAAGAAGGAAAACCAACCTTTGTCGGAAATCTTTTTCAAGTTTGGAGTCAGCACATTGGACCAATATTGGGTTACATTGGGTCTGGATCTCACCATTTAAACCAAATAAGTGCCTTGAATCCTATGAAAACATTCTATTTTCATGCTTGTTTCCAGTTTTTGGTAATCAGTATAAACTTTGGGGACGCCTATTTTCTTCAAGTACACTAATAAATCTTGCTAAAGAAGCATTTTCTTCTGCTCAAATTAATTTATGTCTGATCCTGAACAACAACTCCACAATCTTTTTTAATATCCTGCATGTAATTTTTGAAGGCTCTTTCCAAATATCTTAGAGTACTCAAGATTTGAAAGCTGATCAACTTTTCTGAGGAATTAAAACAGTTCTCAAAACACATCAACTTCAAGAAATAAATTTTATGATTGAAAATGAACAAATGTTAAAGGAAAAGTTGGATATCATGTGGGGGCACCAGGAAAACCATTGGCTTAGAAATGGATTTTATGACTATAAAAATCAGTTTCCTTACGATCAATAAACCCCTGAAGGAAAAGGGTCAATAATCCCTGATGAAATAGGTTTGGGAAAGATTCTGTCAACTTTTTCTCTTATTAGTGCAACTCAAAGTGAAGCGAGAAAATTCAAGGTATCAGAAAATCAAGAAGGTATTAATCAGAGTTCAGCCACACTGATTATATGCTCACTGGCAACACTATCAAATTAGATCAACAAAATAAGTGTGCAATTTGTAGATAATGTGCTTCCTTTCAAGGTTATTTATGGGAAGGATTGTCAAAATACTAATGTCAATGAGCTACAGGACACTGCTATTGTTTTAATGACCTATGAAACAGATATCCCAACAATGTCAAAAAATCAAAGCCAAAAAAAGATACCAGTGACTCAAATGCTCTTTTGGTATAGAGTTGTTTTAGATTAAGATCATTTAGTGCCCATTTCTATATCTAAAAACTTAAAACTTAATTTTTATAATAAATGTTTATAAATATTCTTTTAGTTACATTAAAAATCCTTACTCACAGAGGGCTCAAAAATATTTGACTTGGAATCCCAACACCGACTATGCTTGACTAGAACTCTACTTTAGAACAGGCCCACTGACCTTCAAAGTCTTATATTTTTTCTTAGAATCAAAAAGATTCAAGAAGACTGGTTATGGAAGAATTTCTTTTTTCAAGGTTTGCAAAAAGGAAAGGCTAATTCTAATAAATCAATCAATCACTTAATGAGAGTGATAAGCCTAGGTAGAACAAAGGATGCAATTTTGTCTCTTCCAAAAAGATTCAAAGGGGGATATTGGTTCAATTAGCAGATCCATGGAGGTTTAAACTTGATGTTCTTCAAGAAGGATTCACTAAGAGATATGGGCCCTTCAGAAGCACTGACATCCCTAGGGACTCATCCAAGTTTCTTGGAGAGCTGATGATTTTAAAAAAATTCTGCAACCATCCAATCTATGAGAATCGGGATGAAACTCCAAGTTTTGATTTTACCTGGAAGCATTCTGCAAAGAATTTTTTATCTTATGGGCCACTTGAGAACTTTTTATCTGGTTAAAGGGGTATAAGTTTTCTGAAAGCTGTTATATTCTCCAGCTTTTCAGACTTTTTGCAGATGTAAGTGATTCTATAATGAATTGTTTTACAAAATTTTGTTGGCTTATTAAAAACAATTTTCTAATATTTCAAAATAGAATAAACATGGCTCTAGATGACCAAAATATTAGGTATACCCAGCTTATGGGTGATTTCAGCAGGACAAAGCAAGACAAAAATATGCATTAATTCCATTTTAATAAAAATTTCCAAGTTTTGGTTGGAACGATGTAGGCTGCAGGAGTGGGTAAAGATCTCAGGTGTGCTCAAAATTTATATATTATGGTGAGCTTAATGTCCTTTATTTCATATTAGGGACAAAAATATTAAATTTTTTATATGTTCAATGTTTAAATAGGAGCTGAAATGAAATCCAGCAGTTGAGCAAAAGGCTGCTGATTGGCTGTATAGAATGGGGCAGCAAAATGAAGTAAATGATTTGATATATTTTGTAAATAGAAGTATAGAATTTAGCATGTATAAGCTTCAAAGAAAAAATGGAGCTAAAAATGTAAGCCAAATTTAAACACTATAAATTTTAATGATAATAGTAATCATTAAAATTATGTTTTTGTTTTCAAGGCTAAGTGTCCCAAACAGAGGAAATGAGGAGTATGAGTGTGCAAACCTATTATTAATGGAGTTTGTAAATCAATCACATTAGAGGAAGCAAGAATTTCAAGGAGAGAAGGTAAATTTATGGGATTTTGAGGATTTAAAAGTCTGAGTTGTTGCAGATTTAGAGATGCAAGATATAAGGGAGAATAACAGTCATTCAGCAAACCCCAGGGGACATGAGAAGGATTAAGGTTAGGTTATAATGTTGAAACCAAACTGATTATTTTGTAACAGGCCAAGTCTTTTATCACACTTCCAGAGTAGGTCGAAGTATCTCAAATATCAAAGTGTTTTTGGTCAAGATATTGTGCAACTATAGAAAAATCTTCAGACCTCCATTGCATTAAGATACGTCTTAACGATCCATCATTATCAATTTTGGTGTCTGAAAAACACTTGATGTTTGTGAAAAGGTTGTGATAAGCTTCACAACATGGAAGTTATTTAAGAAGTTTAGTTCAGTTAACTGAATTCTAAGAATATTTGTTATTTGAAATAAAGGTCAAGATAAAAATGGTTGAAAAAAAGGGGATTTTCATACTTTTTTTTATTCTATATTTATGCTTTTTCACTTTAATTATTTCTTGAGAGCTATCAGAATCTTTCCAAAGTCTTAATTTATCAGCATGACCTAAAAACAAATGGTGAAGAACTCCCATTTGATTTGAGAAGCTAATTTGAGTTGAGTCAATTGGATATGCAATCAAATTATTGGTTTTTAAAGCATTGTCCCAGTGTTTAATGAGAATATTTTCCAAGACCTGGTTCCATTTGTAAAACCAATCTAGTTTCGAAACGAAAGTTGACCCTGGAAAACCACACATGCAAAAGTGGTCAATAAAAGATTTACGGAAAATTGGTGGAAGCTTTTCCAAAACATCTGAATTTGATTCTGGATGAAGTAGTTCAAAGGCAATGTTGCAAGGATTCATGTCAAATGATGAAATTTATCTAATTGCTCTTCAGTTGGGTTTTTTTTCCATCCATTTGATTTTGGTGACATATCCAAAAGTGAATGTCAAAAATTGTGTATAGATCTACAAAAGTGCAAATTTAATGGAGGCAAAGTTTCATTAAAAATTCTATTAAGTGTTTGTGTGTTTGTGGGCAGGTTTCCATGAGGAAAGTAAGAGCTACTATGGTTCATAAACAGTTAGATTAAGAAAGTTTTCAATAAAATTAAACAAAGAGGAAGGATAAATTGATGAGCTCCTAAACTTTATGATCAAAGTTTATTTAAGGAGAAATATCACAAAAGTTAAGAATAAGAAATATTTTAACTTTATAGCATTATAATATGCATAAATTATATTTTAATATGCAATTTGAACTCAAAAGGAAGAGAATGATTATGTGATAAAAGCAGACTCATTTGAGAAAAGGATTTTTTTTTCTTTTCAAAAAATGTTTCCACACAAATAATTTGATAAATGTGAGGCTATGTTCATTTTTTGATCACCAAATAATTATTTTTGGTCCAATATGATAGTAATACATTTTCCATTGAGTAATTTTTGTTCAACCTGAATAAATAGAAAAGAGTGTCACTTCATCACATTTATGTATGAAAATTTATTCATGGTTTCCGCTTTTTTTTAATGCTTTAAGGTTAACACTTTTGTAGCATCTATTATTTGAGTATTTTTGATTATTTCTTTATGGAAAATTTTACCTAGTACAGACCAATTTTCAAAGTGAAGTAAATATGTTTGTCACTATTTTTTACAAAATATTACCCTTATTTTTGGGTTAAACTTTGATTTTTTGGGTGATTTTTTAAATAATTATGTTAAAAATATGGATTGCTTTTCTTATAGTCCATAAATAAGAATTTTTACTAAAATTGAATAATTATAGGGTAGTTAGATATAAATCAGAAGGAATTTGATAGAAAAATAATTAAGATGCTTGGGTGTACAATAGAATTTTTATGATAGAAAATAGTAATATAAACATGCATGCATTGTTGTACAAATGCAGAGAGTATACAGAATACAAATAAAGTAGAATGCATAGCTTTTAATTAATATAAAATTTATATGATTAAAAAGTAAACATTTAAGCTTAAATAATTTCAACACATATTCCATCATATTCTTTTGATTAAAAAATGTAGCTTATATTAGCTAGTTCCTTGCAAAAAAAGGAATTCCTTCAAATGGTAACTTCCAACAGCTAACTTATTCTTACAATTATAAAAATTACAATGCCTACATTTCTCATGTATGTCAATTTCAAGGGCTTGGATGTGTCAATAAAAAGTATCAAACTTCTTCTGGGTTTTTTGAAGTTTGTATGGCTTTCAAAAGCTCTAATTCTTATGTAAAAAATCATGAGGAAAGAAATAGGAAGGCCCAGATGGTTATTTCTTTCAACGATCCACTTAACATTGGAAGTTCCAGCTACACAGAAACAGTAAGCTTTATATCTATAGTGCAAAGTGAGAATAAAAGTCTTTATGATGTTTTGATGATTTATTACATAGGGGCAGTTGCTATTGGGGGAAGAATTATCTTCAACAGTCTCTAGAAACTCAAATCTTAGGGAATGGTATAGCCAAAAAATTATGTGGCAGGCAGAAAAGCTTTCACTGATTCATCATTTGAGCAAAGAAGGCTGTACTCAATTTTTGGATGAAGAAATTAAGAAGCTCAAACTTCTAGGTGATAGTGGAAGACTGGATTCTGATAGCATTTTCCGCCTGATCGCATGCTCAATAGATACGGTTTTTAGTTGATTAAAGCTCAATCAATTATTTTTCACGAAAACATGATGTCCTAAATGCTTTTCTCTTTTGAGTATAAATCTGAATCACAACCAACTATACTATGTTTCAATCAACTGGTTTTTTCATTATCAAATTGCTATTTAAAATGTTTGGAGCATGACAAATTGTAGTTAAATATGATGAAATGATGTATTTGATGGAGGAACATCAAGAACATGTAAAATACTATTCTCTTAAAAAAATTAATCACCATTGTTTTATCAACTGGATTAAGGAAAAGATCAAACTGTTCAAATTTGAGCTTTTGATTGAGAAGAAAACCCCTGTGGCAGACAACATAGAGTGTGATTTGATGAAGGATGTTTGTGATGGTTCAATTTGGAAAAACTTTCCCATTAACAATCCAGCTCTGGGTGAAAATGATGATGAATATACAATAACTTCAGGCAACTTAATTTTTACTTTATATGTTGACTGGTTTAGGCCTGGTGGTAATATGATTGGAGGTCATCAGAAGTCTGTAGGCAATATTATGTTGGTGTGTATGAACCTACCTCAAGAAGATAGATACAAAATGGAAAATATTTTTTTGTATGCTATTATACCTGGACCAACAGAACCCACAAGTGAACATCTTAATCACCTTCTAAAAAGGCTGCTTAATGATCTACAAGCTCTATGGGTTGGTATATTGATTGAAAAGACACATCTTTATCCACGAGGCCAGAAATTAAGAGTTGCATTGTTCTCTTTGATAGGTGACATCCCTGCAGTACAAAAATTGGCTGGCTTTTCAAGTCACTTTGCAAGAATGTTCTGCTTTTTTTTAATATCTCTAGAGATGAAATTAGTGAATAGAATGTGGGAAATTTTTCAATTTTTCACTACAAAATCATGAGCATCATATGTGGTGGGAAACAAAGTGGAAAAATTCTAAGTCACATTCGGAGTGTGTATCAATTGTTCAGAAACATGGGGTACAATGGAGTGAGCTGAATAAACTTGAATATTGGCATCCAACTGAATATTGCTCAATTGATGTTTTGCATTCAAATATGCTTAACAACCTAAAAGATCACAGTCTAAGCCATTTTCAAATCCTAAATTCTGCAAAATATCTAGCAAGAAAGCTGGAAAGGATAAAAATTTGAATGTAAGAGAAGAAGATGACAATTACTTTTTTGATACTTCACTGCATAAAAATTCTAAAAAACGTAGAAATAGCTTAAGAACCATAAATCATGATGATAAAGATACAGGACACACAAGATAGCACAGGCAGAAAAGACTTACAATTTTAAGACGTCACCAAGTCATCATGGACTAGATAGTGAAGGATTGTGAAAAAATCAATCAAGAAGCCAGAGTAGGTCATCCAGATCCTTATTTATTCCTCCATATAGCAATTTGGCCTCATTAAAGTCTCACAGAAGTGGCAATAGGAATTCATTGTATAAATTAAGGCAACGGAGCATTAGCATCTCACAGAGTGAAGGATCTCACTCATCAAATGAGACAGCTAGAGATGATGAAAAAAAGGAAAGGTAAAGATAAAGAAAATGAAGGTAGTAGTAATCAAAAAATAACAGCAGCAGAGCTACAGGTTGTATGGAAGAAAATTGATTAAGTAAGAAGACCTTCCTGGCTAACACAAGTTCCAAAATAAGTAGAGTCTAAAATAGCAGGATCCCTCAAGGCAGCAGAATGGAACATGATTTATACTCTCTACTTCCATTTGTCACTTATACCTTTTTGGTTTGAAAATTATAAAGAATCAGAATATTCACCTTCCTCAGCTGAAAAATCAAAAGAATATTATCTTCTCAAGTAATTTGTAACATTATGCTCATCACCAATTTTTTGACATTAAAAAATATACAGACTATTGAACTTAAAGATCTAGATCAATTTCTGTTAAAATATTGTGAGTACCTGGAAGAGGGTTGGAAGAATATTAACGCAAAGACAAATCCTCATATCACTCAACATTATCCTGAAATGATAAAGGGTCTTGGTCCACCATCAGGTACAGCTACTTGGTCTGGAGAGCGGGTGAAACATATATTATCTGAAATTCCAAACAATCACCATCCATGTATGTAATGTTTGTAAGCAATGATTTAAAAACTCAGCTGTGCTAATTTATTAATATTTACCACAGGAGAGATACTTCTAACAGTTCTCAAACATTGGTATTGGAAGTCTAGGGTATTAGATCTTGGTGAAACTGAAGATAATGATCAATTTGAGACTAAAAAAATCCATATTGATCTTGATAAACAAAACAAATGGATCCATCTAAGTATGGCATTATTTACCAAATGGGTAAGGGCAAAAATGGGAAATGAAACTTCAAGACAGGCTTTGACACCATCAGAGAAAAGTGGGGATGAAGTAGTTAAAAAAATAGCAAGAATAATGATACATGGAAAGAAGTTTACTAGTTACCGTCAACACATTTATTATTCAACAATTGAATTCTACTATGGAAAAGATAGCCGGTTTTAGAAAATTGATGATCTTTTAAGGTCAAAGAAGAGAATGATCTAATAACTTTAATAGCAAGTCCTTTCAAGGGGCTCCATCAATAAGAAACATTAAAGGATCCCTATGAGCTTTTCCCACAAGTGCATTGTTGGTTAGTAAGAGTAGCCAAAGCAACTCAATTTTTGATTAAGAAAGATGCAATAATTGGACATGCAGCTACTGTCAAGCACAAAAAAGGAATGTTTGGAATCAAAGACAAGGTTGTGACTGCCATTGGACTGCAGAAATTAGTGAGTGAAAAAATTAATTAAATTTATTTTCTGTTGACTAACATCTTTGTGTTAATTTGGGATTGGGGAAATTTGTAGAATTAGTAATGTTTGTAAATGGTAAAAGAAATATTTCAATTCTTGATTAAAAAATGCAATGTATCCAACTTGCCTTATTGTAAATCAGTGAAAAATTATATTGGTTTATTTTATTGCAAGAGGACCCATGCTTTCAATGATTCATTTTTATCTTAGATGTAAGAATGAAAGAAAGAAAATCATGATAATGAGAAATATTATAAAATTGTTAATTGATGAATGATCTTCTTGCTCATTCATCTTCTATAAATAGTTTTATCTTCACACTTTATCTGATAGCTATATATTATTCACTTTATTTTTCCCCAAGAGAACATACACGTTAGCAAGACTATAAACACAGTATCTTTTTTTACTTTAACTTTGATAGGGAAAAATTTTAAAAACTGATTATTTTTATTTTATTTTATTTTATTACAGTTCATTATGGATGATAATATTGAAGGGATTTCTGTTGACGCAACCAATTCTGATTGTTTTCCACCTTAACATACTAATACTGTAAATAATCCACCACCGCCTGTGCTGATCCACCTCCAGATGCATCTCAATCTGTACTACGTAATCATAAACCACCACCTAATCCCAATCCAAGCCAAGAGTCTCATTCAGAACTAAAAAATTGCAATCCCAATCATCTTTCTGCTCCTGAGATTGCTGATCAGCAAGCAAATCAGATAGGAAGAGATTGGGCTAGTGAAGTATTGAGGGAATTTTTTGGAGACCAATCATCATCTGCTCAGCCTAACCAAGGAGCAAGCAAAATTGGAGCTGGTAAGTTGAATTTGTAGTGTATTCTTGTATTCAAAAATAATGAATTTAATTAACTTATTTGAATTTTTAGTGAATCCCTCAATAATTATGGCTATCAGTGATTACCACAGACTAAATTCAGCAGAGTCTCATGGACAAGAATGGGGGTTAAGGGCTGTATGAGGCTTAGTTAGAAAGACTGATGTTCCCAGGAGCTCAGAAAGTCTAAATAAAAATATTTACCACTTTCTGAAGTATTGTCTTGGGGGACCAAAACAAATAGTAAAATATCCTGTGAGCCAAACACCTTTGGAGATTGAAAATTGGAAAGCTTGAAACCAATTAAAATTGTCCTGACCCAAGTCCAATCCTCTAACCATGCCAATTCTGCAGCTGATAAAAAATTTCTGATAACCAATTCTATAGCCTTCTTGCCATCTGATATTTGACTACCCAAATTTTTTCCAGAACCTGAGCCTCAAGGACTACAAGGAGGAGCACCAATCCCACTTTCTGTCAAAAGAAGCTTAGAGTGTGAATTTCAAGAAAGCTTTTTTTGGAAATTTGACTTTGGTTGGACTTTCTGTGATTTTTTGGAATACACTTGGAATCAATTCATGGGAAGCATAGTATGTGACCACTGTACCAGGTGGCTCACCACTTTGAATAAAATTGATCAGTCAAAGCTTTAGCTCACTCAATGTGTTATTGTGAAATGGGTAGTCAAAAAGGGGAAGGAGATGATAACACTATGCACCAAGTAAGATATCCCAGATGGGGATATCCTGCGCGAGTTGGGGATATTTTAGGGAGGAACATAAGGATAGACACATATGTGTAAGAAAAATATGTGCGGGAAAAATATGTGTAAGGAAAATATCTGCAAAAAAAATATGTGAGAAAAATAATTGTAATAAAAATATCTTGCAACCATGGGAAATTTTGTTTTTTATTTATTTTTAATCTTTTCTCAAAAAAATGATTTTTTATTTTTATTTTTGTTTTTTATTTTATTTTCTGTTTTTTTACCTTTTTTTCAATATTTTTTTTTTTTTTCAAAAAAAAAAAATTCTCATGGTCGCAAATGATTTTTCTTACACTTAATTTTCTTGCACTTATTTTTCTTGCACTTACTTTTCTTGCATTTATTTTTCTGACCTAAAGTCCCTCACTAAATTATTCCCCACTCGCGCTGGATATCACCATCAGGGATATCTTACTTGGTGCGTAGTGTAAGGTTGTTTGGGCAAGAAGAGGAAGGGGTGGAAAGAGAAAAGATGGAAAAGAGGACAAGGGCACAAGTAAAACATTATCGGACCAAGGTAAGTTTTTTATTTTACTTTATTTTTTGTTATTATGAGGCTGATTTAGTCGAAATTCAGATTGCTAGTGCATGCTACAAGCTAGCAAGAGATCTCTGCAGTGATGTGCCAGGTTTTGTTGTGATTTTTTATGATACTAGGTGCATCTGTGATATCAATGAAGGCCCATCACCAGGCCCTACTGCACCTATCCAAGCTATTCCTGGATGGCCAAATCTTGAACTCAATGATTTGTTTAAAAAATAGATAAAATGATGCAGGATTTAGACCATACACCAGCTCAAAGAAAAATTCTGTTAAAAACATATTCACGGTCATCAGAAAGGACAGTTGCACAAGATGGTATATTCAATGTTTCCAAATTACTCCCCATGAATTGTTATTCAGCAACATTTTTGGAAGGATTGTCTGTGAATGAACATGAGTCACTTGGGGTTGGAGCTGATATTGATCTGGTAAAGACTCAGAAATCAATTAATAAAGCATCATAATCATCAAAAATTAGGTATAATGGTGATCTTCTGTGTAATATAGATATCTTATATTGAATTTTATGTATTCTGTTTTTTTAAAAGAAACTTGGTAAATGTTATAATTTGACTTTGAGAGAGAGTAACATTTTATTTAAGAAAAACAAATAATTTATAAGATATAAAAATGGATTTTCAACAAATTAATGGTCCATACCTCTTTATGTCACATTTACGTATCCATATTAATTTCAATCGAATTTAATGCTTTCCACTACATAGTGAATACAAGATATGCCACCTAAACTTGCCAGGAATAGCTTACAATAAATATTCCAGTATCAAAATTAATTTTGATCAAAACCAATGAGCATGTTGATCATGAATATCTGAAGTCAACTGCAATGTTTATGCATGGTGTCTTTCAAACATTTATTTTGATACTGGAATATTGAATGGTATCTATTACTGGAAAGTGTAAGTGGCAAAGTGTGTATTCATTATGTATTGGTCAACATTAATCTCAATTGAATTTAATATTGACATTTTAATATTGAATCCAAACCAGAAAATGACCCAAAAAATTCTTCATAAAACTGCTCATTGATTTTGATCAAAATTAGGGTTGAAAATATACATATTGAATGGTAGTTATATCTTGTGTGTGTAAGTTGTAAAGCTTGTTTTCAATGTGTATTGATCAACATTTATTTTGATTGAAATTAATATTAATGTGTAAATGATATATACATGCTCAATATGCATTGTAATATTTTTACTTAAGAATAGAGGGCCCTACATTTCATCTTACAGAAAATTTCTTGGTGGCATGTCAAATTCAATTTTAATTAAAATTAATGTTGACATGTTACCATGCATAACATTAAGAAACTGACTGCATAAATTGATGATAATCATGAACCTTAATTTTGATCGAAATTTATTTTGCCAAATGCAGATTAAATAAAAGATATGCCACTTACACTGGCCAGGCATATTTACTATTTATTATGTATTGGTCAACATTAATTTTTATAAAAATTAATATGGATATGTAAATATTATATTTATCCTCAACATGTAGAGTAAATTTCAGTACTTAAAAATACTTGCTCTCCTTTACATGTCATGCAAAAAATCATTATATCATTTCAACATTAATTTTGATCAAATTTAATGTTGGCATGCCATTATGCATTTCAACAACTAACTGACTGAAAAAGTTCATGATCAAAATGCTCATTAATCTTGTTCAAAATTAATGTTGACCAATACATATTGAATATAAGCTATCTCCACTTACTAAGACCAGATATAACTACCATTCAATATGTATATGATCATCCTTAATTTTGATTGAAATTAATGGGCTGTTTTATGAAGAATCTTTTGAGTCATTTTTTGGCTTGGATTCGATATGCAAATGTCAATATTAAATTTGATTGAAATTAATGTTGACAAATACATAATGAATACACACTATGCCACTTAAACTTGCCAGGCATAGCTGCATGAAATATGCCAGTATCAAAAGTAATTTCAATTGAAATTAGTGTTGGAAAGGCACCATGCATAAAAATAAGCAGTTGACTTCAGAAATTAATGATTATCATGCACATTGATTTCAATAAAAAATAATTTTTGATACTGGAATATTTAATGGTAGCTATGCCTGGCAAGTGTAAGTTGCATAGCATTTATTCACTATGTATTAGTCAACATTAATTTTGATTGAAATTAATATGGACATGGACTATGCATAACATTCCTATAAGTGTAGGAAAGTTAAGCAGTTGGATTAACTGGTTTGATCAAGTACACTATATAAAAATTTATGTTTATTGCCTTGGTTAATTTTGATCAACATTAATTTTAAGCTATGCATCACTACGCAATATAGGGGGTGGACTTGCTAGCAAGTCCTCAACCTGAACTCAGATGGAACTCAGATGGAACTCAGACTGAACTCAGACTGAACCCATACTGAACTCTACTTGAACACCCACCTAAAACTGTTCTGCTGAGTGGTGTTCATCCCTGATTGTATGGTTCCTTTATCAATAGCTCAATGTGTGTTCAATCTATGGTGAGTTTGGGTCCAAGGTTGCGGACTTGCTAGCAAGTCCGCCCCCCATATTGTGTGGTGCATGTTGAATTTTATCTATGTCTGTGTATTCCACGTGACATGGATTGTATTCAATATGCAGCGGTCTACATTAATTTCAATCAAAATTATGAGGTTCATTGCCTCATAAATTTTGTGTTTTCTGTCAGGGTTCCATGCATGGTGCCATATGATACTTCTTAATTCCTATTAAAACTAGTTTCAAAAACAATATATTGAATACAAACCATGGCACTTAAAGTACTTGGTCATAGCTAAAATTCAATATGCCAGTCTCAAAATTACTTTTAAAAGAAATCAATCAGGATCCATGAAGTTTATCAATAGTGTATGAGTTAAGTTTCAAGTCATATATCTCATCATTTTCTTGCACCCATTTCTAGGTTGTCTCAACTATTTTTTACAAGTTTTATGATATTAATCAAAACTGTGGTAAGTAATGAAAAATTAGCTAATCCAAATCTAAAATTGAATATTAATGTTTTAATAATTTTGAATGTTGCTTAAGGTATTTCATTGGGTGATTCATAATATTATTTTATCAACTTAGTGGTCCTATCAATTTTGAAAAGTAACAATATTGGTATAGTTAGGGACAAAAATGCAATATCTTATGAAGACTAAGATATATTGTAAAAAAAAACTATTCAATTTTTTTCCCTTAGTTTTATCCAACTTTATCAATGGTTTGGTCACTGGGCCCACACCCTAGCCTGACACTCCTCCTGTCACTTAAAAAACAAATTCTTATCTTAAATTCTAATATTACCAATTCAATATTTATGATTCATTTCTTGTTTGGTGAGGCATATCAGTATATTTGTGAATCTATCATTGTCATCTGAAAGTAAATTTAACAAATAGTTATAAAGCATTATTCTTTTTTTTATAAAATATACTAATTAAGTGTATCTCCATTGTTTAGGAGTAAATTTTAATTAATTTTTTTTTACCTGTGGTAATTTACATATGGGATATAAATTTGTTATTCTTTGTTTTTCACACTAAAATCCCTGAAGAATTCCTAGTTTTTTCTGTTAGCTACATAAAATTTCGCTTCAATATAAACAGATTGTGATTTAGCATGTTACTCAGTTTACCCCACTATGAATAATACATGTTAAAAAAAGCTCAAATAATATATAATCCCTCTCTTTATGTTTTCTGTTTCTTTCATTCTAACTGTAATTTCAAGCTTATTCAATTTTTTATCCTATAAAATTATCAACTTCAATTTTCAACAATAGAGTTTCTTATAATTATTCATCATATTACATCATAACTTTTTGATATCAAATACTTTTTTTTAATATTCATTAATCAATATGTCAAGTATTCAAAATCCTACACCTCCACTTAGTATGTGTATCATGTTCCTCTCTCCTAATTTATATGTTTCACTTATGTTCTATATCTTTTTTTTTCAAAAAATTGATTTTCCAGATCCCAAATGTTTTCCATCCCATTCTCTGATTTATAGTTGCTTTGAAGCTTTTGAGCTTGCACCATGTCTGCCACATGGCATGGCACCTAACCCTCCTGTACTTGGTAATGAAAGGCAGGAAAAAACAAGAGTTCAGTATTGCAATTAACTTGAATTGGCTAGAGATAAAATGGAAGAACTTGTCAAGATCCTTAACAATAATCCTTCTCCTTCATATTTATCTAACCCTTGTAACAACTTACTCCAATATGTGAAAAGCCTTGAAAAATGTATTTTATCCACTTTTTTTCTCCTTTTGAATAAGTAGATAAGATTATTAATATTTTTTCTTCATATATATTTGTAGCTTACAATGTTGGTAGACTCTTACAGTTGCCTTTCTGTAAGAAAAATCTGAAGGAGTTGGATAATAATAGAAAAGCTTGTCCTTCAAAATAAATTTGTGAGTTTTTTAGATCAATAATCTTAAAATTCTACTTGATAATAATAAAGAATGAAACCCTATCTAATTAATGCTTGTTGGGATGATTGAGCGGTTCTTCTGTGCAAAACAAGTGAAATGCAACAATAAAGTTACACCAGATACAATATTTTAAAAGAATGAAGTTTTAATGTTTTTTAGATTTTAATACTTTTTGAAAAAAGATACTATAAATAAGTCCCTGGAGTTAAGAACATTCTAATGATACCCTATATGTTATTGTTTATGAGTTTTTGAGTAAAATATTTATAGTGTTATTAAAAATTTTTGATTTATAAGGGTATCTGTCACTGGACGACCTAGTCACAAGGTCCAGTGTGTTTCTTGAAGTGAGATTGAGAGAGTAGTTTAGAAACTTCTTCAAAACACAGAGGAAATATTTGAGGAAATGATTTGAAAATGATTCAAAGGAAGAGATACTGCTTTGAGATATTTTCTATAAGAATTAAACTATATTTTAAAGGTAATATTGATATTCTTAAGATCTCACAAAGGGTAGGAAACTCAATAATCAAAGATTTAAGTTTTAGAATTAATTACTGAGAAAAAAAGGAAATGTACAATAATAATGATTTAAACTGAAGCTTTACAACTATTAACTTTATATACGTTTTATAATTTAATTCTAAAGAAATATTGAACCACAATCCAACCCCTTTTATATCCATTAACCCTCCTTGCATTGACCTTATACCCATCCATCATTCTGCAATCCACAGACCTACAAAAAGTACACTTGTTACACCTGGACCCTCCTCACTAACATCTGTTAACCCTTTAATCCTCCACTAACCATCCTGTCCATGCTCACTACCCCTGTTAATAACCCACAGATACTTAATAAACCTTTTAGCGGAATATTACATTAACTATTGCGCTTTGTGTTGCTTATCAAAGAAAATACTAAACAAACTATTGAGAGGTTGACTAATATAGATTTAAAGTTTAGACTAGCATGGTTGAATAGTGAGTACACAAAGGAAAGTTTCAGTTGCTATGTAGAATTGTTTTCTGCGCTTTTAGTATGGATTTAGACCTCTGTATTATTGATTTAATGAGCTGCTTTTGCCTCAAGTGTCACGTGGCCCGTGACAGATGCCCAGGTATAAAAGGTGAGCTCCATTGAGCGTAAGAAATATTCTTCCCACACTACTTCCTCTCAACTCTTTTTTTTAATTATTTTCTATTTATTATATCAACTTGTCCTACCGCAACTCCCACTCCTTCACACCCCAAAGCGCATGGTGGAATTGTTACCCGGAAATACTTCCAAGTCTGCACCGCCAGAAAATACATAGAATGTTTTTGCGTAGAAAGCACGGCTACACAAGGTACTTGCCAGAAAAGCAAGTTTTTCCGCTGGAGATGGGTGATGTGTGATGCCCTATCATAAAACGTGGATATCAAACAGTTTACAAAAACAAAATACTGGGTAATCCTAAAGACCAAAGAGGTGGTTGAAGACATCTGGGACGTGTCTGTCAGGAACGATTGGTCAATGGAAGAGGTTGAGGAGGAGGTCAAGGATACAATGGCAGCCTGGGTAACCCAGGCCACAGGTAAAAGAAGAGGGGTGGAAGAGGAGGTAGATAAATTCGTTGAAGAGGATGAGGATGAAGTCCTCATCTCAAGGCGGACCCCAAAGAAGCAGCGGATGGTCATCAAATATGATAAAGAGGAGAAGGAAGTGACAGTGGAGGTCACCCCAAAGTTATTTTTAGAGGCTGACCTGTTTTTTGAAGTAAGTCTGTGTCACTGGACGACCTACGCACAAGGTAAAGGATGTTCCTGAAAATGAGATGAGGTATTTAGAAACTTCTTCGAAGCACAGAGGAACGATTCGAGGAAGTGATTCAAAGGTCACTCAAATTAAGAGCTACAGGTTCGAGGTATGTTCGAGA
This sequence comes from Hemileia vastatrix, assembly GCA_030280995.1. NCBI lineage: Eukaryota > Fungi > Basidiomycota > Pucciniomycetes > Pucciniales > Zaghouaniaceae > Hemileia > Hemileia vastatrix. The sequence continues at coordinate 27,125,667 of JASXTE010000014.1, read as the reverse complement.
AGAATTATAATATAGTTTCAAAGGTAATAGGAATTCTTAAGATCTCACGAAGGGTTGGAAACTCAACAATCAAGAATTTAGGATTTTAGAAATGATTAATGAGAAAGTTTAAAGAAAAATACAATAAAAATGATTTAATTTTGTAATTTTACCACTATTAAATGTAAATAAGTTTTATAATTTAATTCTAAGGAATGTCAAACCAAAAACCCAACCCTTTTATATCCTTTATTCCTCCTTGCATTGACCTCCCTCTCATCACACCATTCCCATACCACAGACCATTAATAACATACAATTAGACCCTCTTCTCTAATATCCGTCCATGTTCAATTTACCCCTTATAATTAATTAACAAAAATTTTAATGAAAACTACTAATGTACTATTACGTTGATCATAGCGCTGTGCATTGCTTATTGAAATTAAGACTAAGACACACTATTGAGAGATTGACTAATTTAGATTTAGAGTTTAGGCTAGTGCAGTTGAATAGTAAGTACACAAAGGGGAATTGCAGTTGCTAAGGAGAATTGCTTTCTGCGCTTTGAGTATAGATTTAGAACTCGATATTATTGATTTAATGAGCTGCTTTTGCCTCGAGTGTCACATGGCGCGTGACAGATGCCCGGGTATAAGAATCGTGAGCTCCGTTGAGTTTGAGACATCTTCTCAAACTAGTTTCCCTTTCCTCTATATATATATTTTCTTGTTTATTACTTTCCTCATTATATAATGAACTGTCCTACCCCAACGCCTATGCCTCCACACCCTAAAGTGGATGGGGGAATGTTTACGTGACAGTTTCCCAGGCTTGCACGGCTTGTGATGCGATGGAGTACTTTTGTGTCGAAAGTACGGCGACTCGAGGCCCTCGCCAGAAGTGTGAGTTTTGCCGTTGGCGACGAGTGGCTTGCGAAGCGTTGACAAAGAACGCAGAGATTGGACGACGATTCACCAAGACTAAGTTTTGGGTGATCCCTAAAACAAAAGAGGTGGTCAAAGACATTTGGGATGTCTCGGTTGGAGACGATCAATCGGTGGGGGAGAACGATAAGGAACTAGATAACGAGATCACAACCTGGGTAACCCAGGCCACAGGTTCAAAACGGGGTGTCAAAGAAGAGATCAACGAATTGGTGGAGGAAGATGAGGATGAAATCCCTTTTCCAAGGCGGACACCCAATAAATGACGGGTGGTCATTGAAGATGATGAGGAGGAGAAAGAAGCAGAGGTAGAGGTGGCTCCAAGGTTGTTCTTAGAACCTGACCCCATCTTAGAAGTAAGTTTTATCTGTTGCTTTTTTAGGGATGATGTTACTGATGAGTTCTTTTTTAGACATCAAATGCCATTGTTGAAGACCCAATTGGGGAACCTGCTTCGCTTGTGCCAACTGAGGCAAACCCTCCGGTCATGGGTGGAATTGAAGAATCTGTGGAAACGCTGGACCAGGTGTGGTCGAAGAAGCCTCGTCAGGGTCGACAAGTTAGGTTCGCAGAAGAGTTGTGTAGGGAGGTCGATACAATTATTGACACTGCTTCCTTTGACGTGGCAGAGGAACTGTTGTAGATTGGAGAGGTGGTTCCGGTAGGAGAGGAGGAGGTATTTGAAGAATGCAGGAAGGAGATAAGGGTAATTTTGGAGAAGATGAAAGGATTGGTTTGAGAAAAATTAAATGAGAAAATTTGAAATGAAAGGGAGAGATGTAAAGAAGTAGAAAAGTAGAATTGTCTTTAGTTTTATTTTTGTATTATTTTATTGTATTTAAGGTGAATATTATTTTTATAAGATTTGGGAGAGAGAGAAAAAAAGTTTTATATAAAATTTTGCTTTAGAATTTGAAAGAAGAAATTTAAATAAAGAAAGAAAAAGAAAGAAGTTATTAATTGAAGGAAGTTTAAGTTTAAAAGAAAAATTTATGTAAGAGAAGAGAGAAAGAAGAAAAAAATGGTTGGTGATTGAGATGAGTTTGTTGAAATGAAAATTTAATGAAAGAAGAATTTGTTATTTGCGAAAAGTTGTTTATTGATGTTTTAGGAATTTTGGATTGTTGAAAAGAGAGAAAAAACAGAATCAGAATTTAATGAGAATTTGAAAAAGAAGAATCATTTGTTCAAAGAATTTTATAAAGAGATTTAGAGGTTGAAGTTAAGTTTGAGGAAATGGTCGTGTCATTATTCATACAGATTTTCATGGTTTGAAGGAAAGAAAGTTTAAAGAGAGAATAAATTTTAGAAAAGAAAATTTTAAAGAGAATTTTAAATTTAAGAAAAGAATGTATTTAGAGAATTGAAAAAGAGAAGAGAAAAAAAACATTTAGAGAGATTTAAAAGGTTTTTATTTTATTTTATGATTTATTTTTATTCTATTTATTTGATTTTATTTTATTTTTTTTAAATTTTATTTTAATTTTAATTTTTAATTTTAATTTTTATTTTAATTTTAGTTGGTTTTGGAGAAAATTTTATAGAAGGAGAAGAAAGAAGAAGAAAAAGAAAATAAGGATAAGAAATTTAGAGGTGTTTTAGATTTTAAGAGAAAGAGAAAAAAGAAAGAAAAGAAAAAAAAGAAAAGAAAAGAAAATTTAAAATAAAAGAAATTTTAAGGTTTTGGTTTTAAAGGATATTTCAAATGAAAAGATTTTAGAAGTTCAGGGGCGTTAGAAACATTGATGGCTGGTTCCCAGGATATTTTGTCTGAGTCATCGAGGAAGCCTTCCCATTCCACGAGGTATTGAAGTTTTCCCTTGCGCATTCTTGAATCAAGGATACGACTTACTTCCCACTCTAGATGATCTTCTACTTCGACCGGTTCCAGAGGGGGTTGGTTCTTGCCCGGGTATATTTCTCGAGCCAGTTCCAGGAGAGATACATGGAAAACAGGGTGAATCGCCTGCCATTTAGGAGGTAAGTTGAGTTGAAATGCAGTTTTAGAGACTTCAGAGTCGATTTTGAATGGTCCCAAGCGCTTTTCAGCCAGTTTCTTTGATGGTGGTGTTGTTCAAATGTTTCGTGCGTCGAGCCATACTTTGTGGCCTGGTTTAAAGGAAGGAGCAGATTGTCGATGTTTGTCGGCCTGTTCCTTGTATCTTCGAATCACTAATTCCAAATTTGTTTTAAGTTCTTCTTGGAGTCGTGATATAGTTCGAAGATAATGTTCTGCAGGATGATTAGTTCATACATGGATTGAGTTGAATCGAGGATGTCGTCCATAAATGGTTTCCAAGGGAGATTGTCGTGTCAAAGAATGAGTCGAGTTATTATAAGCGAATTCGCCTAGTGGTAACCATGTGGTCCAATCGTCTTGTTGGTAACTGACATACATTTGAAGATATTGTTCGAGGATTTGGTTAACTCTTTCTGTTTGACCATCGGTTTCAGGGTGATAGGCCGTGGAGAGGTTCCTCGTGATATTGAGTTGTCGACACAGTTCGGTCCAGAATGTGGATACAAACAATGAGCCTCTATCTGAAATAATATCATTTGGTAATCCGTGTTTGGAAAATACATATTCTAGAAACAATTTTGACAAATCTTCTGCTGTAGCAGTAGTAGTGGTTTTGATGAAAATTGACATTGTGAGAATCTATCTACTATTACTAATATAGCATCAAAATAATTAGAAAAAGGAAGTTGAGAAATGAAATCCATCAATAAATATTCCCAAGGTTTAGAGGGAATAGGAAGTGGTTGAAGCAACCCATGCTTCTGGTGACAGGGAGCCTTATTCCTATTACATTCATAACAAGCTTTTATATAGGCCTTGATTTCTCTGGTCATACCTGGCCAGAAGAATTCCCTCCCCATTAACTGGTAGGTTTTATCAACACCAAAATGACCAGGTAATGGAGAATCATGTCGAATGTTGAAAATCCATAATTTTATCTCATTGTTGTCAGGTATGACTACTCTACCTTTGAAGACTAATAGACCTGATTCAATACTAAATCTTTTGGCCCCTTGCTTTGAGAGTATTTTGTCTTTTAACCCTACACAATAATCGTCCTTAGACTGAGCTTCGAGGATGTTGGATAGTGGATTTTGAAAAGATTGAATTGTCATCAAATTAAGTTGATGAGTTGTTAACATTGATTCATAGAAAATTGATTGCACATTTTCTGGGTTCTTGTCAGCAAATGCGTCCCCCCGCTGTGGGTAAACGTCCTCCCAACATGACAAGATATCTTGGACAATGCAGTTCTTACCTGGGCGATAGGAAATAGAGAAGGGAAATTCAGACAAAAATTCAGCCCACCTGGCTTGACACCTGGTTAACACTTTGGAAGACATGAAGTATTTTAAAGGATTATGATCTGTTAAAATTTGAAAAAGACTATCTAGGCTGAGAAGAAAAGAACACCATTTTTTAAGACAATGGATAATAGCTAAAAGCTCTTTGTCATGAATTTCATAATTTAATTCTGCAGCTATGAGTTTGCATGACTCAAAAGCAACAGGATGAAACAAATTTGTTTCAGGATTTAATTGGGAGAAGATCCCTGCAATAGCATAATTGCTCGCATCTGTCTCAACTATTGTCGAAGCAGAAGGATCAAAATGTCGAAGAATTGGGGCTGTGGTGAACGCCGTTTTTAGTGCTTTGAATTTCTTTTGTGCTGTAGAAGTAAAAACAAAAGAAATGTATTTTCTAAGAAGAGAAGTAAGATTTGAAATAGTTTCAGAGTAATCTTTAATAAATCTTCTATAGAAATTTGCAAAACCCAAAAATCCTTGGAGTGATTTAATGGTTTTGGGCTCAGGCCATTACAGGATTTTCTGGACTTTTTTGTCATCCATGACTAAACCGTCAGTGGACAACGTAAAACCCAAAAAATCAATTGATTTGAGGTGGAATTTGCATTTATTATGCTTGGCGTAGAGACCATGATCTCAAAGTCAATTTAGGACCTATCAAACATGATGAATATGTTCATCTAGTGTTTTCGAGAATATTAAAATATCATCTAAATAGACGACTACAAATTGTTCAACAACATCTTGAAAGATGTCATTAACAAAAGTTTGAAAAGTTGAATGTGCGTTACACAATCCAAAAGGCATAACTAAAAATTCAAAACTACCAAATCTAGTGCGCATTGCAGTCAGTGGTTCATGACCTTCTGCAATGCGAATCAGATTGTAAGCGCCTCTAAGATCAATTTTAGAAAAGAAATTAGCACCATTGAAAAGGGTAAGAAGTAATGACATAGGAGGAACAGGATATGCATTCTTCTTAGTGACTATGTTGAGCTTTCTATAGTCAACACACAACCTAAGACTACCATCCTTCATTTTTACAAAGAGGACAGGGGAGCTGGTTGGAGATTTACTGGCTCTGATGAAACCTTTGGCTACATTCTCTGCAATGTAGTCTTGAAGAACTTGAGATTCGTCCTTTGACAAAGAATAGACAGGACCTGCCGGAGGTACTAGGCCTATTAACTCTATTTGATGGTCATAGGGTCGATGAGGTGGTAACTTATCAGCCTTGCGGATTGAGAAAACATCGAGGAAATCGTGGTAGATTTCTGGTAGAGTTGATTTAATGGCTTCAACATTGATTTGGTCGTCCTCTTCATCTTCAATAGAATTTGTCGAGGAGATACCTGAATTGAGAGAGCAGGATTTGATTACTTCGAGGCAATTTAAATCCTCTTTGAGTGAAGTCATCGAGCTAGAAGGGTTAGCCAATTGCTCATTGAGAAAAAGATAAGATGCTTGCAAGTAATCTGGAAGAGATTCGTCCTCTAGCATGACGTTTTCAGGCGGGTTGTTTAACTCCCTATTAACTTGCATTGAAGATTCAGAAATATACTTAGAGCGTGGGGTGATCAATCCCCTAGTCCAATCAATTTCGGGATTCCAATGCGTTAAATGGTCATGGCCAAGAATGGTATTGTCCATCCTTGGGGCGTCCAAGACTGATAATTCCCACTCAAAGGGGGAAAGTTCGGAAAGTTTAAAAGCCATAAAACTTTCTTACTTACCCAATATTTGGCTTCCTCTGATTCGACCAAATAGATTGGAGTTCAATCGACATCTTTAAATGTTATTTGAAGCTTCTCGGCAAAAGATAAACTAACAAAAGAAATCGAAGCTCCAGAGTCTATAAGACAACTGAAGGGGATATCCTCCTTAAAAAGAATGAATATCAAGTGGTTTAAGTCAACTCCAGTCCTTAAGACATGGAGGTTCTGTGCACTGGGAGAGATAAGATAGTTTGCTTTGCACACAAGTAAACTATCTACTAGTTTTTTGATTTCGAACTAGTACCTTCTCTTTCCTTCAACGTTACACAGTCTTCCAACTTGTGCTTACCCCCACAATACATACATAACCCATTATCTGCTCGTCTCTTCCTCTCAGCTTCTTTAAGTTCCTCTTTAAGATCCAGTACTTTGCTGATTACGCCTGGAGTCAAGCCTTTTGGTCGAGGTTTATCCTTCCCCTTATTGGGTTTGGATTGAGTTAAGGAGGATTGATTTGGTCGTGGTTGTGAAGAAGATCCCGATTTAAAATTTAGGCCTTGAGATTTGTTGGTGTATCAACAATGTTGAAGTCGTCCTTGATAAACGCCGTCAAGTTTGAGGGTTCGATCCATTAAATCCGTCAAAGTAGTCATCTTCTGACCGTGAAGATTTAATTGATCCAGAATTCTCGAAGGAAGTCCTTTCTTGAAATGATACTTAAGGGCAGCATCATTCCAACCTACTCGAGTTTGAAGTGCTCTGAAGTTGGAGATATATTCAAAGGCTTTACCATTATCACTCATGCAAAGAAAATCAAGTTCAATTTCTGCGTTGTCAGTTTTATTAGGGTCCCCAAACAAGGTAAAGAGTTGGTCTTCAAACTTTTCCCAATTATTGATAAGTAAGTGGGTTTCTGTCGATGAAAGCATGAGAAGATAAGGTTCGAACCATCTTGCTGCTTTCACGGCTAGGAATGAAGAAACGTAAACAACTTTGATTGGTCACTATTAAAGGTTTGAGGGTCATTATGGAACAGTAGCTTGCAGGTTTGCAAGAAGGGTCGCAATCTGTTGGGGTGATCTCCGTCAAATTTGTCAGGAGATTTCATAGAAGGAGTTTTGAACTTAGATCCCTCTGAAGACGTTGGATTTGAAAGGGTTTTCATGAAAAGTCTCATGAAATCTTCCAGAGAGTTAGATGGTCCAGGTTCTGAGGATTGACCAGAAGGGTGATTGTCAGGGGCGGATGGTGCCTCGTGCATTGTATCCTCTCCTTCTTCTTCATCACTTAAATCCTTAAAATCTTGTGGGATGTCTTCTACAGATTGAACTGAATGTTGCCCTTCCCTAAGGTCGAGTGGTTCCAAAGAGTGAGTGTGGTAACAGGCCTTGTGGCTGTTGGCCTGCCTCTAGCGCGAGCTCTAGTAGTAGCACCCGTAGGAGGAGTGTGTTGAACAGGTACCATTTTAAAATTTTAAAAAACACCTAAAAGGACATAGTAGTGCAAAGAATGAGAACTACGGAGAATTAAATTATACTGTCACCGGACAACCTACGCACAAGGTTGAGGATGTTCCTGAAAGTGAGATGAGGGATTTAGAAACTTCTTCGAAGCACAGAGGAGTGATTTGAGGAAGTGATTCTAAGGTCACTCAAAGTAAGAGCTACGGGTTCGAGGTATGTTCGAGAAGAATTATAATATAGTTTCAAAGGTAATAGGAATTCTTAAGATATCACAAAGGGTTGGAAACTCAACAATAAAGGATTTAGGATTTTAGAAATGATTACTGAGAAAGTTCAAAGAAAAATACAATAACAATGATTTAACTTAAAAGATTTTACCACTATTAAATGTAAATATGTTTTATAATTTAATTCTAAGGAATGTCGAACCAAAAACCCAACCCTTTTATATCCTTTATTCCTCCTTGCATTGACCTCCCTCTCATCGCACCATTCCCATACCACAGACCATTAATAACATACACTTAGACCCTCTTCCCTAATATCCATCCATGTTCAATTTACCCCTTTTAATTAGTTAACAAACTTTTTAATGAAAACTACTAATGTACTATTACGTTGATCATAGCGCTGTGCGTCGCTTATTGAAATTAAGACTAAGACACACTATTGAGAGATTTAATAATTTAGATTTAGAGTTTAGGCTAGCGCAGTTGAATTATAAGTACAAAAAGGGGAATTTCATTTGCTATGGAGAATTGCTTTCTGCGCTTTGAGTATAGATTTAGAACTCGATATTATTGATTTAGTGAGCTGCTTTTGCCTCGAGTGTCACGTGGCGCGTGACAGTCTGCTTTTTTTTATTTCCAAAATTTTTTTACTGATGACAGTATGTTTTTAGAATTCAGATGACATCGCAGAAGCTCTAATTGTGGAAGCTGCGCCATTGCTGCCAATTGAGGCAAGTCAACTGGCGGTTGATTTGAGGGAGGATAATGAGGAAACTCTTGACCAGGTATGGTCAAAGAAACCTCAGCAGGGTCAATGTGTCATTCCAAATCTGGGTAGGCTACTTAGGTGAAAATTTGATTGGACCTTAGTTGGAGGAAAATCATGGTGCTAGCAGGTGTTAATTTGGTTGAAGGGAGTTAACTGGATTTTTTTTGGGTGGATTTATGGTGATTTTTGGAGGGTTTATGGTGATTTTTTGGAGGATTTATGGTGTTTTGGAATGGACATATGATGGTATTCCTATTTTTATTTGATGGTTTCATGGATTGGGTATTGGTTTTACTGGATTTTCTAGGGCTCTCTTGGTATTTTTGGTGGATGCAGTGTGCTCATGGAGTAGCTATTTTTTTTCCGGTGCTCTCCAGTGCGCTCTGGTTTGCTCCGGTGATTTTCCAGTGCAAAAGCGAAGTCACTGTGGCAAAGTTGGTCATTGTGGTAAAGTTTGGTCATTTCTGCAGAAAAGTCTGGGCACTGTGGCAAAGTTTGGTCACTGTAGAAAAGTCTGATCACCAGTGTAAAGTTTGGTCACTGAACCAAAAGTTTTGCTATTGTGGCAAAATTTGGTTAGAAAGTTATTATGCTTACTAGATCAATAGTTTATTGTAGATCATATGCATGTAGGGTATTTATGGAATGTTCTGGAGCAGGATAATCATTTGGGGAGGTGGAATCTTAGTCCTCTACATGTTTTTAGTCTTTTAGTTATGACAATAAGGGTCTTTTTTGATAATTAGCAATATTTAACATATAACAACAATTATAATAAAAAATATCAACATATAGGGTACCATTGGATACATCTCATCCTGGGTGACTCAAATTTATTTCTTTTCTCATAAAATTTATAAAATTAAAAAATATTAAAGAACACTCTTCAATTTTTGTGGGAAGCTGGGTGAATCTGCAGCAGACCTTTAATAAGGCACCTTTGAACAGATCATCCCAAGGGTAGTTTCTGGGGTACTTTACTGTACTTTTCAGTCTCTGGGGCAAGTTTTGCATCTTTTTCTAAGTATTTTCTGTGACTTTTATCAGTGTTATCTGGTATTAGGTATTTTTTTGGGGGTGTAATCATTTATTGCACTTATTTTTTTCTATATTATAGGTTTGCAACACTTTCAAAGTCTTTCTCTCAGATTTTCAACTTATCCAACTCTTCAAGCAGATCATTAAGCTTAGTTAATTGAATCTTACGTTTAATTAGAGGGACAGGGATTTCTTTTTTGGTTTCCCAACTCCCTTGGATTCTGACTGCAGCAAGGTGACTGTAGGAGTCTACTCTAAATTTTTGGCACCCAACATGGGGTTCAAATTCTCTAGCTTCTGAAGAAACTTACTTGTTGGACTTCTGGATTTTTGTTTTCAGGTTGCTGGATTTTGATTGGTTGGTGATTTGGTGATTCTGGTAACTGGCTGAACCAGTACAGGATCTGTGGTAGTAGGGATCTAGGTATAGGGCTGAACCCTTGCTAGATCTGTTTTTTTGTTTTTTTTTATGTTTTTTCCTAGTAAAGGGCTGAACCCTTGTAGGATATTGTCCATTTTATGGTAAAGGGCTGAACCCTTGCAGATTTTATTGGTTTCTGATGCTATTTGAGATGTCTTCTCCATCTGGTGCTGGTGTTATTGCTACTGCTGCTGATGGTGTCAGGCCTTCAGTAAGGATTCAAATTTGTGAAGGGCCCAAGTTTGTTGGTGATGATGTAAAGTGGTTTTTGGGCAGATATGAGGCTGCTGCTGGAATTGACGGGGCTTCTCATTTAGATATGGTGAAGCAGGTAATCTTTTTCATTGGTGATAGGGAAGTTGAGAAGGATATTACTGGTATGGAGGGTTATAAGACTAGGGATTGGAAAAGGCTTAGTAGGGAAATGGTGGACAGATGGGGAGTCAGATATTCAATGGTGGATTTAAATAAGGTTGTTGGAGAATGGAAAGTGCAAGGTGGAATAACTTCTTTTGTGAGTTATAGGAAATTTTTTGGTAGTTTTGAAACTGTAGTGGAATATCTGGTGGAGGTAGAGGAATTGGCTCATGAAAATGCAGTCAAAGATTTATTTTGGTCCGCTTTTGGGAGGGATGTTATGTTGGATGTGTTAAAGGAGTTGTCTAGGAAGTTTTTTATGAAAACCTTACCTAATGGGGAGCAGAAGTTACCTGCTTTTAAGGAGGTTAAAGAATCAGTGGAGTCTCACCTCAAGTTTTTGGCTGTGGACAGTTATCATGAAACCTGTACACAGTATTTCAGCAAAATTAATGAAGTTTTGGCTGATAATAGAAATATTATGAGGAAGGCTCAGGAGACAAGAAAATCTGAGTTGGGGAAACCAGTTCGTAAGGTGGATGAGAATGTGGATAAGGAGATGGTGGATCAATTGGCTGACTTAACAAAGCAATTGAAAATTTTTGTTCAAGAAACTCAGAAGGCCAGCAGGGTTTCAGCTTCTTCTTTATCATCTTATTTAAGTAGAGGTTATGATAGGAGGAATGGTGGTACGGTTGATGCTTGTATTTGTTCCTACTGTAACCGGAAGGGACATAAGTCTAATAATTGTTGGACTTTGAATAGGGATCAGGCTGCTGGTAGAGTAAAATCTGATGGAAAGGTATTTAGGTTTCCTGATGGATCTTTTATCAAGCCCAGTGAAGGTCAGGCTCCTTCTGATTTGGTGAGGAGGAATAGTATGGGTGAAAAGAGAGCTAGGTTTGAGGAATTGCCTACTGAGGCTTCTTCTGGTACTGGAAATAATTCTGGAGATAAGGGGAAGTAAAAAGAGGTTAGTAAAGCTACTTTTCTACTTCATATGGTAATTTGGAGATAGTAAAGGTTTTTAAGGCAGATGGTGAGTGTATGGCTTGTGTATATGATATGGAGACTGCTAGGAGGGTGGCTGCTTCAAAATCTAGAAGCAGTATTTCTAATAAGTTAAGGTCAAGAGGTGGAAAGGGGGATTCTAAGAAGGCTTAAGATCCCAAGAAGATTTATATGCCTGATGAGATTTGTCAGATGCAGAAGGGGATAGCTGATATGGGTCCCCCTAGTTTTGGTGCTTTTGATCTTAATGGTGATCCTATGCCTTTGGATGATGGTTCAGATACAGAGGAGGATGTTCCTTTGACTTCTTTGCCTAGGCCAAGTTCTAGTGGGCCAATGGAGGGAGTTAGAACTACTGTTGATGGTTCTGGTTTGGTCTCTGTGGATGGAAAGGTTCATGGGGATAATTCTGATGTGGAGATGTGTGATATTGTTGGTAATGTGGGACCTCAGGAGTCTTCTAGGGAAAAGGTTGCTAGGAGTAAGGCTCATTATGAGAGGCCAGTGGTTTCTGGTCAAGAGAATGCTATGGAAGTTGTTTTGGGAAGGGTGAATCAGCTTCAGATTCCATTATCTTTAGGTGAATTGTTCACTATTATTCCAGCCCTTGCTGAAAAGCAGAAGAAGCATTTGACTAGGAGAAGAGTGGCTACTGGTGAGGTGGAGTATATGTGTGAAAATGTGGAGAAGTTTGGTAATGAGGTGAAGACTTATTTTTCTGCTCCTTTTGGATATTTGGTGGTTTCTTTAAATGGAAAAGATGTGAAGGCATTGTTTGATTCAGGCTCACAAATAAATTTAATTTCATTGGATCAAGCAACTAGTCTGGATTTTCCAATTGAAGCTGGTGTTGGAGGAAATCTCTGAGGGATAGGTGGGCATGCTACTGAGTTGATTGGAACAGGAGAGCATGCAAAGTTAGGTGTAGGTGGATCTGTTGGAAAATTTCATTTTTATGTGGCTAGAGGAGCTGTGAAGACAGTTTTAGGAGGGCCATTTTTGATGGATTTTGAGGCCAAGATTGGTTATCAGTCTGGTGTTGGGATTAGTTTGGAGATTACTGGGGAGGATATGAGGCGGTTACATATGAGGTTGGCACCCCCAGGTGATGAAGGTTGGGAACCTAGGCCTGGTGTTTCTGCATCTTGTCAGTGTTTCACTTGCACTAGGAAGAGAAAAGATTTGAAGTCCTCTTCTGGTGTATTTGAGGATAGTGGTGATCATTTTGTTGGTGACCCTTCTTTTTTAGGGAAGATAGGGCTGATCAGTCTAGTGCTGTAATCTCTCCTCAAGAAGAAATCCCGGATTGCAGTAGGTCAGCTCAAGTGGAGATATATCAAGTGGAATCTCAACTTTTTGTAGATAATATTACTTTATTATGTCAATTTTTGTCAAATTATTTGTCTGGTTTCAGTATTTCTTCAAGTTTTTCTCTTAAGTTTATTTCAAGTTCTGAAGATGCTTTAGGGGAAATTTTGTTGGAGTGGAAAATTTTTGGAGTGGTGGCAAATGGGTCTAAAAGTAAGTCCTCCCAATTGTGCACCACTAGGGTTTCTTCTACGCCTTTCAAAAACATTACCATGGCCACACATGTGAGTATTGGGGACACCCCTGGTTGTTTTTCTAGATATAGCATGAAACCATTAGACAAAAATCAAGAAAAAAATCTCAAGATAACTGAAAATCAGAAAAAAAAAATTTAGGTAAAGATGTTATCAGTAGGAAGGAGACTACTTGGTTTACTGGTGGCCTTCAGCATGAGTATAAACTGCACAATAATTCTCAACTAATGTCTCATTCTGATTTCTCTCAAGAAAAATTGATAATGCAAAAAAATTGTTTGAATAACAAAAAGCAAGAAAAGGTGTTTGTGGATTTGGGTTCTGTGATGTGTGGTGATGATTTGGTTGGTGGTTTTTTTGGCAACATTGGTGTGTCTGTGTCCAGTTGCAGAAGAGAGTTACTCCAGCATGAGGATAAAAGGCATGACTTTCTAGCTTCTGGTGGGGCAGTCACTGCAGTGCAGGACCTATCTGAAGGTAACATGTACAGTATCTGTGATAAGAATCCTGAATTTAATGATGATGTTTATTGCCCTAGGAATATTTTTGATTTGGTTGGTAATTTGGGTACTGGTCAAGTGGATGAGCTGAATTTTGTATGGAAAAGTTTTGGAGTGGTGGCGAATGGGTCTAAAAGTAAGTCCTCCCAATTGTGCACCGCTAGGATTTCTTCTAGACCTTTCAAAAACATTACCATGGCCACACATGTGAGCATTGGGGACACCCCTGTTTGTTTTTCTAGGAATAGAAAGAAACAATTGGACAAAAATCAAAAAAAAAATCTCAAGATAAATGAAAATCAACAAAAAAATTATTTATGTAAAGATATTGTCAATAGGGCTGAGCCTACTTGGCATGCTGGTAACCTCCTGCACAAGGATGGACTTCCAACTTTTCATACTTTTGATTATTCTTTTCTTATTTCTAAAAATTAAAATCAAATTAAAAATTGTCTGCATAATAAAAAACTATATAAAAATATTTTTCAAAATTCCAATAATTCTGTTTCTAAAAAAACTTTAATAATTCTTTTTCAAAAAATAAAAATAAAAATAAAACTGATAAAATTTCTTTATCTGATTCTAATAATTCTTTTTGTAAAAATTCTGTTACTCTTAATTCTGATGAAGATGAAGATTCTGTTGATGAAAGGAGCTCAATTCCTCAAGTACATATGGAAGTGGAAGCGGCAAAATAAAAGAAGGTTGCCGTGAAAGTTAAACCAATCAATGAAGCGCTGCCAACTGGATTGAATCTGCCGTTGAAGAGACCACTTTTGTCAAGAGATCCATATGAAACTCCTTTAAGAAAGAATCCGCCTGAATTTTCTGAAACGTCAAGAATTACTTTTGATAGGATTGGTGTTGTAAATTTTGGGCCAGATGGTTGGTTATCTGGTGAGGAGATGAATTTGTTGTTGGATGTGATGTTGTTGAGGGAGAAGGCTATTTCATTTGTGGAAGAAGAGAGGGGTGTTTTAAAGCATTCTTGTGGTGAACCTTACAAGACTCCAGTTGTTTGTCATGAACCTTGGCAACTCAAGCCAATTCCAATTCCTGCTGCTCTTAAAGATGATTATATTGAAGTTGTTAGGGAAAGGATAAGGACTGGAATTTATGAAAAATTTTCATCAAGTTATTCAAGTCCAGTTTTCTGTATCAAGAAGCCTAATGGAAAGATTAGAGTGGTTCATGATCTTAGGGAATTGAATAGGGTGACTATAAAAGATGCTGGTATTCCTCCAAGTGCAGAGGAATTTGTTGAAGCTTTTTCTTGAAGGTTATGTTATGGTTTGGGTGATATTATGGGGGGCATCATGAAAGAGAATTAAATCTGGATTCAAGACCTCTTAAAACTTTTGATACTCCTCTTGGACGGTTACAGCTCACTAGATTACCTCAAGGTGCTACTGATTCTGTTGCTGTTTATCAAGCACAAATGGCTTGGATTCTTCAAGATGAAATTCCACAGTATGCTGGTATATTTATTTATGATGGTGGAATTAAAGGTCTTTCAACTGATTATGATAATGAAGTGTTGGAGGAGAATCCAGGTATTAGGAGGTTTATTTGGGAGTATGCAGTAAATTTGGAAAGGATGTTGTTTAGGATTGAAGAAGCTGGTTTAAATATTTCCAGCTCTAAATTTTCTTGTTGTGTTCCAGCTTTAGAGATTCTTGGTCATGTGGTGTGTAGGAAAGGCCAAATTATGTCAAAGAAGAAAGTCAACCAAATTCAATCTTGGACGAGACCTAGAAACACTACTGAATTTAGAGGATTTTTGGGAGTATGTGTTTATGTTAGGATGTTTATTAGTGATTTCTCATTATTGGCTGCTCCATTGAGAAGGTTAACTAGGAAGGATGCTGATTGGGATTGGGATGAAGCTTGTGAAGAAGCTTTTGTTAAGTTGAAGAAGGTGGTTGGTGAAGATATTATTCTTCATCAATTGGATTATGGTGAAGGGGATAGTAGGATTTTTTTAGCTGTTGATTCTAGTCAGCTGGATGCTGGGGCAGTGCTTTCTCAGATGGATAAGGGTGGTTATATTAGACCAGTTAGGTATGAATCTATAGTTTTTACTGAGGTGGAATCAATATATTCACAACCAAAGTTGGAACTCTGTGGTGTGGTAAAAATTTTAAAGAAACTTCAAAATATCTTATGGGGTCAACATTTTGAACTTCAAGTGGATTCTAAATCTTTAATTCAGATGATTGATTCACCTAGTTTACCTAATGCTCCAATGACTGGGTGGGTAGTTTTTATTCAACATTTTTCATTCAATTTAGTGCAGAGGCCTGGAGAATCTTTCACTGTGCCTGATGGATTGTCAAGAAGACCACCTACAGTAGATGATTCTGATTCAGAAGAGTTTGATGAAGAAATACCTATAATCAAGGCCAGTACCAAGGGTTCTGAGGACTTTCCATACCTCCCCCATGAGTTTTTTGTAGATGATCATGGTGTGGTTGTTTGTGATAATGGTTAATGGTGTTTATGTTTGGGATCTGAAGGAGGATAGTGGTAGCATGGAAAAATGTTTGAATGAGGTGGATTATGTGAATTTCAGAAAACAGCCAAATGCTCAGAGAATGATAGCTCATTCACAAGTGGGAGATATTAGGGACAGCGAGGTTCCTTTGGATGTTACATTATTGGATTTTTCTGATGAAATTTGGGGCCAAACTGGGTTTGTTTTTTAATGGTGAAATATTTGTTGTCTCTGGGAAAACCAAAAAAATGTGATGAAGCTGAATGGGGGGCTATCAAAAAAAAATCACCTGGTTTTTATTTTTCTGGTAGAAGGTTGATGAAAAGAAGACATCCAAATCCTCAAGTTGTTGTATCTCAAAGAAAAGGTCAAGAACTGGTGATGAAATCTCTTCATGAAGGTTTAGGGCATAGGGGCTTTAAAGAAACTTATAAGTGGATTGCTGATAGATTTTGGTGGCCTGGAATGAAGATGGCTGTTAGATCTTGGGTTCAGTCATGTGAAAAATTTCCGAGAAGAAGTTATTTAAATCCAAAGGAACCTGGAAATGCTACTGGTGAAAATACTATCTTTGGACGGGTTAGTTTGGATGCTGTTCACATCAAGGAAGGTAAATATAAGTACTTGATTGAGGAAGGGATGATTTGTCTGGTTGGGTTGAGGCTGTTCCTCTCATAAGTTTATTTGCTAAAAAGCTAGCAGAATTTTTGATGAAGGAATGGGTGTATAGGTATGGTGTTATGAAGTTGGTAACTGTTGTTTGCAGCTCAGAGTTTGGTGCAGACTTCAAGGAAGCTGTTTCAAAAATTGGCTCAAAGGTTAGGGTGGCGACCCCATATTATCCTGAAGCAGAAGGAATGGTTGAGAGGTGTAATCAAGTTATTAAGGATGCTTTGGTTAAAATGTGTGGAAAAAGTGCTGAAAAGTCAAGGCATTATTTACCCCTTGTTTTATTTGCTGACATGATTACCACCAAGTGGAAAGCTGGTTATTCTCCTTATGAATTAGTTTTTGGTCAGAAAGCTGTTTTACTGGTTGATCTTGAAGCTGAATCTTATCTTGGTGTTGATTGCAATGTAGTCAAAACTACTGAAGATTTGCTCTGTGCTAGAATGCAACAGTTAGAAAAGAAGAAGGAATATTTGGAGAAGGCATAAGATAGGATGATCAAGATCAGGGATCAGTCTGTCAGGTATTGGGACCAAAGGTTGGCTCATAGACTCAGAAATACTTTGAGGCCTGGTGATATGGTGTTGCTGTATAATAGGAGTTTGAAAAGTCAGTGGGGGAAAATGTTTGCTGATAGATGGAATGGACCATATAGGATTAGAGAACAGGTTTCTGGTGTTTCATATGTTTTGGAAGAACTGGATGGTGTTGTCTTAAAGAAGAGGGTAGCTGCTGATTAAGTGAAGAAGTTTTACCCTAGGGGCACAAAGAGTGCTGAAGTTTGACTCCAAAATGAGGATAAACTACAACATCAATCTTTATGAAATATCACAGTCTTTCGAGAAATCAATCATTACTTCAATTTTAAAATTTTATTATGTGGTGAAAATATGAGGGGGAAACAAATTTTGTTATAGTGTTCACAGGGGAACCTTCTAGATTTTATATTGCCAAGTTTGGGGGTAATTGATGAGTTGGCAGCTCTATTCACAATTACCCCATAATGTTTGTTTCCAACCCTTCTCTTTTTCTAGTTGAATCCTGGCTTTGTTTTTTGTTATATAGGTAGTCATCTATGACTATAAACTGGAGCCTTATGTCGACACAGCACAATCTTTTGGAAGTCTGGATTCAAGAATTTTGTTTTGTTTCATTTGTTTTGTTGTATTGGGGTGGATGATCACTTGTGGTCTCCAATCATTTTTACAAATTTTAGGGAGCCCACCCAGTTATCATTAGTTTGTTTCCTTGATTTTCATTAAATTATCATTTTTCAAATTTTCAAATTTTCAAAATTTAATTTTAAAAAAAATAAAATAAAAAATAATAAAAAATAAATTTTTTTTTTTCAAAATTTAATTTAAAAAAAAAATTATTATTTTCAAAAATAATTTGTTTTCAAAAATTTCATTTTATGTTATATTTTTAATTTTTCTTTCCTGTGTATCCAAAATCAAGGTGCACTTGGATGTGGGTATGATGTCAGGGGTTTGGCTCATTCAAATGGCTGGGGGACATCTTTTATTTTTTTATTTATCTTTAATTTTATTTATCTTTTTTCTTTTATTATATATTTATTTTATTTATTCTGCTAGTCCATCAAGACTTAAAACTGAAATTCTTTTCAAGATCATTTATGATTGGTCCTAAACTTCAACACAGTGGAGAACTGAAGATGTCAATAAAACTAGGAATTATAATGGTCAAGATTTAAGGAGGATTTTTTTTAGTTAGAAGTGTTAATTGGGGAACCTTCTAGATTTTATATTGGCAAGTTTGGGGGTAATTGATGAGTTGGAAACTCTATACAAAATTACCCCACAAATTTTGTTTATATGCTTTATTGTTTATAGATTGATCTCTAGCATTGGTTTTGTGATGCAGGTGGAAGTCCTCTAAGACTATAAACTGGTGACTTTTGCTCTTGATGACTAAAGAAAATTCAAGTGGAGGTGGTTTTTCGAAATTAGAGGACCTCATGGCAATGTCCAGATCATTGAGTTCTGGCTCAGTGGAGATGAAAGCCTACTCTCTAAATTTTCTTTTCTGTAGTTGGTGATTTTAGAAATTGGAGGACCTCATGGCAATGTCCAGATCATTGCAGTTCTGGCTCTTTGGAGATGAAAGCCCACTCTTTTAATTTTTTTTTGTTGGAGGTGAATGGTAGAGGAGTTTGGTGGACCTCATGGCGGTGTCTAGATCATTGCAGTTCTAGATTAGTAGGGTTTAAAGCCTACTCTTTCATACTCAGCAGATTGAAGCATCAAAAATTAAGTGGAGTCAATTTAAGAAGCAAAATTTTCATTGAAATGATGGTGGAAAAGTTTTTATGTGATTCAGAATGGAATGGGGATGTTCCATACTGGAGGAAGGATGTGGCATTCCAAATCTGGGTAGGCTACTTAGGTGAAAATTTGATTGGAACATGGTTGGAAGAAAATCATGGTGTTAGCATGTGTTAATTTGGTTGAAGGGAGTTAACTGGATTTTTTTTGGGTAGATTTATAGTAATTTTTGGAGGATTTATGGTGATTTTTTGGAGGATTTATGGTGTTTTGGAATGGATATATGTTGGTATTCCTATTGTTATTTCATGGTTTCATGGATTTTGTATTGGTTTTACTGGCTTTTCTAGGGCTCTATTGGTATTTTTGGTGGATGCAGTGTGCTCATGGAGTAGCTATTTTTTTTCTGGTGCTCTCTGGTGCGCTCTGGTTCGTTCTGGTGAATTTCCGGTGCAAAAGCAAATTCACTGTGGCAAAGTTTGTTCATTTCTGCAGAAAAATCTGGGAACAGTGGCAAATTTTGGTCACTGTAGAAAAGTCTGATCACCAGTGAAAGGCAAAATTTGGTTAGAAAGTTATTATGCTTACTAGATCAATAGTTTATTGTAGATCATATGCATGTAGGGTATTTATCACCGGACGACCTACGCACAAGGTGGAGGATGTTCCTGAAAGTGAGATGAGGGATTTAGAAACTTCTTCGAAGCACAGAGGAATGATTCGAGGAAGTGATTCAAAGGTCACTCAAAGTAAGAGCTACGGGTTCGAGGTATTTTTGAGAAGAATTATAATATAGTTTATAAGGTAATAGGAATTCTTAAGATCTCACGAAGGGTTGGAAACTCAAAAATCAAAGATTTAGGATTTAGAAATGATTATTGAGAAAATAAAGAAAGATACAATAATAATGATTTAACTTAAAAGATTTCACCACTAGTAAATGTAAATACGTTTTATAATTTAATTCTAAGGAATGTCGAAACAAAAACCCAACCCTTTTATATCCTTTATTCCTCCTTGCATTGACCTCCCTCTCATCGCACCATTCCCATACCACAGACCATTAATAACATACACTTAGACCCTTTCTGCTAATATCCTTCCATGCTCAATTTACCCCTTTTAATTAATTAACAAACTTTTTAATGAAAACTACTAATGTACTATTACGTTGATCATAGCGCTGTGCGTCGCTTATTGAAATTAAGACTAAGACACACTATTGAGAGATTTAATAATTTAGATTTAGAGTTTAGGCTAGCGCAGTTGAATAGTAGGTACACAAAGGGGAATTGCAGTTGCTATGTAGAATTACTTTCTGCGCATCGAGTATAGATTTAGAACTCAATATTATTGATTTAATGAGCTTTTTTTGCCTAGAGTGTCACGTGGTGCGTGACAGATGCCCGGGTATAAGAATCGCGAGCTCCGTTGAGCTTGAGCCATCTTCTCACACTAGTTTCCCTTTCCTCTAAATATATTTTTTCTTGTTTATTACTATCCTCATTAAATAATGAACTGTCCTACCCCAATGCCTACACCTCCACACCCTAAAGCGGATGGGGGAATGGTTACGCAACAGTTTTCCCAAGCTTGCACGGCTTGTGAAGCGATGGAATACTTTTGTGTCGAAAGTACGGCGACTCGAGGCCCTCTCCAGAAATGCGAGTTTTGCCGTTGGCGACAAGTGGCGTGCGATGTGGTGACAAAGAACGCAGAGGTTGAACGACGATTTACCAAGACTAAGTTTTGGGTGATCCCTAAAACAAAAGAGGTGGTCAAAGACATTTGGGATGTCTCGGTTGGAGACAATCAATCGGTGGGGGAGAACAATAAGGAACTTGATAACAAGATCACAGCCTGGGTAACCCAGGCCACAGGTTCAAAACGGGGTGTTGAAGAAGAGATCGACGAATTGGTGGAGGAGGATGAGGATTAAGTCCCTGTTCCAAGGTGGACACCCAAAAAACGACGGGTGGTCATTGAAGATGACGAGGAGGAGAAAGAAGCAGAGGTAGAGGTGGCTCCGAGGTTGTTCTTAGAACCTGACCCCATCTTTGAAGTAAGTTTTATCTGTTGCTTTTTCAGGGATGAGGTTACTGATGAGTTCTTGTTTAGACATCAAATGCCATTGTTGAAGACCCAATTGGGGAACCTGCTTCGCTTTTGCCAACTGAGGCAAACCCTCCGGTCACGGGTGGAATCGAAGAAGCTGAGGAAACGCTGGACCAGGTGTGGTCAAAGAAGCCTCGTCAGGGTTGACGAGTTAGGCTCGCAGAAGAGTTGTGTGGGGAGGTCGATACAATTATTGACGCTGCTTCCTTCGACGTGGCAGAGGAACTGTTGGACATTGGAGAGGTGATTCCGGTAGGAGAGGATGAGGTATTTGAGAAATGCAGGAATGAGATAAGGGTAATTTTGGAGAAGATGAAAGGATTGGTTTGAGAAAAATTAAAAGAGAAAATTTGAAATGAAAGGGAGAGATGTAAAAAAGTAGAAAAGTAGAATTGTCTTTAGTTTTATTTTTGTATTATTTTATTGTATTTAAGGTGAATATTATTTTTTATAAGATTTGGGAGAGAGAGAAAAAAAGTTTTAAATAAAATTTTGCTTTAGAATTTGAAAGAAGAAATTTAAATAAAGAAAGAAAAAGAAAGAAGTTATTAATTGAAGGAAGTTTAAGTTTAAAAGAAAAATTTATGTAAGAGATGAGAGAAAGAAAAAAAAATGGTTGGTGATTGAGATGAGTTTGTTGAAATGAGAATTTAGTGAAAGAAGAATTTGTTATTTGCAAAAAGTTGTTTATTGATGTTTTAGGAATTTTAGATAGTTGAAAAGAGAGAAAAAACAGAATTAGAATTTAAAGAGAATTTGAAAAAGAAGAATCATTTGTTCAAAGAATTTTATAAAGAGATTTACAGGTTGAAGTTAAGTTAGAGGAAATGGTCGTGTCGTTATTCGTACAAGATTTTGATTGTTTGAAGGAAAGAAAGTTTAAAGAGAGTATAAATTTTAGAAAGAAAATTTTAAAGAGAATTTTAAATTTAAGAAAAGAATGTATTTAGAGAATTGAAAAAGAGAAGAGAAAAAAAACATTTAGAGAGATTTAAAAGTTTTATTATTTTTTATTTTATTATTTATGTTTATTCTATTTATTTGTTTTTTTTTTTTAATTTAATTTAATTTAATTTTATTTTTTATTTTTAATTTTTAATTTTAATCTTTAATTTTAATTTTGATTTTAATTTTAGTTGGTTTTGGAGAAAATTTTATAGAAGGAGAAGAAAGAAAAAGAAAAAAAACAAGGATAAGAAATTTAAGAGGTGTTTTAGATTTTAAGAGAAAGAGAAAAAAGAAAGAAAAGAAAAAAAGAAAAGAAAATTTAAAATAAAAGAAATTTTAAGGTTTTGGTTTTAAAGGATATTTCAAAGAAAAGATTTTAGAAGTTCAGGGGCGTTAGAAACATTGATGGCTGGTTCCCAGGATGTTTTGTTTGAGTCATCGAGAAAGCCTTCCCATTCCACGAGGTATTGAAGTTTCCCCTCGCGCTTTCTTGAATCAAGATACGACTTACTTCCCACTCTAGATGATCTTCTACTTCGACCGGTTCCAGAGGGGGTTGGTTCTTGCCCGGGTATATTTCTTGAGCCAGTTCCAGGAGAGATACATGGAAAACAGGGTGAATCACCTGCCATTTAGGAGGTAACTTGAGTCGCAATGCAGTTTTAGAGACTTCAGAGTCGATTTTGAATGGTCCCAAGCGCTTTTCAGCCAGTTTCTTTGATGGTCGTG
Organism: Hemileia vastatrix; assembly: GCA_030280995.1. Taxonomy (NCBI): domain Eukaryota; kingdom Fungi; phylum Basidiomycota; class Pucciniomycetes; order Pucciniales; family Zaghouaniaceae; genus Hemileia; species Hemileia vastatrix. The sequence continues at coordinate 27,103,108 of JASXTE010000014.1, read as the reverse complement.
TTGTTTGAATGTTTTGTGCGTCAAGCCATACTTTGTCGCCAGGTTTAAAGGAAGGAGCAGATTGTCGATGTTTGTCAGGCTGTTCCTTGTATCTTCGAATTGCTAATTGCAAATTTGTTTTAAGTTCTTCTTGGAGTCATGATATAGTTCAAAGATAATGTTCCGCAGGATGATTAGTTCCTACATGGATTGAGTTGAATCGAGGATGTCGTCCATAAATGGTTTTGAAGGGAGATTTTCGTGTCAAAGAATGAGTCGAGTTATTATAAGCAAATTCGGCCAGTGGTAACCATGTGGTCCAATCATCTTGTTGGTAACTGACATACATTCAAAGATATTGTTCTAGGATTTGGTTTACTCTTTCTGTTTTACCATCGCTTTCAGGGTGATAGGCCGTGTAGAGGTTCCTCGTGATATTGAGTTGTTGACACAGTTCGGTCCAGAATGTGGATACAAACAATGAGCCTCTATCTGAAATAATATCATTTGGTAAGCCGTGTTTGGAAAATACATATTCTAGAAACAATTTTGACAAATCTTCTGCTGTAGCAGTAGTAGTGGTTTTAATGAAAATAGACATTTTTGAAAATCTATCTACTATTACTAATATAGCATCAAAATCATTAGAAATAGGAAGTTGAAAAATGAAATTCATCAATAAAGATTCCCAAGTCTTAGAGGGAATAAGAAGTGGTTGAAGCAACCCATGCTTCCGGTGACGGGGAGCCTTATTCCTATTACATTTGTAACAAGCTTTTAAATAGGCCTTGATTTCTCTGGTCATAACTGGCCAGAAGAAATCCCTTGCTATTAACTGGTAGGTTTTATCAACACCAAAATGACCAGCTAATGGAGAATCATTTCGACTGTTGAAAATCCATAAATTTATCTCATTGTTGTCGGGTATGACTACTCTACCTTCGAAGATTAGTAGACCTGATTCAATACTAAATCTTTTGGCCCCTTGCTTTGAGAGTATTTTGTCTTTTAACCCTAAACAATAATTGTCCTTCGACTGAGCTTTGGGGATGTTGGATAGTGGAATTTGAAAAGATTGAATTGTCATCGAATTAAGTTGATGAGTCGTTAACATTGATTCCTTGAAAATTGATTGCACATTTTCTGGGTTCTTGTCAGCAAATGCGTCCCACCCCTGTGGGTAAACGTCGTCCCAATGTGACAAGATATCTGGGACAATGCAGTTCTTACCTGGGCAATAGGAAATAGAGAAGGGAAATTCAGACAAAAATTCAGCCCACCTGGCTTGACGCCTGGTTAACACTTTGGAAGACATGAAGTATTTTAAAGCATTATGATCTGTTAAAATTTGAAAAAGACTATCTAGGCTGAGAAGAAAAGAACGCCATTTTTAAGACAATGGATAATAGCTAAAAGCTCTTTGTCATGAATTTCATAATTTAATTCTGCGGCTATGAGTTTGCGTGACTCAAAAGCAACAGGATGAAACAAATTTGTTTCAGGATTTACTTGAGAGATGACCCCTGCAATAGCATAATTTCTCCCATCTGTCTCAACTATTGTCGAATCAGAAGGATCAAAATGTCAAAGAATTGGGGCTGTGGTGAACACCGTTTTTAGTGCTTCGAATTTCTTTTTTGCTGTAGAAGTAAAAACAAAAGAAATGTATTTTCTAAGAAGAGAAGTAAGATTGGAAATAGTTTTAGAGTAATATTTAATAAATCTTCTATAGAAGTTTGCAAAACCCAAAAATCCTTGGAGTGATTTAATGGTTTTGGGCTCAGGCCATTCCAGGATTTTCTGGACTTTTTTGTCATCCATGACTAAACCGTCAGTGGACAACGTAAAACCCAAAAAATCAATTGATTTGAGGTGAAATTCGCATTTATTATGCTTGGCGTAGAGACCATGATCTCAAATTCAATTTAGGACCTGTAGAACATGATGAATATGTTCATCTAGTGTTTTCGAGAATATTAAAATATCATCTAAATAGACGACTACAAATTGTTCAACAACATCTTGAAAGATGTCATTAACAACAGTTTTAAAAGTTGAAGGTGCGTTACACAATCCAAAAGGCATAACTAAATATTCAAAACTACTAAATCTAGTGCGCATTGCAGTCAGTGGTTCATGACCTTCTGCAATGCGAATCAGATTGTAAGCGCCTCTAAGATCAATTTTAGAAAAGAAATTAGCACCATTGAAAAGGGTAAGAAGTAATGACATAGGAGGAACAGGGTATGCATTCTTCTTAGTGACTGTGTTGAACTTTCTATAGTCAACACACAACCTAAGACTACCGTCCTTCTTTTTTACAAAGAGGACAGGGGAGCTGGTTGGAGATTTACTGGCTCTGATGAAACCTTTGGCTACATTCTCTGCAATGTAGTCTTGAAGAACTTGAGATTCGTCCTTTGACAAAGAATAGACAGGACCTGCCGGAGGGACTGGGCCTATTACCTCTATTTGATGGTCGTAGGGTCGATGAGGTGGTAACTTATCGGCCTTGCGGATTGAGAAAAAATAGAGGAAATCAAGGTAGATTTCTGGTAGAGTTGATTTAATGGCTTCAACGTTGATTTGGTTGTCCTCTTCATCTTCGAGAGAATTTGTCGAGGAGATACCTGAATTGAGAGAGCAGAATTTGATTACTTCGAGGAAATTTAAATCCTCTTTGAGTGAAGTCATCGAGCTAGAAGGGTTAGCCAATTGCTCATTTAGAAAAAGATCAGATGCTTGCAAGTCATCTGGCAGAGATTCGTCCTTCAGCAGGACGTTGTCAGGTGGGTTGTTTAACTCCCTATTGACCTGCATTGAAGAATTAGAAATATACTTAGAGAGTGGGGTGATCAATCCCTTAGTCCAATCAATTTCGGGATTCCAATGTGTTAAAAATTCATGGCCAAGAATGGTATCGTCCATCCCTGGGGTGTCCAAGACTGATAATTCCCACTCCAAGGGGGGAAAGTTTGGAAAATTGAAAACCCATAAAAATTTCTTACTTACCCAATATTTGGGTTCCTCTGATTTGACCAAATAGATTGGAGTTTGATCGACATCTGTAAATGTTAGTTTAAGCTTCTTGGCAAAAGTTAAACTAACAAAAGAAATTGAAGCTCCAGAGTCTATAAGACAACTGAAGGGGATATCCTCCTTAAAAAGAATGAATCTCAAGCGGTTTAAGGCAACTCCAGTCCTTAAGACATGGAGGTTCGGTTCACTGGGAGAGATAAGATAGTTTGCTTTGCACACTAGTAAACTATCTACTAGTTTTTTGACTTCGAACTAGTACCTTCTCTTTCCTCAACTTTACACAGTCTTCCAACTTGTGCTTACCCCCACAATACATACATAACCCATTATCTGCTTGTCTCTTCCTCTCAGCTTCTTTAAGTTCCCTTTTAGGATCCAGTACTTTGCTGATATTGCCTGGAGTTGAGCCTTTTGGTTGAGGTTTATCCTTCCCCTTATTGGGTTTGGATTGAGTCGAGGAGGATTGATTTGGTCGTGGGTGTGAAGAAGATCCCAATTTAAAATTTAGGCCTTGAGATTTGTTGGCGTATCGACAATGTTGAAGTTGTCCTTGATAAACGCTGTCAAGTTCGAGGGTTTGTTCCATTGAATCTGTCAAAGTAGTCATCTTCTGACCTTAAAGATTTAATTGATCCAGAATCCTCGAAGGAAGTCCTTTCTTGAAATGATACTTAAGGGCAGCATCATTCCAACCTACTTGAGTTTGAAGTGCTCTGAAGTTTGAGATATATTCAGAGGCTTTACCATTATCACTCATGCGAAGAAAATCAAGTTCAATTTCTGTGTTGTCAGTTTCATTAGGGTCCCCAAACAATGTAAAGAGTTGTTCTTCAAACTTTTTCCAATTATTGATAAGTAAGTGGGTTTCTGTCGAAGAAAGCATGAGCAGATAAGGTTCAAACCATCTTGCTGATTTCCCGGCTAGGAATGAAGAAGCGTAAACAACCTTTTATTGGTCGCTATTAAAGGTTCGAGGGTCATTATGGAACAGTAGCTTGCAGGTTTGCAAGAAGGTTCGTAATCTGTCGGGGTGATCTCCGTCAAAATTGTCAGGAGATTTCATAGAAGGAGTTTTGAACTTAGATCCCTCTGAAGATGTTGGATTTGAAAGGGTTTTCATGAAAAGTCTCATGAAATCTTCCAGAGAGTTAGATGGTCCAGGTTCTGAGGATTGACCAGAAGGGTGATTGGCAGGGGCGGATGGTGCCTCGTTCATTGTATCCTCTCCTTCTTCTTCATCACTAGAATCCTCAAAATCTTGTGGGATGTCTTCTACAGATTGAACAGAATGTTGCCGTTCCATAAGGTCGAGTGGCTCCAAAGAGTGAGTGCGGGAAACAGACCTTGTGGCTGTTGGCCTGCCTCTAGCCCAAGCTCTAGTAGTAGCGCCCGTAGGAGGAGTGTGTTGAACAGGTGCCATTTTAAAATTTTAGAATCACCTACAAGGACGTAGTAGTGCAAAGAATAAGAACTACGGAGAATTAAATTATACTGTCACCGGACGACCTAGGCACAAGGTTGAGGATGTTCCTGAAAGTGAGATGAGGGATTTAGAAACTTCTTCGAAGCACAGAGGAATGATTCAAGAAAGTGATTGGAAGGTCAATCAAAGTAAGAGCTATGGGTTCGAGGTATGTTCGAGAAGAATTAAAATATAGTTTCAAAGGTAATAGGAATTCTTAAGATCTCACGAAGGGTTGGAAACTCAACAATCAAAGATTTAGGATTTAGAAATGATTATTGAGAAAATAAAGAAATATACAATAATAATGATTTAACTTAAAAGATTTGACCACTATTAAATGTAAATATGTTTTATAATTTATTTTTAAGTAATGTCAAACCAAAAACTTAACCCTTTTATATCCTTTATTCCTCCTTGCATTGACCTCCCTCTCATCGCACCATTCCCATACCACAGACCATTAATAACATACACTTAGAGCCTCTTTGCTAATATTCATCCATGCTCAATTTACCCCTTTTAATTAATTAACAAACTTTTTAATGAAAACTACTAATGTCCTATTACGTTGATCATAGCGCTGTGCGTCGCTTATTGAAATTTAGACTAAGACACACTATTGAGAGATTTACTAATTTAGATTTAGAGTTTAGGCTAGCGCAGTTGAATAGTAAGTACACAAAGGGGAATCGCAGTTGCTATGGAGAATTTCTTTCTGCGCTTTGAGTATAGATTTAGAACTCGATATTATTGATTTAATGAGCTGCTTTTGCCTCAAGTGTCACGTGGTGCGTGACAGTATTGTTGGAAAGTCTGGATCAGGATAATCATTTGGGGAGGGGGAATCTTAGTCCTTTACATGTTTTTTGCTTTTAGTTTTGATAATAAGGGTCTTTTTTGATAATTAACATTATTTAACATATAACAACAATTATAATATAAAATATCAACATATAGGGTACCATTGGATAGCTCTCATCCTGGGTGACTCAAACTTATTTCTTTTCTTATAAAATTTATAAAATAAAAATATAATAAAGAACACTCTTTAATTTTGGTGCAAAACTGGGTAAATCTGGGGCAGACCTTTAATAAGGCACCTTTGAACAGATCATCCCAAGGGTAGTTTCTAGGGTACTTTACTGTACTTTTCAGTCTCTAGGGCAAGTGTTGCAGCTTGTTCTAAGTATTTGCTGTGACTTGTATCAGTGTTATCTGGTAATAGGTATTTGTTTTGGGGGTGTAATAATTTATTGCACTTATTTTTTTTCTATATATAGGTTTCCAACACTTTCAAAGTCTTTCTCTCATATTTTCAACTTATCCAACTCTTCAAGCAAATCTTAAAGCTTAGTTAATTGAATCTTACGTTTACTTAGAGGGACTGGTATTTCTTTTTGTTTTTCCAACTCCCTTGGATTCTACCTGCAGCAAGGTGACTGTAGGAGTCTACTCTACATTGACAAGCTTGATTCATCAAAAATTTAAGTGATGAGATTGACAAGATTGTTCATGCTGCCTCCTTCAATGTGGAAGAAGAATTACTGGAGATTGGAGAAGTGGTACCAGAAGGAGAGGAGGAGGTATTTGAAAAATGCAGGAATGAAATAAGGGTGGTATTGGAAAAAATGAAGAAATTGTTTTGGGAAAAAATACAGGAGAAAATTTTAGATGAAAAGAGAAAAAAAAAAGAAAGAAAGAGGGAAAAAAAAGTAGAAAGAAATTTGTGTATTTAGTTATTTATTTTATTCCGTTGTTTTAATTTAAAATTTTAATATATATTTTATAAGATTTTGAAAAGAAAAAGAAAAAGAAAGGAAAAAAAATTTGAATAGAATTTTGTTTTAAATTTAGAAAGAAGAAAAGAAAAAAAAAATTAATTGAGAAAATTTTAGTTTTAAGTTTTGAAAAGAAAAAAATATTAAGAAAGAAAAAAAATAGTTGATTGAAACAATTTTGTTTGAAATGAAAATTTAGAGAGAGAAAAATTTGTTATTTGTGAAAGATTATTTATTGAAGTTTTTGAGGAATTTTGGTTAATTGAAAAGAAAGAGAAAAATAGTTTTGAAAAAAGAATTTGAAAGAAAGAAGTAATTTGTTTGAAGAACTTTAAAAGAGAGATTTAAAGATTGAAGTGAAGTTTGAGAAAGATTGTCGTATTGAGTTTGTGAAAAATTTTGAGAGTTTGAAGAAAAATAAATAACGGGAAAAAAAGAAAATTTTGAGAGGAGAAAAGAAAGGAAATTAAAGGTATTAGTGATTTTTATGATTTTTATTTTATTGAATTTTAAGATTTTACTTTTATTATTTTATTTTATTTTATTTTTAATTTTTAATTTTTAATTTAATTAAATATAAATTTAATTTTTGTTTATTTTATTTTATTTTATTTTATTTTATTTTTTTAGTTTATTTATTTATTTTTTAAAGAAGTTTGAAAAAAAACTTTTGAAAAGAAGAAAGAAGAAAAGAGAAAACAGAGTAAGTATTTTTGAAGAGAAGAAGTTTTAGAATTTTAAGAATAGAAATAAAAGAGAAAGAAAAGAAAAAAGAAGAGAAGAGAGGAAATAAAAAATTGTTCTAAGGTTTTGGTTTTAAAGGATATTTAAGATGAAAAGATTTTAGGAGTTCAGAAGCGTTAGAAAAATTGATGGCTGGTTCCTAGTATGTTTTGTCTGAGTCATCGAGGAAGCCTTCCCATTCCACGAGGTATTAAAGTAACCCCTTGCGCATTCTTGAATCAAGGATACGGCTTACTTCCCACTCTAGATGTTCTTCTACTTTGACCGGTTCCAGAGGGGGTTGGTTCTTGCGCAGGTATATTTCTTGAGCCAGTTCCAGGAGAGACACATGGAAAACAGGGTGAATAGCCTTCCATTTAGGAGGTATTTTGAGTCAAAAAGCAGTTTTAGAGACTTCTGAGTCAATTTTGAATGGTCTCAAATGCCTTTCAGCCAGTTTCTTTGATGGTTGAGTTGTTCAAATTTTTGTGAGTCAAGCCACACTTTCTCGCCTGATATAAAAGAAGGAGCAGATTTTCGATGTTTGTTGGCCTGTTCCTTGTACCTTTGAATCACTAATTACAAGTTTGATTTAAGTTCTTCTTGGAGTTGTGATATGTTTTGAAGATAATTTTTCACAGGATTACTAGTTCCTACATGGATTGAGTTGAATCGAGGATGTCTTCCATAAACAGTTTCAAAAGGAGATTGTCGTGTTGAAGAATGAGTCAAGTTATTTTAACAAAATTTGGCCATTGGTACCATGTGGTCCAATCGGCTTGTTGGTAACTGACATACATTCAAAGGCGTTGTTTGGGGATTTGATTTACCCTTTTGTTTTCCCATGGATTTCAGGATGATAGGACCTGGAGAGATTCCTTGTGATATTGAGTTGTCAACAAAATTGAGTCCAGAATGTGGATACAAAAAATGAGCCTCTATCTGAAATAATATCATTAGGTAAGCCATGTTTGAAAAATACATATTCTAGAAACAATTTTGACAAATCTTCTGCTGTAGCAGTGGTAGTGGTTTCAATGAAAATAGACATTGGGAAAATCTATCTACTATTACTAATATAGCCTCAAAATTATTATAAAGCGGAAGTTGGGAAATAAAATCCATTGATAATGATTCCCAAGGTTTAGAGGGAATAGAAAGTGGTTTAAGCAACCCATGCTTCCAGTGACGGGGAGCCTTATTTCTATTATATTTGTAACAAGATCTTATATAGGCCTTGATTTCTCTGGTCATTCCTGGACAGAAGAAATCCCTTGCTATTAACTGGTAGGTTTTATCAACCCCAAAATGACCAGCTAATGGAGAATCATGTTGACTATTGAAAATACATAATTTTATTTCATTATTGTCGGGTATGAGTACTCTAAATTCGAAAAATAATAGACCTGATTCAATAATAAATCCTTTGGCCCCTTGCTTTGAGAGTATTTTATCTTTTATCCCTAAACAATAATTGTCCTTTGACTGAGCTTCGAGGATGCTGGATAGTGGATTTTGAAAAGATTGAATTGTCATCAAATTAAGTTGATGAGTTGTTGAAATTGATTTGTTGAAAATTGATTTCACATTTGCTGGGTTCTTGTCAGCAAACGCGTCCCCCTGCTCAGGGGAAAAGTTGTCTCGATTTGGCAGGATATCTGGGACAATGCAGTTCTTACCTGGGCAATAGGAAATAGAAAAAAGAAATTCAGACAAAAATTCAGCCCACCTGGCTTGACGCCTGGTCAACACTTTGGAAGACATAAAGTATTTTTAAGAATTATGGTCAGTCAGGATTTGAAAAAGACTATCTAGGCTGAGAAGAAAAGAACGCCATTTTTTAAGACAATGAATAATAGCTAAAAGCTCCTTGTCATGAATTTCATAATTTAATTCTGCCTTAATGAGTTTGCGTGACTCAAAAGCAACAGGATTAAACAATTTTGTTTCAGGATTGAATTGAGAAATGACCCCTGAGATAGCATAATCGCTTGCGTCTGTCTCAACTATTGTCAAAGCAGAAGGATCAAAGTGTCAAAGAATTGGTGCTGTGGTAAACGCAGTCTTCAATGCTTTGAATTCATTTCATGCTGTAGAGGTAAAAACAAAAGGAATATATTTTCTAAGAAGAGAAGTAAGATTGGAAATATTTTTAGAATAATCTTTAATAAATCTTCTATAAAAATTGGCAAAACCCAAAAATACTTGGAGGGATTTAACAGTTTTGAGCTCAGGCAATTCCAGGATTTTTTGGACCTTTTTGACGTCCATGACTAAACCATCAGTGGACAACGTAAACCCCAAAAAATCAATAGATTTAAGATGGAATTCACATTTATTGTGCTTGGCATAGAGACCATGATCTTGAAGGCAATTGAGAACCTTTTAAACATTATAAATATGTTCATCTAAAGTCTTCAAGAAAATTAAAATATCGCCTAAGTAGACGAAAAAAAATTGTTTGACAACATCTTGAAAGATGTCATTAACAAAATTTTGAAAGGTATATGGTGCGTTACTTAATCCAAAAGGCATTACTAAATATTCAAAACTTCCAAATCTAGTGCGCATTGCAGTCAGTGGTTCAAGACCTTCTGCAATGAAAATAAGATTAAAAGCGCCTCTAAGATCAATTTTAGAAAAGAAATTAGCACCAATAAAAAGGGTAAGAAGAAATGACATAGGAGGAACAGGATATGCATTCTTCTTTGTAACTGGGTTGAGCTTTCTATAGTCAACACACAACCTAAGGCTACTGTCTTTTTTCTTTACAAAAAGAACAGGGGAGCTGGTTGGAGATTTACTGGCTCTGATGAAACCTTTGGCTACATTCTCTGAAATGTAGTCTTGAAGAACTTGAGATTTGTCCTTTGATAAAGAATAGACAGGACCTGCCGGAGGTACTGGACATATTAACTCTGTTTGATTGTTTTAGGTTTGATGAGGTGGTAATATATCAGCCTTTTGGATTGAGAAAACATCAAGGAAATCATTATAGATTCCCAGTAGAGTCAATTTAATGGTTTCAACATTGATTTGGTAGTCCTCATCATCCTTGAGAGAATCTGTCAAGGGAAGACCAGAATTGAGAGAGCATATTTTGACTACTATGAGGCATTTTAAATCCTCTTTTAGTGAAGTGATCAAGCTAGAAGGTTTAGCCAATTTCTCATTTAGAGGAAAATCAGATGCTTGCAAGTCATCTGGAAGAGATTTGTCCTCTAGCAGGACATTGTCAGGCAGGTTGTTTATGTCAGTATAGTCTAGTATATAAGTATGATATAATAGTGTTTATTTATGGTCCTACTACTTATTGATAAATTATTTACTGATTAAACCTCATGGGAAGACTAATAAAATATTTATAATCAAATAAAACTAACAATACTTGGATTTAAATGTGTGCTAGTGGTGGAAAATAGATGTATAAAATATAGTTATAGCTTATATAAAGATAATATCAATTTATAATGGCTTTATAATATATTTCTGAATGCTAATAATTGTATAGTAGTGTTTTTTTGAATTGTAGTAATTGAATGATGATAAATAACTGTCAAAATCCCTCCTTTCTTATACCCAAATCCACTGGAGTGCACAGACCTTCAATCCAGATGATGTCACTGCTATCCCCGGCAATTTCAGCACTGTGAGGGCCCATCACCTCCCCATGGTGTCCACTTCAAGCAGATTCAACACCCAGACCTCCAGTAAGGACCCTCCATCACTATTAATGATACCACAGATCTATACCACAAATAGAAAATCCAGATAAAAGCAAATACCATAAAGAAACAGGTAAAATAAACAGTCAAAAAGAGATTTAATGAAACCAAAAGCATATAAAGGAAACAAATAAAATGTCCAAGCCCCCAATAACATCCCAAAGCATCCACATTAACCCAGAAATGACCTTCCAACCCATAAATCTGTGAATAACCATCCAAGGAAGTAATTTTAGTTGTCCAAACTGGGTTTTTGCGCCTGATATACGTGTCTATCCTTCTATAGGCTTTGTGAGTCCACTGATTTTGTTCATATGACCTAAAATAAGCAGAAAAACAAAGGTTATAGGCTATTAAGGAGCTAAAACCCATTTATATACCTAAATATACATAATATACTGCATATTTCACTGAATATGAGATTTATGTATACATATAAGCTTATGTATGTCAATAATTACTTCATATCACTTAAGATAAGTATATTATGACTCCATTAACACCTTAATAAGTATTTTTAGGCTATGGATAAGCTATTTAAACTACTATAAGTTATATAATAGAATAATAATTATATATATATTGTCACGCGCCACGTGACACTCGAGGCAAAAGCAGCTCATTAAATCAATAATATTGAGTTCTAAATCTACACTCAAAGCGCAGAGAGAAATTCTCCATAGCAACTGCAATTCCCCTTTGTGTACTTACTATTCAACTGCGCTAGCCTAAACTCTAAATCTAAATTAGTAAATCTCTCAATAGTGTGTCTTAGTCTTAATTTCAATAAGCGACGCACAGCGCTATGATCAACATAATAGTACATTAGTAGTTTTCATTAAAAAGTTTGTTAATTAATTAAAAGGGGTAAATTGAGCATGGAAGGATATTAGTGGAAAGGGTCTAAGTGTATGTTATTAATGGTCTGTGGTATGGGAATGGTGCGATGAGAGGGAGGTCAATGCAAGGAGGAATAAAGGATATAAAAGGGTTGGGTTTTTGGTTTGAAATTCCTTAAAATTAAATTATAAAACATATTTACATTTAATAGTGGTCAAATCTTTTAAGTTAAATCATTATTTTTGTATCTTTCTTTATTTTCTCAATAATCATTTCTAAATCCTAAATCTTTGATTGTTGAGTTTCCAACCCTTTGTGATATCTTAAGAATTCCTATTACCTTTGAAACTATATTATAATTCTTCTCGAAAATACCTTAAACCCGTAGCTCTTACTTTGAGTGACCTTTGAATCACTTCCTCGAATCATTCCTCTGTGCTTCGAAGAAGTTTCTAAATCCCTCATCTCACTTTCAGGAACATCCTCGACCTTGTGCGTAGGTCGTCTGGTGGCATATATATAATATAATAATGTATATTATTATTTTAACCTTATTTTTAAGATATAAGCTTAATTTACTTAAGGTTATCTTATTTTAAGCATAATAAATACTCAGTCCTAGGATATCTAGGCTGACAGTTTAACTCCTTATTAACCTGCATTGGAGAATCAGAAATATACTTAGTGCGTGGGATGATCAATCCCCGTGACCAATCAATTTCAGGATTCAAATGCATTAAAAAGTCATGGCCAAGGATGGTATCTTCCATTCTTGGGGCACCCAAGACTGATAACTCCCACTCAAAGGGGGGGAAATTCGGAAAGTTGAAGACCCATAAAACTTTCTTACTTACCCAATATTTGGGTTCCTATGATTGGACTAAAAAATTTGGAGTTCAATCAATATCTGTGAATGTCAGCTTTGAATTCTCGGCAAAAGATCAACTGACAAAAGAAATTGAAGCTCCAGAGTCTATAAGACAACTGAAGGGGGTATCCTCCTTAAAAATAATGAATGTCAAGCGATTTAAGGCAACTACAGTCCTTAAGACATGGAGGTTCTGTGCACTGGGAGAGATAAGATAGTTTGTTTTGCACTGAAGTAAACTATCTACTAGTTTTTTGACCTTGAACTAGTACCTTCTCTTTCCTTCAACTTTACACAATCTTCTAGCTTGTGCTTACCCCCACAATACATACATAACCCATTATCTGCTTGTCTCTTTCTCTCAGCTTCTATAAGTTCCCCTTTTGGATACATTACCATACTTATATCGCCTGGGGTTGAGCTTTTTGGTCGAGGTTTGTCCTTTCCTTATTAGGTTTGGATTGAGTTGAGTAGGATTGAGTTATCCATGGGTGTGAAGAAGGTCCCGATTTAAAATTTAGGCCTTGAGATTTGTTGGTGTATCAACAATGTTGTAGTCGTCCTTGGTAAACACCTTTGAGTTTGAGGGTTTGATCCATTAAATACTTTAAAGTAGTCATCTTCTGACCATGAAGATTTAATTGATCCAGGATCCTCGAAGGAAGTCCCTTTTTGAAATGATACTTGAGGGCAGCATCATTCCAACCTACTCGATTTTGAAGTGCTCTAAAGTTCAAAATATATTCAGAGGCTTTACCATTATCACTCATGTGGAGGAAATCCAGTTCAATTTCTGAATTGTAAGTTTCATTAGGGTCACTGAAAAATGTAAAGAGTTGGTCTTTGAACTTTTCCCAGTTATTTATGAGTAAGTGGGTTTCTGTTGAAGATAGCATGAGAAGATAAGGTTCAGACCACCTGCTGCTTTTCTGTCTAGGAATGAAGAAGCCTAAAAAACCTTTCATTGGTCATTATTGAGGGTTCAAGGGTCATTATGGAACAGGAGCTTGCAGGTTTTCAAGAAGGGGCGCGATCTGTCTGGATGTTCTCCATTGAATTTATCAGGAGATTTCATGGAAGGAGTTTTGAATTTTGATCCCTCCAAAGACATTGGATTTGAAAGGGTTTTCATGAAAAGTCTCATAAAGTCTTCTAGTGAACTAGATGGTCCATGTTCCAAAGGTTGACCAGAAGGGTGAGTAGCAGGGGCAGATGGTGCCTCATGCATTGTATTCTCTCCTTCTTCTTCCTTGCTAGAGTAATCAAACTCCTGGGGGATTTCTTCTACAGATTGGACTGAGTGACCCCATTCCCTAAGGTCAAGAGGTTGCAGAGAGTGAGTGCGGGAAAAAGGCCATGTGGCTGTTGGCCTGCCTCTGTCGTGAGCCCTAGTAGTAGTGCAAATAGGAGGAGTGCGTTGAACATGTGCCATTTTAAAAATTTTACAGACACTTGAAAAAAAAGATGTACTAGTGCAAAGAATGAGAACTACAGAGAATTAAATTATACTGTCACCAGACAACCTACGCAAAAGGTTGAGGGTGTTCCTGGAAGTTAGATAGAGAGAGTAGTTTAGAAACTTCTTCAAAACACAGAGGAAATGTTGGAGGAAATGATTCAAAGATGAATCAAAGGAAGAGCTACTGCTTTGAAATATGTTTGATAAGAATTCTAATATATTTTAAAGGTAATATTGATATTCTTAAGATCTCCCAAAGGGTTGGAAACTAAATAATCAAAGATTTAAGTTTTAGAAATGATTACTGAGAAAAATAAGGAAATGTACAATAATAATTATTTAACCTGAAGCTTTACCACTATTAACTATATATACATTTTATAATTTAATTCCAAAGAAACATAGAATCACAATCCAACCCCTTTTATATCCATTCCCTCCTCGCATTGACTTCATACCCATCCATCATTCTGCACTCCACTGACCTAAGAAAAATACACCTGTTGTATACAATCCTATAGTACTAGCTATAGGCCTTGACCAAGGGAGTTGGAGAAAAACCAGAGAGAAAATCCCCTGTCCCTGTAGAAAAATAGAGTGAGATTTACTTGCTAAAGTAAGTTGGTTCCTGTTTTTCTAAAGCCCCTTTTCAACACACTTGAATGCTTGATGAGCCAAGAAAGTAGTCCCCAGATATACTACCATACCAAAGAACTGAAATGTAGAACAATGTCCACACCAGAGACAGCAAATATACTTGATGTAGGCTGCAAATCCACACCAGAGACAGCAATAATACTTGCTATAGCTTGCAAGACTATAACAGAGAAAAAGTTGCCAAAGTTAAGTTAAATGAAGAACTCACTTGCAACAAACACAGCCAAATTGTGGCCAGAAAACAGTGAAAACTGAGTGAGGAACAATGATATCACATCCGGATGGTTGTATGATAATTAAGGTTGCCCCAAACTGTCTTATTCACTATGTACACACAGACCACTATCTAAGAGCCCATGCGCACCCACCAATCTGACGCCTGTACCCACCAAATCAAATAAAAAACCCTCCTGAAGCGCTCCCCAACCTCCTAAAACAGAGGCGGGTGGGCCGCCCTAAGTCGGGGGTGCCGCCTGAAGCGGCCCAGCCTCCCTGAAGCCAGAAAACCAATAAAAAACAACTAATCTACTTAGAAAAACTAGCTACAACTACTAAAACCTTTAAAACACGGAATTTCACTATAACAACATTGTGACATGAAATATTGAGAAAAATTAGCTCTATCCAATGGTACTAAGCACTTAACCATAAGACTTAGGGTTAGCCCATAAAACACAAAAAACAAAATTAAACAGCTATCTTTTATAAATGAAAAATGAGGAAATGACCCCTTAAAACTTAGAATATGAAAAATGTCTACAAGACATAAAATATAGAGAAAAACTGGGGCTATCCAATGATAGTACCCACATACCCACAGACCCAATAGTCAAGGAATAAAACCAGAAAAATACCTGATTCCTTAACAGATGTCAATCAAGACATGCACAAACAGTGCCAAATCACGCAACAAAGGCCCCTTCCAATGTTGGAAGACCACATTGTTTCACCTGGAGCCTCCTCACTAACATCCTTTAACCCTTTAATCCTCCAGTAACCATCCCGTTCATGCTCACTACACCTGTTAATAACTCGCAGATAATTAATAAACCTATTAGTGGAATATTACATTAACTATGGCACTGTGTGTCGCTTATCAAAGAATAGACTAAACACACTATTGAGAGATTGACTAATTTAGTTTAAAGTTTAGACTTGCACAGTTGAATAGTGAGTACACAAAGGAGAGTCGCAGTTGCTATGTAGAATTGTTTTCTGCGCTTCGAGTATGGATTTAAACCTCTGTATTATTGATTTAATGAGCTTCTTTTGCCTTAAGTGTCACATGGCGTGTGACAGTATTTAAAATATTTAATCATTTAGTTGGCAAAAGAAAAATATGAATAATAGTTGATATAATCTGTTCTATTATTGCGTCCCCCTTGAATAATTTTGAGTCTACAGCCTTATATGTATAATAATCAGTAACATGCCCTTTTTCCCTATTGAGGGCGACCAGAGCTCATCCAGAGCTTCTACAGAGTTCCTCCAGAGCTCGTATGGACTTTGTACTGAGCTTGTTTGAACCTCCGGACTCAATTTGGAACCTTAAATCTATAATAAAAAATCTAGAAAAATGACACATGATAGAGCTACTTCTTCCTAACATTCCCGACTAATTTTCGTAGTCTGGGCAGCTCTATTTACCCTATGAAAAATTATCAAAGTTAGGTATTTTTTGAAAAACGTAAATAATTTAATAAATCATTAAGAATCAATTAAAAATATAAGAAAAATAGTAAAAATTCAAGGAAAATTCCCAAAGGTTCTTGAGCTTTTTGACTTTCAGTAAATTTAATTTTGCGACCTGTGAAATTAATAAATCTGACCAAATATTCATTTCTTGGCCTTTTCAACTTCATTTTTCCTTTATTAATAAAATATTTTAGCTTAATCCAGCTTCTCAGATCACCGTAATATTCCAAATAGACATTCTAAATAGTCTTTTAGAGCCGTACTAAGATTTGGAATGCCACATCCTCCCTCCAATGAAGAATCTCCTCATTTTTTGAGTTTTGCATGTTCAATCAATATATAATTCTACTTTTATCTTCTCCATTGTTGATGCAGAGTTTTGATGATGATGTAGAAAAAGTTCTGCGAAATTTTTTATTTTAATTTTATAGCTAAGTGCTTTAGTAAAAATGAATCCTGATCATCTCTTTATATGAAATCATTTTAAATCTATTTCTTCATAAATTTTCATTTTGAAACAAAATCTATTTTCCTTGTGATGCTTCTAACTACTGAAAGAAAGGTTTGAATCCCTTCAGAATCCCCTATATCAGTCTTTAATCATATACATTAAGAGTGTAGGCTCCACATCTACTGAGCTGAATACTTGATTCCATTCTCATAAAATGAGCTGAAAACTCCTGATTCTATTCTCTTTGATTGAGCCGAATACTTGATCCAATTCTTGCCATAAGGTCTTCTAAGCTTCATACCATTTAGCCTATTCAAGGCACACTACTTTTCCAACTACCATATCCTCCTTCAAAAATTTCATCATCACACCATTCAAATAGACCACCTTTTAATAGCTCATCTTTTAAATAATAATAATCACCATATTTTCCCTATTTTTAGCACCATAATTATCATTCTTCATCCATAATTTCATCATTCATCACCTCCACAATATTAACCACTACATTTTCAAATCATTCATATGCCCTTCTCAAAATTTGAGTACTGGTGATAAATTAAATAATATGTTGATTGTTAATTTAATAGCCTTCATAAAAAATTTGCATTACCATTTTAGATGTCTTGGTGAACATTGATTAATTAAAATGAGTGCATAAAGTTGCATAGAATATTCCAGTTTAAGTTCATGGGGGACCCATCTTGTAAATTTCTTTAAATTGTCCAAATAAAAATTCAATTGCCAGTTTAATGTCATAGAGGACAAAGAATGAGTGATTTTCCAGTTTAGGGTCATAGTGTACCAAAGAATGATAAACTTTCCAGTTTAGGGTCATGGTGGACCAAAAATTTGATTGATTAAAACATCCCTTTTTGTCCAGAGTCCATATCTTTCCACCAGTTCCTTTTCTCCCAATTTTCAGGCCATTATCCAGTGTTTCATTCCAATTTTTTAATCCTTTCAAGATGACTCCATCCAGCTATGTTGCTTCTCCTGATCAAGCTTGAAATTACTGCTGTTTCACCCATCAAGAATGTGTTTATACCTTTAACCCTAAGAAACCCACCTAAAACAGAGCTTGTTCTGCCCGCTTCATTAAGATAAGAAAATGCTCAAGCTTGAAATATGGTTCCCTGCCGATTCCTGTTACATCTTTTGCCTCCTTCTGTAATCCTATTCCAAAACCATCAACTCCTCCTCCTATTTCTTCTACTTCCAACAATCCAACACCATTTACCCCCTCTACCTATCTAAACTTCTCTCCTGACCAAAACACACTGGGTCCAGCTGCTCCTTCTCTTCAATCTAGGCTTGCTTCTAATCCTCCCAGGACTCCAATTGCTCCAAGTGCCATGAGAAAATCTCCTTCAATTAAAACTTCCTTGGATCTTTCCTCTTCATCTTCTATCCATTCTCCTAGTCCCATAATAATTAACAAGCCCAAAAGATCTGAACCAACAGCCTTCCTTCTTCTCCTATCTCCAAAAAATCCTCTAAAAGACCCAGATCTAATACCAATCCTCCTTCAAAAATTATCAAATATTTCACATCTCTATAAACACCAATTCCTATTCCAATAAAGCCTTTTATACTTTATCTCAACAGTGTTGATAGCGGTTAGTATCCCTTTTATCCTAATTATATCATAATTATAAAGTTGACTCTTGCTCCATAATTCAAGTGTCCAATGCTTAACCCATTCATTCATCAGCATATGAGCTTCCTTCAACTGGTCCTAATTATCCCCAGGTCCCTATTCATCTAGCTGAACATCACCTTTCACCTAATTTCAATAAAATTTTAACTTATTTTCACCATTATCCTCCTTCTGATCAAACTGAGGTATGGTTTAGAGAGAAAATTTTCAGGGATCAACTAAAAATAGCCAACTGGCTTTGAATTTCCTGATACCAACAAATTGATTCAGCTTTCCAGTTAACCAACAAATCAGCTCCAAATTCTTCAGATAGAGTTTCTCCCAAAAATAATTCTTCTTAAATTCAATTTATCCAGGTTAACTAGCTTTCCTAAAGGGAATATAAAATGAAACATAAAAAAGAAATATACACTAAAAACTACTCTATTTTTTTCTTTTTTTTTTAAATTTAAATGATGAAAACAAAAAAAGTTATAAAAGATTGTTATGAAAAAAATTTTATAATTTAAATAATTTTTTTTTAAATCAGTGATAAACAAATTTGAAATATATAATTTTTGTAATGTAAAATAAGATTTAAAAGATTCCCCCCAACCAATTGATGAGCCTTACCCTTGACATGATACCCACATCCAAGTGCAACTTGATGTGGTTACACAATTTTTAGAGCTTGAAAATACAAAATTAATAAATGAAAGTTTAGGAAAAATAAAATTTTATGATAATGATCACTGGTTGGGCTCCCTCCAATTCATAAAAATAATAAGAGACCACCAGTGAGAATAACCTGTAACAATTTTTTATAGTATTATTTAAATTAAAATGAAAGAAAAATTTATTTCATTATATAAAAATCTTACATAATAGAAAAAAAGTAACAAAAAAAAATAAAAATAAAAAAGAATCTTGAATCCGGAAGTGGGAGCTTTGTCTCTTTGTACGTTCCAGTTTATAGTCTTAGTGGACTTCCTATAGATCAAAAAAAAAGCCAGGATTCAACTAGAAACAGGGAAAAATTGGTAACAAACATTGTGGGGTAATTGTGTATAGAGCAGCCAGCCCATCAATTACCCCCAAACTTGCCTATATTTAATTCCAAAGCTTCCCCTGTGAACACTTCTACTAAAAAAAATTATCATTCCAACATATATCTTCTCCATAGTTTTTATCACTTTTAAGAGTTTTAAGAATTTCCAAACAAATGTCTTTATAAATGTCGTAAGATTTTGTTAAAGGTTTCATTTCCCATACCATAATAAAATGACAGTAATATTTTTTATAAGAAAGAAGTTTATACACATCCGGAGTTAAACTTTGACAAAATTTTATTTAATCAGTTATGTAGTTTATCCTCATTTCGGAGTTAAACTTTGACAAAATTTTATTTAATTGATTATGCAGTTTATCCTCTTTTTGGATTCAACTTTAAAAACAATTATAGAAATAGTTTACCCTCATTTCAGAGTTAACTTTTAGCACTCCTGTTGCCCCTAGGATAGAACCGTTTGACATGATTGGCCGCTAACCTCTTCTTTAAAACTACTCCATCCAATGCTTTTAAAACATATGAGCTGCCAGACACCTGTTCTCTGACTTTATAAGGTCCATTCCACCTATCTGCAAACATCTTCTCCCACTGGCTTTCAAAACCCCTATTATACACTAAAACCATATCTCCAGTCTTCAAAGGTTCCCTGAGCCTGTGTGCTAATCTTTCGTCCATATACCTTACTGACTGATTTCTGATTTTAATCATTCTAGAATATGCCTTTTTTAAGTATTCTTCTTTCATCTCAGGCTGCATAATTCTTGCACATAAAAACTCTTCAGCAGTTTTAATAGTATCCCAATCTACTCCAAGATATGATTCAGCCTCTAAATCAACTGGTAAAACTGCTTTTTGTCCAAAAACTAGTTTTTAGGGTGAATATCCAGTTGTCCTTTTGGCAGTGATTCTGTCAGCAAAAAATACTTAGGGTAAAAAGTGTCTCCATTTTTCAGCACTTGTTCCACACATTTTAACTAATGCATCCTTTATAACTTGATGCCCTCTTTCAACTATTCCTTCAGATCCAGGATAATATGGAGTTGCTACCCTTACCTTCAATCCAACCTTTGATACAGCTTCCCTAAATTCTGCCCCAAATTCAGGTCCTCCATCAACTATTACTAATTTCTTAACACCATATCTATACACCCAATCCTTCAACAAGAAATCTGCCACATTTTTGGCATTTAAATTAATAAGAGGCGCTGCCTCTACCCAACCAGTTAAATCATCTCTGGCTAAAATTAAATATTTATATCTCACTCTTTTATATGAACAGAATTCAAACTAACCCTACCAAAAAGAGTGTTTTCACCGGTTGCATTTCCAGGCTCTTTTGGCCTTAGATAACTCCTTCTTTGACATTCTTCACATGAATAGACCCATTTATTAACAGCCATCTTCATACCAGGCCACCAAAATCTATTAGTAATTTTCTATATGTCTTGCCCATTCCCCTATGACCGAGAACTTCATGCAGTGCTTTCATAACCAACTCTTGCTCTTTCTTTTAAGAAACTACTACTTGAGGATTTAGATACCTCCTTTTAATCAATCTTCATCCAGATATATAAAATGCTGGGGTCTTTCTTTTGATAGCCATCCAGTCATCATTACCACATTCCTTTAGCCTTTCCAGAGTCAACAAATATTTTACCGAAACATAATAAAAACAAGTCTGTCCCCAGACCTCATCTTTAAAATCCAATAAAATAAAATCCAAGGGCACTTAACTATCACCTATATCACCTGCACTTTAATGAGCCATAAGCTTCTTTGATTGTGTTTGATCAATAAACAAATAAAAATTTTCATCTTTAAATTTTGAAACTTCAAATCTTTTTTGAACCAAATTTTTATCAACCTCTTTACCACAATTTTAGTATCTTCTTCTTCATAATCATTGTCCAACCTTGGCTATACCAAATTTATATCTACACCCAACCTCTCTTTGACTGCCTTTTCTCAACTTCCAAAATATACACCCTTAACCAATTTATTACCATCCTATACTACCACATCATTCTTGTCCACATATACACTTTCATCTTCTTCTACCTCTTTTTTATTAATTTTTTTCACACCAATTTCATCAATTTATCAACATAAAAATAATTTTCCAGTTTATCCTCTTGGTGGAGGTTATCACCATAATTATCTACACATAATAGTCCTGCCAGTTTAACCTCATGTGGGAGGTATGGAAAGTCTTTAGCTCCCTTAGTGCTGGCTTTAATCATAGGTATATCTTCATTGAACTCTTATGAGTCTGAATCATGTTGAGTGGGTGGTCTTCATGACAAACCATCTGGCACAGTAAAAGTTTCTCCAGGCTTATGAATTTAGTCAAAAGAAAAATGTTGAATAAATGCTACCCATCTATTCATAGGTGCATTTGGTAAACTTTGGGAATTAATCATTTGAATTAAATATTTTGAATCCACTTGTAATATGAAGTTTTGGCCCCACAAAACATTTTGAAGTTTCTTTAAAAAATTTTCCACTCCACACAGTTCCAATTCCGGCTGAGAATATCTTGATTTGACTTCGGTGAATACCACAGATTCATGCCTAACTGACCTAATGTAACCAGCTTTATCCATCAGAGAAAAAACTGCCCCAGCAGCAACCTGACTTGAGTCAACTGCTAAATAAATCCTACTGGAATCTTTTCCATAATCTAACTTATGCAGGACTATATCTTTTACAACAACCTTCTTCAGCTTCACAAACACCTTTTCACACTCTTCATCCCAATCCCAGTCTGCATCCTTTCTTTTCAACCTTCTCAACAGAGCTGCCAATGAAGAAAGGTCCTTGATAAACATTCAAACATAAACACATACTCCTAAAAACCCCCTAACTTTTGTTGTATTCTTGGGTCTTGGCCAGGACTTAATTTTATTCACTTTCTTCTTGGACATAATCCTACCCTCTCTACATACCACATGTCCTAAAATCTCTAAATCTGGCACACAACATGAAAATTTTGAACCCAAAATAGTTAAACCAGCTTCTTCAAATCTAAACAAGATAATCTCTAAAGTGTTTGCATACTCCCAGATGAATTTTCATATCACTAGGTTCTCCTCCAACACTTCATTATTGTAATCTGTTGAAGGTCCTTTAATCCGTCCATCTTCAATAAAGATTCAAGCATATTAGGGAATTTAATTTTGAAGACTCCAAGAAATCTGAGCTTGATAAATGACAACTGAATTTGTTTCTCCTTGAGGTTATCTTGTCAATTGTAATTTTCCTAGCAGTGTATCAAAAATAGTGAGAGGCTTAGATTCTGGATGCAATTCTCTCTCATCATCTCCCCCCATACTATATCTAAACCATAACACACTCTCCCAGAAAAGGCTTCCACAAACTCCTCAGCACTAGTTGGTATACCAGCATTCTTTATTGTGACCCTATTCACTTCCCTGAGATCATAAACTACTCTGAGTTTTCCATTTGGTTTCTTGATACAAAATACCAGACTAGAATAACTTGATGATGATTGATTATACAGTCCAGTGCGAATCCGTTCTCTGACAACTTTAATATAAGCTTCTTTTAATGCAGCCAGAATTGGGATTGGTTTTTTCTGCCACGTTTCATGAAATACTACAGGAATCTTGTAAGGCTCCCCATAGGAACGCTTAAACACACCCCTCTCCTCTTCTACAAAAGCAATGGCCTTCTCTTGCTTGACCATCACATCCAACAACAAATTCTCTCTCCTCCAGACAACCAACAATAGGGTCCAAAATTAACAACACCTAATCTATCAAAAGTGATTCTTGAAGTTTCTGTAAATTCATGTGGATTCTTCACCAAGGGACATTCATAAGGATCTCTTGATAGCCTTGGTCTTCTCAAAGGTGGATTTAATTCAGCAGGTAGCGGTTCATTAATTGGTCTGATTTTATTTTCTACCTTCTTATATTTTTCTGCTTCCACATCTACATAAGCTTGAGGTAAAATATTAATTTTTGTATCTCGATTGAAATTTTTATCAAAGGAATTCACTTCATTGTCAGAATTGGAATCAAAATTAGTAGAAAAATATTTTTTATTTTTATTAAATTTAATCTTTTTCTCTTTTCCCTCATCTAGTTTATCAAAAATTTTCCCAGCACCTTTAATTCCCTTATCCATCATAAATTCACCAGTTAAAGAAGTTGGCAGTTTATCCTCTTGCATGAGGACGGGAATTGAATTATCACAAAAATTATTATTTTGTGTTTTAATTATACTAATATTTTTAATAGAATTTTAATGAAATAATTGCAGTTTAACCTTTTGCTGGAGGTCTGGAATCAACTTATCACAAAAATTATTTTTTTGTGTTTTAATTATACTAAGATTTTTTATAGAATTTTGATGAAATAATTGCAGTTTACCCTCTTGCTGGAAGTCCGGAATCAAATTATCACAAAAATTTTTTTTGTGTTTTAATTATACCAAGATTTTTAATAGAATTTTGATGAAATAATTGCAGTTTACCCTCTTGCTGGAGGTCCGGAATCGAATTATCACAAAAATTTTTTTTTTGTGTTTTGATTATACTATGACTTTTAATAGAATTTTGATGAAATAATTGCAGTTTACCCTCTTGCTGGAGGTCAGAAAATAAACCATTACAGTTTTTATTCAACGTAAAATTTCCCATCTTCCCTCTTGATCCATTCTTGAATGTGATCAAAAATCTTGACAGAGAAGTGAGACAAACCAAAAATTTGAAGACATAAAAACAATTTAAAGTATTATTAACAGAAAATAATTAAGAATCCACTTGAAGTATCTCCAAGTGAGCTGAACTATTGCAATACAGGATCTCATCCTCAGGAGAGATTGCAAAATTAGAGTGATCAGCCCCTGCTACCCCAAAAAATGAGGGTCTCCAAAATTCTCCTCTAAACATAATTCACCAAAAGCCGTATGTTTAATATGCCCCTTCTTGGTAAATACACAAAATTGAAAAATAGTGGTCACCCCAGCTCTAATTTCCCAACCTTCATCTCCTGGGGGTGCTAGACGCATATGAAGCCTTCTCATATTGTCCCCTGTAATCTCTAAACTAATACCCATGCCAGACTGATAACCAATCCGGGCTTCAAAATCCATCAAAAAAGGACCACCAAGAACAGTTTTAACTGCCCCTCTGGCCACATAGAAATGAACCTTTCCAACCGATCTACCAACACATAACTTTACATGCTCTTCTGTACCCATCAGCTCAGTATCATGCCCTCTAATACCTCTGAGATTACCACCAGTTCCAGATTTAATTGGCAAGCCTATAATCATTGCTTGTTCTAAAGAAATAAGATTAATTTGAGACCCCGAATTGACCAGGGCGTTAACCACTCTACCATTTAGAGTAACCATCAAATAACCTAAAGATGCAGAAAAATTAATTTCAACCTCCTCACAAAACTTCTCCACATTTTGAAATATATATTCCACCTCTCCTGTGGACACTCTTCTCCTTGTCAGATGCTCCTTCAGCTTTTCTGCAAGGGCTGAACTAATAGTAAATAATTTTCCTAAGGATAAAGAAATTTGAAGTTGATTCAATCTTCCTAAAACCTTTTCCATCACATTCTCTTGCCCAGAAACAATGGGCGTCTCATATTGAGCCCTAGATTTTGTTACCTTGGCCCTGGGAACCTCTTGGGGACCAACATTGCCATCTTCCCCCCATGATAACATCTTCACTACTAATATCCCTAGCTCCATCACCAGCTACTTTCACTAATCCAGATTCATCAATGGTCCTCCTTACCCCTTCTATAGAAGTAGGACCACTAAAAATTGGTCTGGGAAGAGATACCAAAGGTACATCCTCCTCAGAATCCAAATCTTTGTCCACAGGCATAGGATCACCATTTAAATCCAACTTTCTAAAACTAGGAGGCCACATATCAGCCATCCCCTTCTGCATATTATAAATTTTGTCCTTAGATTAAGGTTTCTTTTCCAACTTTTTAATTTCTGCCTTTCCCAGTTTAGCCCTTAATTGGCTCTGTATTCTACTCTTAGCTTTAGTAGCACATGCTCTTCTAGCAGCATTGACATTTTATACACTTGCCATACAACTTTCCTCTGCCCTAACTACAGAGGTTAACTCCAAACCACCAAATGAAGTTGAGAATGTGGCCTTATTGACCTCTTTACCTTTTCTTTTTTCTAACTTTTCCACATCTTTACCACCTTTATCCTTTTCTTCATCATCACCAGGTAGCTCTTCAAACCTGGTCCTTTTCCCCAAATACATATTCCTCCCAACTAAATCCAAGGGAGCTTGACCTTCACTGGGCTTGATTAATGATCCGTCAGGGAATTTATAAATCTTTCCATCAAATTTTACTCTACCAGAATCCAAATCCCTATCCAAAAAATAACATTGTCCATCTTTGTGTCCCCTACTATTACAATAAGAGCACACCCTGGACTTGCCATATCCACCTCTAAAACCATTCCCACCATTACCATTACCATTACCATTACCATTGCCATTAAATCCATAATTCCTCCTCTCATAACCTCTAGATTGGTAAGAAGAAGAAGTTGAAGTCTAAGCCACAGGTGCTCTATTGACTTTTTGAGTCTCTTGAACAAATATCTTTTATTGTTAAGTTAAATCGGCCAAGTGATTGACCATCTTGTTGTTTACATTTCCTCAACTTTAGCTACAGGCTGTCTCATCTGAGATTTCTTGGCTTCTTGAACTTGAATCATAATATTGTTATTTTCAGCCAATACTTCACTAACCTTGCTAACATATTGAGTACAAGATTCTTGATATTTTTCCAGTGCCTTGAGTTTTAAGTAGCCTTGAATATTCTCCTTGATTATCTCCAGAGCTGGCAGTTTCTGTTCACCATAAGGCAGATCCTTCATAAAATTTTTCTAGACAGTTCTTTTAACACATCCATCCTAATATCCCTACTAAAAGAAGACCAGAATAGATCCTTGCCCTGATTTTCATGGCCCAATTCCTCCACCAAAATCAGATATTCCACTGCTCCATCAAACTGTCCACATAAATTTTTGAAGTCCAACATATTAGCAACACCACCTTTGGCTTTCCAATCACTGAAAATCTTATTGAGATCCACCATAGTATACCTGACACCCCATCTATCAACCATCATGTTTTACCACCTTATCCAATCAAACCTTTTATAACCCTCCATAGCAATGACCTCCTTTTCCACCTCTCTGTCAGTAATAAAAAATCTGATCTGCTTTATGATATCCAGGTTAGTAGCTCCATCCACCAAAGCAGCAGCCTCATATCTGCTCAAAAACCATTTAACTTATTCCCCATTAACCTTGGGCCAATCCCAAGAAACAATCCTAGCTGACGGTGTAATAGAAAGAGACACACTAGATCTAGCAGTAGAAGACACCCTAATAGATTATATTAAAAATAAAGCATTCCAATAAGTGAGCCTCTTGCAGGCTAAGATAAAAAAATCAATAAGAGTTTCAGAAAGCAAGCCTCTTGAAGGCTAAAAGTCCAAGTATCAAGTAAGTTCTTTTAAAAGATAGAGAAATTGAGAACCCCATGTTGGGCGCCAAAATATGTAGGTAAACTCTTACAGTCGCCTTGCTGCAAGCAGGATATAAAGGAGTTGGATAATCAGATAAAACCCTGTCCCTCTAAATGAATTTGTTAGTTTTTCAGATCAATAAGATTAAAAGTCTACTTGATAATAATAAAGAATGAAGCTCTATCTAATTAATTCTTGTCAGGATGATTGAGCAGTTCTTCTGTCCAAAACAACTGAAATGCAACAATAAAGTTACACCAGATACTATATTTTAAAAGAATGAAGTTTTAATGTTTTTTATATTATAATAATTTTTGAAAAAAGATACTATAAATGAGTCCCTGGAGTTGAGACCTTTCTAATGATACCCTATATGTTAATGTTTATGAGTTTTTTAGTAAAATATTTATAGTGTTATGTAAAATTGTTATTTTATAAGGGTATTAAAAATATTTAATTATTTTGTTGAAAAAAGAAAAATATGAATAATGGTTGATATCATCTGTTCTATTATTGCATCCCCCTTTAATAATTTCAATTCTACAGCCTTATATGTATAATAATCGGTCATGTGCCCTTTTTCCCTCTGGAGTGCAACCAGAGCTCATCGGGAGCTTGTACAGAGTTTTTCTGGAGCTCTTATAAAGTTTTTACAGAGCTTTTCCGGACCTCCGGACTCAATTTGGAACCTTAACTGTATAATAAAAAATCCAGAAAGATTACACATGATAGAGCTACTTCTTCTTAACATTCCCAACTATTTTTTGTAGTCTGCACAGCTCTATTCACCCTATAAATAATCATCAAAGTTAAGTAATTTTTGAAAAACATAAATATTTTAATAAATCTTTAAGTATCAATTTAAAATATAAGAAAAATATTAAAAATTCAGTGAAAATTCTTAAAGGTTCTTGAGCTTCTTAAATTTCATTAAATTTAATTTTGCAGCTGTAAAAAATCATATAAACTGTGAAATTAATAAATCTGACCAAATATTCATTTCTTGACCTTTTCAACTTCATTCTTCATTTATTAATAAAATATATTAAATTAATCCGGCTTCTCCAATCACCGTACTATTTCAAATAAACATTCTAAATAGTTTTTTAGAAATGTACTAAGAGGTGGAATGCCACAAAGAGGAGGGTATGATTCCTACTGATGAAGTCATTGCCATTAGGGATGATGATGAGACAGATAAACCATCAGCTTCAACTCATGCTTCAACTTCTAAGAAAAATCTAGAAACACCTGTTATCCACTCCAAGAAAAAGAAATTATCCCAAGGCTCCTTTTTTGTTCAACATATTAAACCCACTTATGCTAATGATTTTTCTGATGTATCAAATAAAAAATCTCAAAGAAAAATCAAATGCTTTGGTAATGAGTATATTCATGTTTCCTTTTTTTATTGTTATTCTTTTATCTTTAATATTCTATCATATATCTCTTTTTTTGTTTACATATTGTACTTTTTATCATTATTTTGATATTTTGCACCAGAAACTCACCTTCTGTAGATTTTTCCATCCATAAACACCCTCTCCCTGATGAAGATGATGAAAAGAGAAATGAAAATAGCTATGATGAACTGTCAGAATATGAAGATATGCTTGCTTATTGAAACAAGCAAACTTTATAATCTTCTTCAAGACATGATGATATGTTTGATAAAAATGATGATTCAAACAGCTCATTACTGAATTCCTTGATTACAAAGAAGCAATATCCATAACCTCCTAAATTAACTACTTTGACCTCTTTGAAAGCTTCTCTACCAATGAAATCAACTCCAATCAAGATATCAAACAAACCTCCAGCTTATTCACCCTCAGTTCTAAAAGACTCTTATTTGAAGGAGGAATTCTGTAAAATTCATAAATTTTATAAAGGCAGAATCAGCATGGCAAAGGTCCTAAGGTTGTGGTTTAAAATTGTTACTCTCCTCAAATTACAATCTTCTACTTCTTCCCAAGAACCAATGTTAAATATTCCAATGTTTACTTTTCATTGGTAAAAATTTTGTGGAGAAGATTGGCTTTCAAAAGTTACTGAGTTATGTAAGTTACCATAATTTTTATTCTTAACTTTTTTCTTTTACTTATTTCATTTCCTTTTGTAGCAAATAATTTTTTAGAGATTGATAGCTCACAGCTTTGGGTACTCAATAATATTGATTTCAAAAAATGGAAGATTTATGTGATCCTGATGGTTTATATACCAAAAATTTTTCCTCAACAAAGAAAACAGATCACCCCAAAGCCAATCTTATCCAAATGCTCATGAGATTAATGATCCCAAGTGATCACTGCTTTTCTTCATGGGTATCTCTTATATTATCTTCACTTTATCTGACAGCACATGAATTTAGCAAGCTTCCATCACATCAAAACATTAACTCAGATTGTCCAATTGAACATGGTCTTCAGCTTCTAGCTCACCTTTCAAATCTGAAGAGTCAAACTCCTGATGGCTTAGAAGTTGGTCCCACTGCACTTCAAACCCATGATATATCAATGTCAACTCTTCTTCAAATTGGCAATATTATCATTGATATAATTATGTCAATCTTCATTCTTAAATGAAAATATTGTGCTGTGACCATATCAACTGTCAAGACTAGCAAAGCTCAACAATGAAGTCAGAAAAAGAAAAATACTCAACTGACTATAATGAGACAGAAACAAAAGGCTGCACTAAACAAGATAAATTCTGAAGACACCCACCACTGATATCAATCTTTCACATTCTATATAATCAATGTTGTCTGTGGTTTATTTTTGAGCTCTCAAGATCATAGATTGGCTTCAGCAGCTGATTGCTTGGAGGTGATATCAAAAATTAAGTTTCTTAATTTACATAAAAAAGATCATTTGATGAAAGAAATAATTTGAAAAAATTTAAATAACTATATTTTCACATTAATAAAACCTTTAATAGGCAAGTTTGATCCATTTTCTTCAAAATTTGATACCTCAAGTCTTCTGGGAATCACTAGGGCTATTTCTGCATATTTTTTTAATCACTGGAGCTCCATTCAGCCAGTATCACCTTTATTTGCTAAACATAGCCTTTCAATAAATTAATATTCCACAATGTAAATTTATAAAGTTCTGTGTATATGATTTTTCTTGTATAATTCAAGTTATTTTCCTTCAAATATGTCAAACATGTGACCATCTTTGAAATTAATTAAGACACCTTTGACATGATTTTCTAAATTTATTATTAAAAAAATTATTGTAATTCCAGCAATAAAAAAGAATTTAAAGTCTACTTATATGATTTTAAATACTTGTATTAAATTCTTAGATATTTTATTATTTACATAAAAATATGATAACTGCTCTAGTTTTGTTACTTTACCTTTAATATTGAATAATCTATTAATTTTTACCAATTTTTTCATTGATTGTAACATTTTTTATCAGAAACAAACAATTTAAATAATTAAATGAGTGTGTTCTTAAAAAATACAATTTAATCTATTATTGATTTAAAATTCTTTCATCAACTCTTTATTATTAAATTTTTTATTAATAAGCCTAATTAGCCTAAAATACTATAAAGTTTATTTGGTAGCATTAAAAGCACATTTTCATGGCTATCATGTTTCAAAATCTTTATTATAATTTTTTTATTTTAGAGTCTTTGCTACCAATTTAATAGAAATGACATTTAAATATTTCACAAATTTATATATTTCCTAAAAAGTAAATCAAATTTTCTTATAATATTATGAAAAAAAAAATTCTATTTCACAAATAAAAGAAATAGATAATACTATAATCATCACAACTGAAAATTTTACAGCTACTCCCAGTATTTTTCATGTTTAATTTTTCAATAAGTTGTGTATATATGATATAAATTTTTAATATTTAAATATCTAAATTTTTTAGATTTGTCTAAATATTAGATAAATAATACTTTTCTGATTCTATTTCTTCCTCTATTAACTCATCTCTTTTCAAAAAGTCTCTCAAAGCACTAATCAAATATTCAAACCTATATTTTTTTTCTTTAATTTCCAAGTATTCTGAAATATCAATATCAAAAACATTAAGCTTTTCTATAGCATGAAAAATCAAGTGCTGATTTGAATAGAAGAACCTATCCTCATGAAGCCAGGAATTTTGTGAAATCTTGAGGTAAAATGCCTCAGTTGATTGGCAGGCCATGATGTCACTGTTATTCTATTAGTTTCTTCAAAGTTGATTTTACTTTGAATTTTGGGAAACATAAGTTCTCCCCCTGTTTTTTGTGGTTGGGTCTTATTGTACTTAATATAAATGGTATTTTTTTCTGTATCTTTAGAAAAAAATATTCCTAAAGTATACTGACTTTCATCCTTATCAAGAAGAACCTCATTGGAGAACCCATTACCATTTGCTCCAGATTTCCAAGTTAAATTACTAGCAAACGGTACACCCTCTTCTTCACTAGAAAGTTTTGAAAATCCAGGAAAACCAAGTTTTCACAAAGATTAGTTGCCTTGTTTTACTTTACATATGATATTCTTTTAAAAAAATATTCAAAGTATATTTCAATCCTCTTCATTCGTTTTTAATATTCATCTGTGTGTACAATATCATCAGTTTATTCATCTGCATGGATAAGCATTCAAAAATTCAGTATTTAAATTAAAAAAAGTGATACTTACAAATATATAAAGATTTATTTCTATCTAAAATTAAGCCACCACCAAACATTTTTCCAAAACCACTATTTTTATGCTCATGTTCAGAGTAAGAAAGATCCTTAATGCATTGCACTTTAGCGTCTAAAATATCAAGATCTTTGAGCTCAATAATTTCAAAAGTCTCCACAAGAACATTAGGTATTAAGACACCTTTTAGTTTATAAATACTACAAACAGGAAAAAAATATTAATAATTATTGCAATCTATCATATTATTTTCATAAGATTTTTCAGAGAAATGTGGCTTCTTCCCGTTTGTATCCATTCCAAGAGCATTTACAAGTTTTATTCCACTAGCAATGTCTTTCGTCCACCTATTTTTAGAGTTCTTCCCTGTCCATTTTTTTTAAATTGTTACTCATTGATGGTTGGATCCTAAGAGTATTCAATTTTTATTTACACTAGAAAAAAATTAAAAATTACAAAATAGTAACAGAATTTCAATTATTAGTTAATGATACCTTTAACTTTATCATATCTTCAATATTTGAAATATAAAATAAGCATATTTAAATATTAGTAAATTTATAAACTTCTCCTTCATTTCAAGTATTATGAAAGTTTTTCAAAGGTATAATTTATAAAATTACACATATAAAGAGTATAGCTTTATCCTGTATGAGTTCAGCAAGTATGAGATTTGGCTCTTCACTTAATATTAATAATATAATGAAAGTAAAACTCCAATACTGTTAGCCAGGCTATACCAGGAGCCCAGAAAATTATATGTTAATTTATTGGACCTGAAAGGGGGCGTAAGAATTATATTTTATATATATATATTAATATTTTATTGCATAATAAAATTATATAAGTATCTTATTAATAATAAGTGATATATTAATTTTATTTTTATATAAATTTTTTTACATTTAAATTAAGCTTAAATATATTTTATATTATACAAATAATGGTGCATTTTTATGTATTTAATAATTATAAATTAATAATTAATTAATAACAAAAACATATATTATAATTATATATGTAAAATTGACTCATAATGTAATTTGGTTAAATAATTAATTTTATATATATTAAATAAAACTTCATATATTATTAAGCAATAATTTTGGGCGCTTCTTTTGAACCTTATTTGTGTCAGGAAACAATTATTAAATAAATTCTAATACTTATTTAATAAAATAGTATTAAAATCCGCATTTTAAATTACAAATAACACGAAATTAATTATCTGTTTCATTTAAACTAATTATTGAATTAATTACATAGTTAAAACAATTACTTATAATTGCTTCAAACTGAATTGAATATATTCCATGAATTTTGGTGTGAAAATAATTTTATTTGTTTTACATAATACCTTTACATGTCACTATAATATCTGTTTTTGATTATTTTTACTCATTGTTCTCATGTTTCAGACTTACTTGGTTAATGAATATTTTAATTAAGTGTTTTGGGATGTTATGGTGGGAAAAGGATTAATTTCTCACGGGTTTTGGTAAATTGTGTCATATTTTTCTCTTGATAGTCATGTTTCATTTTCTATTCTGTTATCTCTTGTTTTAGCTACTTCTAATTTGTATTTATTGATTGGTGGCGGTTCAGGGGTCCCTTGGTCTATAAAAGGGCCTTGGATAATCCCCTTTAAAGCATCACTTACTATACAACCAAAATTTGAACAAAATGTTAATATAATATGTTTTATTATTATTTTTATTAGTATTAAAATTCTAAATTAAATTCTATATAACTATTTACAGGTTGCCTTAAGTCTGATAGTAACTATAGTGTTTTCCATGCAGAAATAATAATCCTTACTTAAAATAAATATTGTCATTTAATAATCCTTATTATTGTCAGCCCTCAAGTAAATCGCTGTTGTCTCTCTTTAAATAAATTAAATCATTTTATTATTTCACTACCTTTACTTTTTGTAAACCTTTTCTTTCCTATTCCCCTTTCCTCTTCTTCTTCTTTCCCCTTTTCTTTCCTTCTTCTAAATGACCAACCGACAAGTAATAGCCTTTCCAAACGACAACGACCATCAATACTTGCAACAAACAACATAGCGCATGGACCACCCAGCCAAAAAGAAACTTTTGCTGTGACCTTGTTTCAAACTTGGGTTCGATCTATTAGGTTTATATTAAATTAATTAATATCTTATTTTGAAGTGATTTTTCAATCACTATAGTAAGTTAACCTTTGCACCTCTCACTCATATCATTATATTTTTACTGCTATAACAGAGATTGTGGTGTAATTTCTGATTCACTGAGTGTAAGTGTTCATTATTTTTTATTTTTTTTTTCTAGTTGACCATAATAGAGTAAACCTCTTAGTCCTAGAAGACAATTAATAATTAATAAATTAATAAATTAATTTTATTATTAATTTTTGTATATTGGTTGCCATAATAGTACTCAGTACTTAGTCCCAATTTTACCATCATATTAATTTTGGTATTAATTATTTTGGTTGACTTATAAAAACCTTTATTGGTTGGTCCCATTTTAATTACTGATTATTTCTTAATAAATAATTGTATATACATTTGTTTGTATTACTTTTTTGTTAATTAATTTATTTATGATAAAAATTAAAATAAAATTTTTGTTAAAAATCAATAAATTTTATTTTGAAATAACAATTTGAATCATTAAAAAAATTTTTTCTTTGATTCTATTTTAACAGTTTAAATGTCTAATAGTGTGGCTAGCAGCATGGATAACTTACATGTATTTGAGATTGAAGTGGATAATGACACTGAATCTGTAGGTTCTTCTAAATTAACTTACAAAAATGATTCAGCTGACAAAAAACCTTCAGGACGTGGAAATGGCAAGAGAAGTGGAAAACCCCCCTCTCCAAACACCTCTGAAAGAAGTAAAACCTCTAATAAATCAGGACAATTAACTCAAAGGTAAAAAAATAAAAAAGATACCTCTAACCTAACAAGAAAACAATCTGTCCAGTCACATCAAAGAACTGAAGGCAGAAAGCATGAAGTACAAG
Source organism: Hemileia vastatrix (assembly GCA_030280995.1). Lineage (NCBI taxonomy): Eukaryota > Fungi > Basidiomycota > Pucciniomycetes > Pucciniales > Zaghouaniaceae > Hemileia > Hemileia vastatrix. The sequence continues at coordinate 27,068,484 of JASXTE010000014.1, read as the reverse complement.
GCAAGGGTAGACACACTCTGGCAGCAGATGCAAGAATTGTTGAATCCCAAACAGGCTCAAACTCCTCATTTCCCAGCCTCTCAGCCTCAGCCTCAACCTCAGGCCAATCAGGTACCCAGCTCCTTCAGGCAAAATCAAAGCACTCTGCAAGTGGAACAGTGGAAATGGGATTACTTGATGAGCCATTACCAGCAGAATCCTCAGCAACCAGCTCAACACCCTGGCCCATCCAGGACACAAACCTACCATCCATCTCCTCAGCCCCATCCTTATCAGGGAGGCAAAAGAAAGAAGGCACAGGGGAAGTTTCCTCCCTTACCATGGTAAGTAATTTGTTTAATAAACATGTTGGCATGTATAATAACAAAGCTTCTTCAGGTAATCTTGTGGATTCTGGTGAAAGAACAGTTAAACCTTTAAAAAGACAACTTCCTTTAATGAGTAGCCCCAATGATGTAATTAGCAAATTATCATTATATGAACCTTTAAATTTGACTTCTACTTCTTTAATTAATCCTTCTATTGCAATTAAGAATGATTCTGTTTCCCCTGAAGTCTATACCTTAATTGAGAAAACTTCTGAAGAAATATAGAAAGATACCCTTGATTTTAATGTTGTGAAAGACAAAAATTTGAGAGATGTGTTAATCCATGAGAGTGATGGATTAAATAATTTGCACTTTCATTGTAAAGTAAGTTCTTCTGTATAAGATACAGCTTATTTTAAAATCAAAGAAACCTTGAATATTGTTCTTAACCAACAAAAAGAAATAAGGAGTGACCAAAGAGCTATCTCAGATAAAAATATCAATCTACATAAAACCTTGAGTGAATTGAAACCCCTTATTGAGAAAAATTATTCATTAAAAAGTGAAATAAAATCTCTACAAAATGAGTTTAAAAATCTAAAAAATGATTTCCATGCACTAAGTGCCAAACACACAGTTTCTGAGGACAGAAATGATTTATCTATTGCAAAAGTAAATGACCAGATTTCTGAAATTCCAAGGATAAGAAACTATGTTTCTGACCTGCAGGAAAAATTTTCAACCTTAACCATCAATAATTATTGCATAAATGAGAATGCTGCCCATAAGCTGCATAAAAATAAAGAAAAAGAACCTGAACCTAGTTCCTTCTTTCTTCCTCATATTTCAGCCATTAAACAAACTGACAAAGAGTCTGTAAAATCTTTTGCTACTAGCAAAAAATCTTGTGATGGTCATTGTCACCGGACGACCTACGCACAAGGTCAAGGATGTTCCTGAAAGTGAGATGAGGGATTTAGAATCTTCTTCGAAGCACAGAGGAATGATTCGAGGAAGTGATTCGAAGGTCACTTGAAGTGAGAGCTACAAGTTAGAGGTATGTTCGAGAAGAATTATAATATAGTTTCAAAGTTAATAGGAATTCTTAAGATCTCACGAAGGGTTTTAAACTCAACAATCAAAGATTTAGGATTTGGAAATGATTATTGAGAAAATAAAAGAAAGTTACAATAAAAATGATTTAACTTAAAGATTTTACCACTATTAAATGTAAATACGTTTTATAATTTAATTCTAAGGAATATTGAACCAAATACCCAACCCTTTTATATCCTTTATTCCTCCTCACATTGACCTCCCTCTCATCACACCATTCCCATACCACAGACCATTACTAACATACACTTAGACCCTCTTCGCTAATATCCTTCAATGCTCAATTTACCACTTTTAATTAATTAACAAACTTTTAATGAAAACTACTAATGTACTATTACCTTGATCATAGCGCTGTAGGTCACTTATTGAAATTTAGACTAAGGAACACTATTGAGAGATTGACTAATTTAGATTTAGAGTTTATGCTAGTGCAGTTGAATAGTAAGTACACAAAGGGGAATCGCAGTTGCTATGGAGAATTGCTTTCTGCGCTTCGAGTATAGATTTAGAACTCAATATTATTGATTTAATGAGCTGCTTTTGCCTTGAGTGTCACGTGGCGCGTGACAGATTCCCGGGTATAAGAATCACGAGCTCCGTTGAGCTTGAGCCATCTTCTCACACTAGTTTCCCTTTCATCTATATATATTTTTTTCTTATTTATTAATTTCCTCATTATAATGAATTGTCCTACTCCAACACCTATGCCTCCACACCCTAGAGCGGATGGGGGAATGGTTACGCGGCAGTTTTCCCAGGCTTGCACGGCTTGTGAGCTATGGAATACTTCTCTGTCGAAAGTACGGCGACTCGAGGCCCTTGCCAGAAATGCGAGTTTTGCCGTTGGCGACGAGTGGCGTGCAATGTATTGACGAAGAACGCAGAGATTGAACGACAATTCACCAAGACCAAGTTTTGGGTGATCCCTAAAACAAAAGAGGTGGTCAAAGACATTTGGGATGTCTCGGTTGGAGAAGATCAATCGGTGGGGGAGAATGATAAGGAGCTTAATAACAAGATCACAACCTGGGTAACCCAGGCCACAAGTTCGAAACGGGGTGTCGAAGAAGAGATCGATGAATTGGTGGAGGAAGATGAGGATGAAGTCCCTGTTCCAGGGTGGACACCCAAGAAACGACGGGTGGTAATTGAATATGACGAGGATGAGAGAGAAGCAGAGGTAGAGGTGGCTCCAAGGTTGTTCTTAGAACCTGACCCCATCATCGAAGTAAGTTTTGGTTTTTTTTCTTTTTTTTTTTTTTTTTTTTTTTTTTTTTAGGGATGAGGTTACTGATGAGTTCTTGTTTAGAAATATAAAACCATTGAAGACCAAATTAGGGAACCTGTGTCGCTTTTGCCAACTGAGGCAAACCCTCCGGTCAAGGGTGGAATAGAAGAACCTGAGGAAACGCTGGACCAGGTGTGGTCGAAGAAGCCTTGTCAGGGTCGACGAGTTAGGTTCACAGAAGTGTTGTGTGGGGAGGTTGATACAATTATCGACGCTGCTTCCTTTGACGTGGCAGAGGAACTGTTGGAGATTGGAGAGGTGGTTCAGTTAGGAGAGGAGGAGGTATTTGAGAAATGCAGGAAGGAGATAAGGGTAATTTTGGAGAAGATGAAAAGATTGGTTTGAGAAAAATTAAAAGAGAAAAATTTGAAATGAAAAGGAGAGATGTAAAGAAGTAGAAAAGTAGAATTGTATTTATTTTTTTTTTTTGTATTATTTTATTGTATTTAAGGTGAATATTATTTTTTATAAGATTTGGGAGAGAGAGAAAAGTTTTAAATAAATTTTGCTTTAGAATTTGAAAGAAGAAATTTAAATAAAGAAAGAAAAATAAAGAAGTTATTAATTGAAGGAAGTTTTAAGTTTAAAAGAAAAATTTATGTAAGAGAAGAGAGAAAGAAGAAACAAATGGTTGGTGATTGAGATGAGTTTGTTGAAATGAGAATTTAATGAAAGAAGAATTTGTTATTTGCGAAAAGTTGTTTATTGATTTTTTATGAATTTTAGATAGTTGAAAAGAGAGAAAAAAACAGAATTTGAATAAGAAGAATCATTTTTTCGAAGAATTTTATAAGGAGATTTAGAGGTTGAAGTTAAGTTCAAGGAAATGGTCATTCCGTACAAGATTTTGATGATTTGAAGGAAAGAAAGTATAAAGAGAGAATAAATGTTAGAAAAGAAAATTTTAAAGAGAATTTTAAATTTAAGAAAAGAATGTATTTAGAGAATTGAAAAAGAAAAGAGAAAAAAAACATTTAGAGAGATTTAAAAGTTTTTTTATTTTATTTTATTATTTATGTTTATTCTATTTGTTTTATTTTTATTTTTAATTATTTATTTATTTTTTTCATATTAAAATTTTATTTTATTTTTAATTTTTAATTTTATTTTTTTTTTTTAATTTTTAATTTTGATTTTGATTTTATTTGGTTTTGGAGAAAATTTTATAGAAGGAGAAGAAAGAAAAGAAGAGAAAAAAAAGAAAACAAGGCTAAGAAATTTAAGAGATTTTTAAGAGAAATAGAAAAAAGAAAAAAAAGAAAAAAGGAAAAAGAAAGTTTAAAATAAAAGAAATTTTAAGGTTTTGGTTTTAAAGGATATTTCAAATGAAAAGATTTTAGAAGTTCAGGGGCGTTAGAAACATTGATGGCTGGTTCCCAGGATTTTTTGTCTGAGTCATCGAGGAAGCCTTCCCATTCCACGAGGTATTGAAGTTTCCCCTTGCGCATTCTTGAATCAAGGATACGACTTACTTCCCACTCTAGATGATCTTCTACTTTGACCAGTTCCAGAGGGGGTTGGTCCTTGCCCGGGTATATTTCTCGAGCCAGTTCCAGGAGAGATACATGGAAAACAGGGTGAATTGCCTGCCATTTAGGAGTTAACTTGAGTAGAAATGCAGTTTTGGAGACTTCAGAGTCAATTTCAAATGGTCCCAAGCGCTTTTCAGCCAGTTTCTTTGATGGTCGTGTTGTTCGAATGTTTGGTGCGTCAAGCCATACTTTGTCGCCTGGTTTAAAGGAAGGAGCAGATTGTCAATGTTTGTCGGCCTGTTCCTTGTATCTTCAAATTGCTAATTCCAAATTTGTTTTAAGTTCTTCTTGGAGTCGTGATATAGTTCGAAGATAATGTTCCGCAGGATGATTAGTTCCTACATGGATTGAGTTGAATCAAGGATGTCGTCCATAAATGGTTTCAAAGGGAGATTGTCGGGTCAAAGAATGAGTCGAGTAATTATAAGCAAATTCGGCCAGTGGTAACCATGTGGTCCAATCCTCTTGTTGGTAACTGACATACATTCAAAAATATTGTTTGAGGATTTGGTTAATCTTTCTGTTTGACCGTCAATTTCAGGGTGATAGGCCCTGGAGAGGTTCTTTGTGATATTGAGTTGTCGACACAGTTCGGTCCAGAATGTGGATACAAACAATGAGCCTCTATCTGAAATAATATCATTTGGTAATCCGTGTTTGGAAAATACATATTCTAGAAACAAATTTGACAAATCTTCTGCTGTAGCAGTAGTAGTGGTTTTGATGAAAATTGACATTGTGAGAATCTATCTACTATTACTAATATAGCATCAAAATCATTAGAAGAAGGAAGTTGAGAAATGAAATCCATCAATAAAGATTCCCAAGGTTTAGAGGGAATAGTAAGTGGTTGAAGCAACCCATGCTTCCGGTGACGGGGAGCCTTATTCCTATTACATTCGTAACAAGCTTTTATATAGGCCTTGATTTCCCTGGTCATACCTGGCCAGAAGAAATCCCTCGCTATTAACTGGTAGGTTTTATCAACCCCAAAATGACCAGCTAATGGAGAATCATGTCGACTGTTGAAAATCCATAATTTTATCTCATTGTTGTCGGGTATGACTACTCTACCTTCAAAGACTAATAGAGCTGATTCAATACTAAATCTTTTGGCCCCTTGCTTCGAGAGTATTTTGTCTTTTAAACCTAAACAATAACCATCCTTTGACTGAGCTTCGAGGATGTTGGATTGTGCATTTCCAAAAGGTTGAATTGTCATCGAATTAAGTTGATGAGTTGTTAACATTGATTCGTTGAAAATTGATTGCACATTTGCTGGGTTCTTGTCAGCAAATGCGTCCCCCCACTGTGGGTAAACTTTGTCCCGACGTGACAAGATATCTGGGACAATGCAGTTTTTACCTGGGTGATAGAAAATAGAGAAGGAAAATTCAGACAAAAATTCAGCCCACCTGGCTTGATGCCTGGTTAACACTTTGGAAGACATGAAGTATTTTAAAGCATTATGATCTGTTAAAATTTGAAAAGGACTATCTAGGCTGAGAAGAAAAGAATGCCATTTTTTAAGACAATGGATAATAGCTAAAAGCTCTTTGTCATGAATTTCATAATTTAATTCTGCGGCTATGAGTTTGTGTGACTCAAAAGCAACAGGATGAAACAAATTTGTTTCAGGATTTAATTGGGAGATGACCCCTGCAATAGCATAATCGCTTGCATCTGTCTCCACTATTGTCGAAGCAGAAGGATCAAAATGTCAAAGAATTGGGGCTGTGGTGAACGCCGTTTTTAGTGCTTTGAATTCCTTTTGTGCTGTAGGAGTAAAAACAAAAGGGATGTCTTTTCTAAGAAGAGAAGTAAGATTGGAAATATTTTTAGAGTAATCTTTAATAAATCTTCTATAGAAGTTGGCAAAACCCAAAAATCCTTGGAGCAATTTAATGATTTTGGGCTCAGGCCATTCCAGGATTTTCTGGACTTTTTTTTCATCCATGACTAAACCGTCAGTGGACAACATAAAACTTAAAAAATCAATTGATTTGAGGTGGAATTCGCATTTATTATGCTTGGCGTAGAGACCATGATCTCAAAGACGATTTAGGACCTGTCGAACATGATGAATATTTTCATCTAGTGTTTTTGACAATATTAAAATATCATCTGAATAGATGACTACGAATTGTTCAAAAACATCTTGAAAGATGTCATTAACAAAAGTTTGAAAAGTTGAAGGTGCGTTACACAATCCAAAAGGCATAACTAAATATTCAAAGCTACCAAATCTAGTGCGCATTGCAGTCAGTGGTTCATGACCTTCTGCAATGCGAATCAGATTGTAAGCGCCTCTAAGATCAATTTTAGAAAAGAAATTAGCACCATTGAAAAGGGTAAGAAGTAATGACATAGGAGGAACAGGATATGCATTCTTCTTAGTGACTGTGTTGAGCTTTCTATAGTCAACACACAACCTAAGACTACCGTCCTTCTTTTTTACAAAGAGGACAGGGGAGCTGGTTGGAGATTTACTGGCTCTGATGAAACCTTTGGCTACATTCTCTGCAATGTAGTCTCGAAGAACTTGAGATTTGTTCTTCGACAAAGAATAGACAGGACCTGCCGGAGGTACTGGGCCTATTAACTCTATTTGATGATTGTAGGGTCAATGAGGTGGTAACTTATCGGCCTTGCGGATTGAGAAAACATCAAGGAAATTGTGGTAGATTTCTGGTAGAGTTGATTTAATGGCTTCAACATTGATTTGGTCGTCCTCTTCATCTTCGAGAGAATCTGTCGAGGGGATACCTGTATTGAGAGAGCAGAATTCAATTACTTTGAGGCAATTTAAATCCTCTTTGAGTGAAGTCATCGAGCTAGAAGGGTTAGCCAATTGCTCATTTAGAGAAAGATCAGATGCTTGCAAGTCATCTGGCAGAGATTTGTCCTCTAGAAGGACGTTTTAAGGCGGGTTGTTTAACTCCCTATTGACCTGCATTGAAGAATCAGAAATATACTTAGAGCGTGGGGTGATTGATCCCTTAGTCCAATCAATTTCAGGATTCCAATGCGTTAAAAAGTCATGGCCAAGAATGGTATCGTCCATCTTTGGGGCGTCCAAGACTGATAATTCCCACTCGAACGGGGGAAAGTTCAGAAAGTTGAAAACCCATAAAACTTTCTTACTTACCCAATATTTGGGTTCCTCTGATTTGACCAAATAGATTGGAGTTCAATTGACATCTGTAAATGTTAGTTGAAGCTTCTCGTCAAAAGATAAACTAACAAAAGAAATTGAAGCTCCAGAGTCTATAAGACAACTGAAGGGGATATCCTCCTTAAAAAGAATGAATCTCAAGCGGTTTAAGGCAACTCCAGTCCTTAAGACATGGAGGTTCTGTGCACTGGGAGAGATAAGATAGTTTGCTTTGCACAAAAGTAAACTATCTACTAGTTATTTGACTTTGAACTAGTACCTTCTCTTTCCTTCAACTTTACACAGTCTTCCAACTTGTGCTTACCCCAACAATACATACATAACCCATTATCTGCTCGTCTCTTCCTCTCAGCTTCTTTAAGTTCCCCTTTAGGATCCAGTACTTTGCTGATATCCCCTGGAGTTGAGCCTTTTGGTTGAGGTTTATCCTTTCCCTTATTGGTTTTGGATTGAGTCAAGGAGGATTGATTTGGTCGTGGGTGTGAAGAAGATCCCGATTTAAAGTTTAGGCCTTTAGATTTGTTGGCGTATCGACGATGTTGAGGTTGTCCTTGATAAAGGCCATCAAGTTCGAGGGTTCAATCCATTAAATCCGTTAAAGTAGTCATCTTCTGACCTTGAAGATTCAATTGATCCAGAGTCCTCGAAGGAAGTCCTTTCTTGAAATGATACTTAAGGGCAGCATCATTCCAACCTACTCGAGTTTGAAGTGCTCTGAAGTTCGAGATATATTCAGAGGCTTTACCATTATCCCTCATGCAAAGAAAATCAAGTTCAATTTCTGCGTTGTCAGTTTCATTAGGGTCCCCAAACAACATAAAAAGTTGGTCCTCAAACTTTTCCCAATTATTGATAAGTAAGTGGGTTTCTGTGGAAGAAAGCATGAGCAGATAAGGTTCGAACCATCTTGCTGCTTTCCCGGCTAGGAATGAAGAAGCCTAAACAACCTTTGATTGGTCGCTATTAAAGGTTCGAGGGTCATTATGAAACAGTAGCTTGCAGGTTTGCAAGAAGGGTCACAATCTGTTGGGGTGATCTCCGTCAAATTTGTCAGGAGATTTTATAGAAGGAGTTTTGAACTTAGATCCCTCTAAAGACGTTGGATTTGAAAGGGTTTTCATGAAAAGTCTCATGAAATCTTCCAGAGAGTTAGATGGTCCAGGTTCTGAGGATTGACCAGAAGGGTGATTGGCAGGGGCGGATGGTGCCTCGTGCATTTTATCCTCTCCTTCTTCTTCATCACTAGAATCCTCAAAATCTTGTGGGATGTCTTCTACAGATTGAACAGAATGTTGCCCTTCCCTAAGGTTGAGTGGTTCCAAAGAGTGAGTGCGTGAAACAGAACTTGTGGCTGTTGGCCTTCCCCTAGCATGAGCTCTAGTAGTAGCGCCCGTAGGAGGAGTGCGTTGAACAGGTGCCATTTTAAAATTTTAAAAACACCTAAAAGGACGTAGTAGTGCAAAGAATGAGAACTACGGAGAATTAAATTATACTGTCACCGGACGACCTACGCACAAGGTCGAGGAGGTTCCTGAAAGTGAGATGAGGGATTTATAAACTTTTTCGAAGCACAGAGGAATGATTCGAGGAAGTGATTCGAAGGTCACTCGAAGTGAGAGCTACGAGTTAGAGGTATGTTCGAGAAGAATTATAATATAGTTTCAAAGGTACTAGGAATTCTTAAGATCTCATGAAGAATTGGAAACTCAATAATCAAAGATTTAGGATTTGGAAATGATTATTGAGAAAATAAAAGAAAGATACAATAACAAGGATTTAACTTAAAGATTTTACCACTATTAAATGTAAATACGTTTTATAATATAATTCTAAGGAATATTGAACCAAATACCCAACCCTTTTATATCCTTTATTCATCCTAGCATTGACCTCCCTCTCATCGCACCATTCCCATACCACAGACCATTACTAACATACACTTAGACCCTCTTCGCTAATATCCGTCCATGCTCAATTTACCCCTTTTAATTAATTAACAAACTTTTAATGAAAACTACTAATGTACTATTACTTTGATCATAGCGCTGTGCGTCGCTTATTGAAATTGAGACTAAGGCACACTATTGAGAGATTGACTAATTTAGATTTAGAGTTTAGGCTAGCACAGTTGAATAGTAAGTACACAAAGGGAAATCGCAGTTGCTATGGAGAATTTCTTTCTGCGCTTCAAGTATAGATTTAGAACTCAATATTATTGATTTAATGAGCTGCTTTTGCCTTGAGTGTCACGTGGCGTGTGACAGTCATGTACCACCTGTTTCTGTAAATAAGGAAATTTCTGAACACCTGGCTAAACTTCAGGAATTCTTAATGATGAATAATTCAAACCAAAAAATGTACCATCCCAGTAGTCAGGAAAATTGGCCTAAATTGGACTGATATCATACCTTTGATGGTGATTCTTCTTCTGATTGGCAACACTTTATCCAAAGAATTGATAATTTAAAGAGATATTATAAACTACCTGATGAGGAAATTGTTTCTAAGCTAATTTCTTTATTTTCCAATGTAGCCTTGATTTGCTATGAATCTGTCCTTTTAGATAAAAATCATTATACATGGAATGATTGGAAATCCTTGATTGAGAATAAGTTTGGTGGTTCAAAATTCAGGTTAGCTCAGCAAAGACTGTATGAGAATACTAGATGTGTATCCTCCTCTGTTGAAAAGCCCATTGTTTTTCTTATGAAAGTAACAAAAATCCTAAGAGCAATTGATCCAAAGATGGATTATGATACTTGGAGAGATAAAATCTTGTATAAATTACCAAATTCTCTTAGAGATTTAATTGTAGCTAGAACTGAGCATGTAAGGGAAAATTCTTCTTTCATTAATATCTGTAATGAGGTACTACTCAACCATAGATATGAACCAAAGAATTAACTTGGTAAATCTTATCATGATCACAATAAACCTTCTACAAAGCCCCCAGAGAAATCTGGTAAACCCTCTGCCCCAGTTGCACCTAAAAAATATGCAAAAAATACTTGTTATAAATGTAACAAACCATGGCAAAAGGGTCGTGTATGTGACAAGAAAATTCATTTTGTTGAACAAAATGAAGACACTGATGAAGCTGAAATTGATGTCAATAATTCTTCTAGTGACTGTGAAAGTAATATCTTCTATGACAATGAATATGTTAAAGATGTTTTAATGTTAGAACAGGATGTCCATTATTTAGATAATATATTTGAAGAATGTGTATTGGATTTATTTTCAGTGGAAAATGGTGAAATAATTAAAGATATTACTAACAATTCTATAGCCATATCCCCTTTGAAAGCACCTGTTATCATTAATGGTAAAAATGTTGATGTAGTTCTTGACTCTGGTGCTGGAGGAGGTTTAGTGTCTGAAAAAGCTTTAGCTTTAGTAGATAAGGATTATATGAGTAAATGTTTACCTATAACTTCTGAAAAATGGAGAGGGTATGGTTCTACCTTAATTCCTATTGGCAAATACAAAACCTCTGTATTCTTCAAATATAATGGTGGTTTTGTCAGAGCTATTTGTGAATTTTTTGTCATGAAAAATGATAATTTAAGCAATTTGTTTATTATGGGTAATGATATTTTAACCATGTTTGGTGTCAAATTGGACCCAGAAAATAATTGCTTCACCTTGGGATTGAATGGCAAAAGGAATTTCAAAATTTCCTCATCTAGAAAACCTTCTGGGCATCTGTTAAAGTCTTGTAACTCACTGATGCAGCGAAATGGCAGACCAACAATTGAATCGGATGATTTATTAACTGAAATAAATACTTCTTCTTTTGGTGATCAGTTAACTAGTGAACAAAAGGATTTTATAATTGCCTCAATTACCTCTTTCCCTATGGCTTTCGCTCATGGTTCTCATGTCTTAGAAGTGGTCAGGAAGAAATGAAAATTACTTTATCCTGTAATTTGAGTAATATTCCTCCTAGTCTTAAGAAAAAACCATATCCTGCTTCTCCAACAAAAAGAAAGGATATTGAATATAATATTTCCACATTATTAAAAATGAATATCATTGAGAAAGTGGATGTCACCCCCAAATATTGTGTCATCTCCCTGGTTTTAATTTCTTATCAAAAATATAAGGCTAGATTATGTGGAGATTACAGAGCATTAAACACTTATACTTTTGATGATATTTATCCTTTACCCAGAATTAATTCAATACATGCTACCTTGCAAGGTGCAAAATTTATTAGTTGTCTGGATGGAAATAAAGGGTATCATCAAGTTCCTGTTGAGAAAAATTCTCAAAAATTTTTGCTTATTGCTACTCATATGGGAATATATAAGTATTTTAGAATGCCATTTGGCCCTAAGAATGCCCCTTCAGTTTTTCAAAAAGTCATGGATAACACTTTCAATCAGGAAATAATTGAGGGATGGCTAATGGTGTATATTGATGATATCATAGTTTTTTCTAAAACTTTTGATGAACATATGGTTCATTTAATTAGGGTTTTCCAAAAAATGGATGAAATAAATATGACTTTGTCCTTGATAAAGTGTAAATTTGGTTTTCAATCTTTGAAATTCTTTGGCCATGTTGTGTCAGGCCTACAATTTGTGTAGACCAAAACATAGTTGCTGCAATTCAAAATGTCAAAGCACCAACTTCTGTAAGAGAAATCCAAAGTTTTTTGGGTATGTGTGGCTATTATAGACAATATATTAAAAATTGTCAAGTCATAGCCTTGCCTCTTACCAAACTAAATAAGAAAGATGTTGCATTCATCTGGAATATTGACTGTCAAAAAGCTTTTGATACATCAAAATGTTGCTTAATTACAGCCCCTATCCTAGCTCTTCCAGATTTTAACAAACCATTTGTCCTGTATACAGATGCTAGCTTTGTTGGTCTGGGTGCTGCCATTCACCAGAAAAAAATTATTAATGATAAATCCTCAAAGGTTGTAATTTTTTATATTTCAAGAACCTTGAATAATAGTGAATTGATATATGGTGCCACTCAACTAGAGTGCTTAGCAGTTTTTTGGGCTCTTGAGAAGCTTCATTACTATCTAGATGACCAAAATTTTTAATTGGTAACTGACTGTACTGCTGTGAAGTCCCTCTTAAACCTGAAAACACCTAATAGACATATGTTCAGGTGGCAAATTGCTGTTCAAGAATACAGAGGACGTATGACAATTATCCATAGGGCTGGAAATTTCCACTCCAATGTTGATATGCTTTCCAGATTGGCTCTTCCAAATAATGACTCAAATCCTGCTTATGTGCCTGAAGATGATACTGTTCATATCCATGGTATATTTATAGTTGATATGGAAGAGGAGTTATTACAATTAATACTGGATTCATATGATACAGATTCTGATTTAAATAAATTGTTTACTATCTTAAATGATCCTAAGAATTCTTCAATTCAAGCAATGATAAAAACTCTTCCTGAAAAGTATCAAAATGATTTTAGTAAAGGAAAGTTTTCTATTGAAGATGGTTATATATATTATAGAGAAATCTTACTAATGTAATTGTAATTCCTCCTTCTATGAAAGAAACTATCCTCAAACTTTGTCATGATGACATATTAGCTGGTCGTTTTGATCTTGAAAAAGCATTGATTAGAATCAAAAACACTGCATGGTGGGCTAATATGTCTGAAGACACAAAATTATATGTTGAATCTTGTGATTCCTGCCTAAAATCTAAAAGGTTGACAGGTAAAAGAGAAGGGTTATTACAACATACTGAAGCACCAGATGCACCTTGGCAAATAATAAACATGGATTTTGTCACTGGTCTTCCTCTTGCAGGTAAAGACAGCTATAACTCTTGTTTGGTAATAGTAGATAGATTCACCAAAATGTGCAAATTTATTCCCACCCAAAAAGATGTGTCCACCAAAGAATTAGCTTACTTATGGTGGTGTTACATGTTTAATATTATTGTTTTTCCAAAAGCCATTATCTCTGATAGAGATCCAAAATTAACTTCTGAGTTTTGGACCTCTTTAATGGATTTTTGTGGCTGTGAGTTAAAGTTGTGTACAGCTCACCATCCTCAGACTGATGGTGTAGCTGAGCGAATGATTAAAACTCTGGAATATATGATAAGAAGGTATTGTGCCTTTGGTTTAGAATATAAAGACAATGATAGATTTACTCATGACCGGGTCACGCTATTGCCTGGTCTTGAATTTGCATATAATAGCACTGTTCATTCTGTCACTGAGAAAAAGCCTTTTGAGATTTTGTTAGGTTATGTCCCAAATACTCCTGCTCAGATTCTCAATAATAAATTACCTAAGTTGGAACTACACCCTGGTGTAAAGTCTTTTATGAAAATTCAATAGCTATTCAGGAAAAATGCTCAAAGCTGTATTGAAAAAGAATTTGAATATGAAAAGAAAATATGGGATAAATCCCATAAAGAATACACATTTAAAAAGGGTGATGAAGTGTTGATATCTACTGTCCATTTCAATTTACAAGGTAACAACAAATTAAAAGATCCTTTTGTAGGACCATTAGTTGTTAAAAGAATGGTTGGAGATAAGGCAGTAGAAGTTGTATTGTATTCTCCATATTATAGGAAACATCCTGTTTTTACCATTTCTTTAATTAAGCCTTATACTTCCAAAAAAGTGTTATTTTTTAGAAGGAGGGGAAGACCTAAGAAAAACCCTCAGGAAGTCACAGAAACTGCAGAAATTGATAAACTTCTCAATGATAGAATTATCACTTCTGAAAGAGGTACTGAATATTTATTGAGATATAAAAACAAATCATCTGAACATGATGCATGGATACCTGGCAAGGAGATTTCAAATCTTCCTACTGTGTTAAAAAAGTACAAAAAGAAAAAATCTTAGCATTATTATTATTATTTTTTTAGAGTGAGGGAGTGTCAGCCAGGCTATACCAGGAGCCCAGAAAATTATATGTTAATTTATTGGACCTGAAAGAGGGTGTTAGAATTTTATTTTATGTATATGAATTAATATTTTATTGCATAATAAAATTATATAAGTATCTTTTTAATAATAAGTGTTATATTAATTTTATTGTTATATAAATTTTTATACATTTAAATTAAGCTTAAATATATTTTATATTATACAAATAATGGTGCATTTTTATGTATTTAATAATTATAAATTAATAATTAATTAATTACAAAAACATATATCATAATTATATATGTAAAATTGACTTATAATGTAATTAAGTCAATTAATTAATTTTATATATATTAAATAAAACTTCATATATTATTAAGCAATAATATTGGGCGCTTCTTTTGACCCTTATTTGTGTCAGGAAAAAATTATTAAAAAAATTATAATACTTATTTAATAACATAGTATTAAAATCCCCATTTTAAATTACAAAAAACACTAAGTTAATTATCTGTTTCATTTAAACTAATTATTGAATTAATTACATAGTTAAAACAATTACTTATAATTTCTTTAAAATGAATTGGATATATTCCATGAATTTTGGCGTGAAAATAATTTTATTTGTTTTACTTAAAACCTTTACATGTCACTATAATATCTGTTTTTGATTATTTTGACTCATTGTTCTCATGTTCCAGACTTACTTGGTAAATGATTATTTTAATTAAGTGTTTTGGGATTTTATGGTAGGAAAAGGATTAATATCTCACGGTGTGGTCTTCCAACATTGGCAGGGGTCTTTGTTGTGTGATTTGGCGCAGTTTGTGCATGTCTAAATTGACTTCTGTTAAGGATTTGGGTATTTTACTGGTTTTATTCCATAGATATTGGGTCTGCCGGTATGTGGGTACTATCATTGGATAGCCCTGGTTTTTCTCTATATTTTATGTCTTGTAGACATTTTTCATATTCTAAGTTTTAAGGGTTCATTTCTCATTTTTCATAAATGAAAGATTGCTGTTTAATTTTGTTTTTCGTGTTTTAAAGGCTAACCTTAAGTCTTAGGGTTAAGTGCTTAGTACCATTGGATAGAGCTAATTTTTCTCTATATTTCATGTCTCAATGTTGTTATAGTGAAATTCCGTGTTTTAAAGGTTTTAGTAGTTGTAGCTAATTTTTCTAAGTAGATTAGTTGTTTTTATTGGTTTTCTGGCTTCAGGGAGGCCAGGCCGCTTCAGGCGGCATCTCCGACGTTGAGCAGCCCGTCCGCCTCTGTTTTAGAAGGTTGGGGAGCACTTCAGGAGAGTTTTTTATTTAATTTGGTGGGTGTGCATGGGCTCTTAGTTAGTGGTCTGTGTGTACATAGTGAAAAAGACAGTTTGGGGCAACCTTAATCATCATATAAACCATCCCGAGGTGATATCATTGTTCCTCACTCATTTTTCACTGTTTTCTGGCCACAATTGGCTGTGTTTATTGCAAGTGAGTTCTTCATTTAACTTAACTTTGGAAACTGTTTTCTCTGTTATAGTCTTGCAAGCTATAGCAAGTATTATTGCTGTCTCTGGTGTGGATTTGCAGCCTACATCAAGTATCTTTGCTGTCTCTGGTGTGGACTTTGTTCTACATTTCAGTTATTTGGTCTGGTAGTCTATCTGGGGACTACTTTCTTGGCTCATCAAGCAGTCAAGTGTGTTAAAAAGGGGCTTTAGCAAAACAGGAACCAACTTACTTTAGCAAGTAAATCTCACTCTATTTTTCTAAAGGGACAGGGGATTTTCTCTCTGGTTTTTCTCCAACTCCCTTGGTCAAGGCCTATAGCTAGTACTATAGGATTGTCTACATTTCTGGCGCCCAAAGTGGGGTAGAACTTGATAGTTCTTTGGAATCTCTGTTTTCTTTGGTTGGCTCTTTTTGGTGTTTTGGTCTGGAGGAATGGCTTGTGGTTCTGCTATTCCTGTGGTGACTGTCAGTGGGGGGGATGGTCCTCCTTCTGTGATGGTTAGGGAGTGTGTGAGGATTAAAACTTGGGATGGTACCAAGTTTAATGGGGAGGATGTCAAGTGGTTTCTAGAGAAGTATGAAACTGCTGCTGGAGTGGATGGTGCTTCCTACCTGGAAATGGTGAAGTAAATTATCTTCTTCATTGGTGATAGGTCAGTGGAGAAGGAGATTGTGGCCATGTCTGGCTACAAGAAGAGGGATTGGAAATTGTTGTGTAGGGAGATGGTGGATAGATGGGGTGTCAGGTTCACTATGGTGGATCTGAACAAGGTTGTCAGTTAATGGCAATCTTATGGTGGTGTTGGTAACTTGCATAGTTACAGGAAGTTTCTGCTACAGTTTGATCCTGTGGTGGAATATTTGGTGGAAGTGGAGTAGCTGGCACATGAAAATGCTGTCAGGGATGTTTTTTGGTCTTCCCTGGCTAAAGATGTCAGGATGGATGTGTTGAAGGAGGTTTCAAGAAAGGAATTGATGAAGACTCTTTCTAATGGGGACCAGAAGTTTCCTGCCTTGGATAAGGTGAAGGAGGCTGTTGAGGCCCATTTGAAGTTATTGGCTGTGGACACCTTTCAGGAGGGGTGTGCCAAGTATGTCAGAAAATTAAGTGAGACTTTGGCTGAAGAGGAAGTTAGGGAGAAGAAGGAGGAGAAGAATTTGTTGCAGGTTCTCAAACAGGAGAGGGACCCAATGGTGGAGCAGTTGGCTGATCTTACAAAGCAGCTGCATATTTTTGTTCAGGAGGCTAAGAAGGTCAATAAGGCACCTTCTAAGCCTAGAGATTTTGATAGGAGGGCTGGTAGGAGTGATCCTTGGGTCTGCTCTTATTGCAGCAGGAGGGGGCACAGGTCCAATGATTGTTGGGCATTGAACAGGGATGTGTCTGAAGGAAAGGTGGAATTTGATGGCAGGGTTTTCAAGTTCCCTGATGGTTCTTTTGTTAATCCCAGTGAGGGGCAGGCTCCTGTTGATTTGGTCAGGAGAAGGGGAGGTCTCAATCAAAGGAGGCCAAGGTTTGAGGAGATTCCTGATCAAGGGAAGTCTTCTGGTAAGGAGAATGAGGATGGCAAGGAAAAGGGGAAGGAGATCAATAAGGTCTCTTTTTCTACTTCCTTTTGTGGTTTGTAGTTGTATTCTTGTGGTGGGAGGTCAAGTGGTGAATGCTTGTCTGGTGTTTATGATGTGGAATCAGGAAAGGTGGGAAGGCCTAAGAGCAGTTCTTAGGCCCAATCAAAGCCAAATTCTTCAAAGGTGGATCCTAAGCTGAGTGCAGCTAGGAAAAGGTACAACAAAGAGGAGCTGTACAAGATGCAGAAGGGTATGGCTGACATGGGCCCTTCTAGTTTTGGCGCATTGGACATGAATGGTGAGCCAATACCAATGGAGGTTGATTCTGACTCTGAAGAGGATGTCACTTTGGCTTCATTGCCAAAGCCTGCTGGAGTTAGAGGTTCTGGTGAGGGATCTGGTTTGGTTTCTGTTAATGGTAAACCTGTTGGTGGTGCTGGTCCTCAAGAATCTTCTAGGACCAAGGTGGTGAAGCAAAGAGCTCACTTTGAGATGCCAGTAGTGTCTGGTCAAGTTAATGTTATGGACTCTGTCCTAGAAAGGATGAATCAGGGTAAGGTTTCCCTATCTTATGGGGAATTGTATGCTATCAGTCCAGGGTTGGATGATAGGCAGAAAAAGTTGTTGACTAGGAGAAGAGTTTCTTCTGGTGAGGTAGAATAAATTTGTGATTCTTCTGAAAAGTTTGGTGAGGGGTTGAAAGCTCATTTTTCTTTTCCTCTGGGATATGCCAATGTCACTCTGAATGGCAGGGAGGCAAGGGCATTGGTGGTTTCAGGTTCCCAGATAAACCTGATTCCTTTGTTTGAGGCAACTCATATGGGCCTCCCCATCAAAACTGGTATTGGTGGGAATTCGAGAGGGATCGGTGGCCATGTCACTGAATTGGTTGGAACTTCAGAGTTTTTGAAGTTAGATGTTGGCGGGGCCTCAGGGAAGGTTTATTTTTACATTGCTAAAGGTAATGTAAAAGCAGTTTTGGGTGGGCCATTCTTGATGGATTTTCAGGCAAGAATTGGTTATCAATTTGATTTGGGAATCAGTTTGGAGTTTACTGGTGAAGATGAAAGGAGACTTCACATGAGGTTGTCATCCCCTGGAGAGGATGGTTGGGAGACCAGGCCTGGTTTATCTTCAATGTGCCAGTGCATGGACTGCTGCAGGAGAAGGAAGGAAGTGGGTGCTGCCTCTGGTTTTTTGGAGTGCGGCTCAGGCTCTCTTGAGAGTCTGTCTTTTTTAGAGTAATGAGGGCTGATCACCCTAGTACTACAACCTCTCCCCAAGATAAAGAAATCCCAGGTTATATTAGGTCAGCTCCCTTGGAGATATACCAAGTGGATTTTCAACTTTCTCTTTTTAATATTTCTCTTCTCTGCAAGTATTCATCAAGTTTTTTATCAAGTCTCTGTTTTCTCCCAAGATTCTTAATTATTTTTAATTCAAGTTCAAAGTAGAATATTGGTTATATATCTTTATTGAAAGATATGCGTAAAAGTTCTGGGGCGGTGAGATTGGGGTCTAAAAGTAAGTCCTCCCAATTGTGCACCACTAGGGTTTCTTCTACATCTTTCAAAAACATTACCTGGGCCACACCTGTGAGCATTGGGGAAACCTCTGGTTATTTTTTTAGGTCAGAAGAAAACTCAAGAAAAGAAGGAAAAAATTTCAAGATAAGTCAAGAAAATCAAGAAAAAAATCTGAAGATAATGAAGAAAGAAGATCATCAAGATCAATTTTTGGGCCTCCAGCATGAGGATAAACTGCACAATTTTAGAGGATGTGATTCACAAGATGAATCAAGATTTGAAGATTTGGAAGTTGGAAGTGAGGATGAAAATGTTGATTTGCGGAAAAGTTTTGGAGTGGTGAGATTGGGGTGTAAAAGTAAGTCCTCCCAATTGTGGACCGCTAGGGTTTCTTCTACACCTTTCAAAAACATTAACTTTGCCACACATGTGAGCAATGGGGGAACCCTTGGTTTTTGTTCCAGGTCTGGTGATGAAGAATTCCTGAAGATCCCTCAAGTTGAACGTGGAGAGGCAAAGTATAAGAAGGTAGTGCAGAAGATTAGGCCTGTCAATGAGCCTATGCCTGTGGGTTTGAATCCGCCCTTGAAGAGACCTCCTTTGTCAAGAGATCTGTACTGTACTCCTTTGGTGAAGAATCTTCCAGAATTTGTAGAGACGGCTAGGGTGACCGTGGAAAGGTTGAAAGTTGTTGATTTTGGTCCTGATGGGTGGTTGTCTGAAGAATAAAAGAAGTTGTTGTTGCAGGTTATTGTGCTAAGGGAAAAATCTGTGGTGTTTGTTGAGGAGGAAAGGGGTGTATTGAAGCACTCTTTTGGGGAACCTTACTTGATTCCAGTAGTTTTTCCTGAACCTTGGCAAATCAAACCTATTCCGATTCCAGCCGCTATTAGAGAAGATTTTGTAGAGATTGTTAGGGAAAGAGTCAGGAATGGGTTATATGAACAATCGACATCCAGTTACTCAAGTCCAGTGTTCTGTGTAAAGAAGTAGAATGGAAAGTTGCAGGTGGTTCATGATCTTAGAGCCTTGAATAGAGTCACTATCAAGGGTGCTGGGATGCCACCAAGTGCAGAGGATTTTGTTGAAGCTTTTGCTGGAAGGGTGTCTTATGGTTTGGGTGATATTACGGGTGGTTATGATGAGAGAGAACTCCATACAGATTCCAGGCCTCTCACAACGTTTGAGACTCCTTTGAGAAGATTTCAGCTCACTAGGTTGCCTCAAGGAGCAACTAATTCAGTGGCAGTTTATCAAGCACAGATGGCTTGGATTTTACAGGATGAGGTTCCTACTCATGCTGGTATTTTTATTGATTATGGTGGAATTAAAGGACCATCCACTAATTATGGTAATGAGGTGTTAGTAGAGAACCCTGGAATAAGGAGGTTTGTGTGGGAATATGCAATAACTCTAGAGAGAGTGTTTTTCAGGATTGAAGAGGCTGGTTTGACCATTTCAGGGTCAAAATTCTGTTGTTGTGTTCCTGATTTGGAAATTCTGGGTCATGTAGTATGTAAAGAGGGATGAATTATGGCGAAGAAGAAGATTAATAAAATTCAGTCATGGTCAAGGCCTAAAAATACTACTGAAGTCAGAGGATTTTTGGGTGTAAGTGTTTATGTCAGGATTTTTATTAAGGATTTTTCTTTGTTGGCTTCACCTTTAAGGAGGTTGATCAGAAAAGATGCAGATTGGGACTGGAGTGAAGAGTGTGAAGAAGCTTTTCAGAGGTTAAAAAATTTTGTTGGTGAAGATATTGCTCTTCACAAGTTGGATTATGGTGTTGGTGCTGGAAAAATTTATCTGGCAGTGGATTCAAGTTATATTGCTGCTGGTGCTGTTTTGTCTCAGGAGGATAAGACTGGGAGGGTCAGGCTAGTAATATATGAGTCTGTGGTGTTTAATTAAGTGGAATCTATGTATTCTCAACCTAAGTTGGAATTGTGTGGCATAGCTAAAATTTTAAAGAAGCTGCAGACGGTTTTGTGGGGGCAGCATTTTGAGCTTCAGGTGAATGCAAAGTCTTTGGTTCAGATGATAAATACACCTAGTCTTCTAAATGCTCCAATGAATAGGTGGGTGTCATTTATTCAACATTTTTCTTTTGACCTGGTACACAAACCAGTTAAAACTTTTACTATGCCTGATGGATTATCAATGAGGCCACCTACAGATGAAGATTCTGAGGCTGAAGAGTTTGAGGAAGATGTTCCAGTGGTTAGGGCCAACACACAGGGTTCTGAAGATTTTTCTGACCTCCCTCAAGAGGCTAAACTGGCTGGATCTGATCTTGATTCTGGTGATCAGGATGTTTTTGTTGATGAAGATGGAGTTGTTGTTTGGGACAGCTCAAAATTGGAAAAGGGTGTTTTTGTTAGTGAACTGGATTCTAACAAGGTTCAGTGGAAAGAGAAGGACATCCCAAAATTTAAGGATTGGTGTTCTTTTTGGGCTGCTCAATTGGCTCATGTTCATACTGGTGATTTTGATGACAGAATTGTACCCTTGGACGTTGTTTTGTTGGATTTTGAAGATGAGACCTGGGGTCAGTCTGGGTTTTATTTTATTTTGGTGGAATATCCGTTGACCTTGGAGAGGCCAGATAGTTGTGATAATGATACTTGGTTGACACTCAAAAAGAAGAGTCCTCGATTTTATGTGTCAGGAAGGCTGTTGATGAGGAGGAGGCATCCAAATCCGTAAGTGGTGGTGACTCAGAAGTAGGGTCAATAATTGGTTTTGAAGTCTTTTCATGAAGACCTTGGTCATAGAGGCTTTAGGGAGACTTATATAAGAGTAGCAGACAGATTTTGGTGGCCAGGTATGAAGTCGGCTGTGCAGGGTTGGGTTCAATCTTGTGAAGAATGTCAAAAAAGAAGTCACTTGAAACCTAAAGAGGTAGGCCGTGCTACTGGCAAATCAACTGTTTTTGGAAGGGTCAGTCTGGATGCTGTCCACATTAAAGAGGGCAGGTATAAATACTTGATTGTTTCTAGGGATGATTTGTCTGGTTGGGTTGAGGCAGTGCCTCTGATTAATTTGACTTCCAAGAATGTGGCAGAGTTTCTGAAGAAGGAGTGGATTTATAGGTATGGGTTGATGAAGTTGGTCACTGTTTATGGCAGGCCAGAGTTTAGTGCCGAATTTAAAGAAGCTGTGGCTAGTGTTGGTTCTAAAGTTAGAGTGGCTACACCCTCACCAGGTCAAAAGTTAGACGACTTGCAGTCAAGTGGTTTTTCAGGTATCTTAAAGTAACATCAGAAGTAACCTTTGAAGTAACTTCAGTGATTAAATAACTTACAAGCCAGACCAAAACTTTTAGTGTCTCTGTACCAAAAAGAATATTAGTGAAAGTATATTGCACTGCTTATTGTTAAAACTTTCTATCTTATTTGATCTTGAGTGACTTCTGGAAGTTGTGCCTCAGTGCTCTATTAGCTTTTTTTCCTGGTAAGAAGTCCTCCGTTTTAGCTATGCTTACACCATTTATTCAAGGCTGATTAAATAACTTTTCATAATTTTCTTTCTGTAGGTTGGCATCATAGACTTTACCAGGGCAAAAATCAATGGAGGCACATAGAAAAGTCCCATACCCTGTTATTGTTAAGCAAAGTAAATTATGTTTCAGTCATGAAAATTTATCCTACAGGGACTATTATAATCTTCTTAATATTACTAAATTTCAAAGATGAATAATGGACAACAATGTCAATTTTTTAGAATGATTTAGTGACTTTTTGACGGTAAAAGAGGTATAATATCAATTTGAAAATAGACTTATACTTATAAAGTTTTTAAAAACAAATATATACAATAAAAAGAACATAGTCAGATTATACATAAACGTGTAATTTATAAAATTGCATCATAGTTTCAGGGATATAGTTCACCATGTTCAAAAAAAACTTATATGATTTGTTCAAGTGAGGTTTCACCTATAGCAATAAACAAAAGGAGTTGTAAAAAAATATTACACTTCAGTTAGAGTTATAAAAAGATAAAAAAATTAAAAATTTTCACTAATCATCAATAGTCAATCAAACCCCTTCTAATACTCATTCTAATTTTAGTTCTGTTTTAAAATATTTTTGAGCTTATAGGAAACTTTATAAACTTAGGGAAAGGAAATTAAGAGTATGTAAAAGGAATTACATGTATCCTCTAAGCTATGATGAAAAATAAGGTTAATATTTAGAAAGTTTTTTTACCAAATATAGTATAGCTTCAATAAGTTTGAACGAGTAATGCATTCAATTTTTTTAACAATTTAAGTTGTTCTGCATTCAAAGTAGCTTGACTTTTGCAACAGTAAAATTCTATAACAGTTGCTAAATCTTCCAAATTGACTTTTGTCTCAGTATCAACAAGGGACTGCTCTACCACAGACAAATGATTGTAGTATTTTTCATCTAAAAAGGCTTTTGGAAGATCCCCAGGAAAAGCTTCTTCACCAATATCATCCATAGAGAAACTGCTGGGACCTGCAACAGGTTGACCACCTTCCGTTCCTGGGGGTTGAGGGACCTTCAACTTTTGATCAAACTTTTTTTGATAGCTGCCTTGGCTGTTTGAGATTTAGAATTTGCAAGTGATTTGGACATTGACCCCCTGTCAAGTCCATTTAAACATTGAACCAAACCTGCAATTCTCCAAGGAATTGGAAGTTTTAATCTACTCCCATCTTGGCCTTCCTCAGTATCAGAGTGAATACAGATATCTTTGAATAATCCAGCCATCTCAGGGACCAAGAAAGATGAAGCCATGTTTATTAGTCCTTCACGCAACTATAAAAATATTATATTTAGTCTCAAAAACATTTGAAAAGCTATAAAATGAACATGCTTACCTCTCTTCTTCTTTTAGACATTTGAACCTTCATTTTTTTCAACTTCACCTTTTCAATCTTTTGAGTTTCAGATGATTTATCTTTTGACATATCAGCAAATTTTTTAGAATGCCCAGAGATCCACCTCTCTAGGATGCTAAAAACTGCTTCATCTGTAACAGACTCATCTGAAACTGAAAAGTTTATCAAACCCTTCCCATTATAGCAGGCCTTCCATCCAAGAACAATGTGAGTGATTATGATAGAGTTCCACTCTCCATCCATACTAGATCCCCAAAGATAGCAAAAACAGCTTATACCAGTTTGGGCCAATTGTGCTTCAGCTTGACGTTTCCACTTTGTATTAATCATCTGGCCAGGAGGTAAACCATAGTCAGTAGTTGGGACAAATTTTGGATTTTTGAAGGTTGAAACAAGTTTTTAGGTTTTGGCTTTAATGACTAACTGTTGCTGAGCTGGGGTTAATTTTTTACGTGGCTTATCCTGAATTGCTTTAATCATCTTCTCCCTCTCAGTTTGGGAAGTGCGCCATTGATTGACTATCTCATTGGAATGAGGATCAGGAATTTTATGAGTAGCTGGGTCAATTCCTAGGAGGAGTGTAGCAAAAGAAATAATGGAGCAACCCAATGGAGCGGAGGCATAAGGAATAGGTGATTTCGAAGCCAAATCGGCAGTTTTCTTTTTTGTAGCATTTTCAGCTTTTCTCTTCTTGGAGGTGTGTTCATGATGCTTGTGAAATTTGATATATGACTTAGGATCCAAGCCAGCTGTACCTGAAATGGGCCACATAGAGATTAGAAATTATATACAAAAATAATGAATCTTTCAAACATACCACACTCTGCAGAATCATCATCACTAGCAAAAAATTCTGAAAATTCTCTATCATCAGGAGGTTGTGCTGTTTCTGAAAAAGATAAATTGTGATTATCTGTCATTGTTTCATATGAAAAAACCAATCATTTAAAAATACTAACCTGTTACCAAAAAAAAAAGATTTAATAAGTTATAAGTTTATATTATTTGCAATAAAAAAATCAAACATTAATTTTATTTACCATTTGGATTTTCACCAGTTTCCCCACCACTGGGACCAGGTGGATCGGATGGTACATTGGGAGGATTTGGTGGGGGTGGAGGTGGTGGAGATGGTGGACCTGGTGTTGGTGGTGGCGGGCCTTGTGGACCTGGTGGACCTGGTGGACCAGGTGGTGGTAAAGGTGATTGAAGATATGGGGATGGAGGAGGAGGAGGAGGAGGTTGAGGGGTGAATGAGAATTGTGGGAGTTGTATAGGTGGTGGTGGATATGAGGAAGCAGTATGTGATGGGCCAGGGGAGTCTTGGGTAAAAGGGATAGAATCAGATCTAGTACTAGGTGAACCAATATATGGATCAAAATATTAGCGTAATTGAGAATCATGTTGAGAAGGATTTGGGTGTTGAAAAAGGCTTCTTTGATGACTGTGTTGGTGCCGCAGGTGTTCTCTAATTACAGATTCAGATGAAGAGTGTGGTGACTCAGGGTCTTCCTGAGGATCAGTCATAACAACTTTTTTTCTTGTCAATATTTGAAAATTAGAAATATAAAAATAAAATTGACATACCTTCCCTAATAGGTTCCATCTTAAATGTATTGGCTTGTTATAAAATTAAATTAAATCTGAACCAAAGGCTGTAAATGGTGGATGTTTTAAATAAGATTTAAGGAAGGTGTGAAAATTCCAACATTTTATTTAGAGCAAAAATATTTTTCATGCATTATACATTGTAAGTTTGGCTTCACCAAAATGATCCAAAAAATTTATGAACAGAAATGTGAGAAAAGAGAAAGACACAATTACTGTTATCATTTGTGAGCTATCAAATCCAATAATCAACATACAAAAAAATAAGTTTCATATACATTTATACACTTCATAATTACATTTCATATTATTAGATTTTGGAAAATTTCATTGTAACACCATCATATGTAAAAATAATCAAAAGAAAATTCATTAAATATCAACAAGTGAATAACAAAGTGATAAATGTTAAAAAAAATTTAAAAAAAGTGTATTTTATGCAGCCAACTGAAACTCATATTTTTGAACTATGGTTTCAACAACACAATTAACATAAATGAATTTCAAGAAATAATCAATAAATCTAATTACAAAGTAAGTTGTGGTTGTCTAGATCTTTTAGCAGATGTTCTTATCCATGGTATTTCCCCTTCACTTGTATCAATAGTCCATTGCTCTATAAAGTCATGTAAAATAGATTTGGAGACCTGCTCCAGAGAAAGAGAAACAGGAATGTAAAATTGTTTTTGACATAGTGAGTTAACTATGGTATCAACAATGAGAGCATGGGTCCTGGGCCATGCAACATCATGCTGATGTGAACAACTTCCCACCAACAGGTTAGTTACCTCAATCAAATCCCCACAAGTGGATTGAGTTTTCCTTCTAGCATCATTTGAGCTCAGGAAGAGTCCCCTAACACCAGCAGCAAAAAAGTAAACAAGGTGGGAAAAAATTAACTTTGACCTTGAAGTAGCAAGGATAGGTCCTGCTCCTGCCCTAGCTGAGCTCCCTTGCACTGATGAGCCTGATGCTACTATATCTTGCAGGAAATCATCACAATTTGAATATCCTTTTAAGAGTTCAAGACATTGAACCATGTAAAGAATCTTGTTGTATAGATTAGCCAGATTCTTGACGGAAATAGTAAGAGATGATTCATCAGAAGCTGAGCCAATTTTCGCAAGGTCAACTTTTTGCTTGTACATCATCTTCTCAATGTCCTGGATAATATTAAAAACACTTTCTTCATTTGCATTTTCATTGGAAACATCTCTTATGGATGAGTTAAGTGTATTTCCTGATAGCTGGATTGATTCCATGATTAAGCTGGCCCAATCACGCTTACTTTATTTGTATGGAAGTGCAAGAGAAGAAAGGTTGATGAATAAACTAGTAACATTAGCAGACCTCTGCTTCAAAATCTTCATGTCAAAAACATCCTTTCTGTTCCAAAGTTCAAAGATAGATGGTTGGAGGAACAAAGGGGCTATGGAACTTGTAAGCCAGATAAAAAAAATAAATTATGAAAAATAAGAAAAAATATTTACCAAGTGTAGTGACCTCACTGAGCCACTCTCCAACAGTAGAAGATGATGACTTGAATTTAAGGTTAATGTTTTATAAATCCATTGGGGACTGAGCTTTAAGAGCAGAATGTTGATTGAGGATTTCATAGGAGCGGAATGCCAAGTTTCTCCAGGACTCGTCGGGTAATCTTGTTTCATATATTTTACAAATTTCAGTGATTTTGTCTCTAAATTCTGGAAAGATAAACTGGTAGGATCTCTCAAAGGGGGGAATTTAGTTGTCACTTTCTTTGCTAGAAGTTGAGGCTGATTCAGGGAGAGGGGGAGCTGGAGAGGGTCCTAACTGAGTCTGTGAAGCTGAGGTAGGTGTGAGGGCAGGGGCAGGCTGTGAAGGTGGGATAGAAGTAGGACCAGTGGCTAAAGGTGGAGAAGCAGCTGGGACAGAAGTAGTGACAGAAGTAGTGAAAGAGGGGATAGGTCTAGTGGTAACAGCTGGGGTATTGGATTTAGAGAGTAAAACGGTGGTATCTTTGGCACTTGGAGGCTGGGTTGATTTTGTTGGTGGAGGTCTTGAAGCAACATTTATAGGAGCTGAGGTTGATGAAGTTGTGGCTGGTAAAGTGGGATGAGGGGAAGCAGTTGTAAGGGTGGAAACTACAGGTTGAGAAAGAGCAGGAGCAGCAGAGATAGGGATAAGAGGAGCAGTTGGAGAAGCAGTATTAGGGATGGCTTTATCAGACACAATTTCGGATGTTGAAGGAACTGAAGATTGGGTGGCAGGGTTGGTGGTTGTCGTGGTGAGTGATTTTTTTGTAAGTTTCTTCTTCTTTGAAGCAGGGTTGAAGGTGTCATTCTCAGAATCAGTAGGTATATTATAGTTAGGGGCTGCTGCAGCTGATTTTCTCTTTGGACGCCTAGAGGGTTGATCTTCAGTGGTGAGGTCAATGATAACCTTTTTTCCTCTGGAGGAAGCTGAGACCCAGAAGAAACAGCTGAAAGAAAATATTACTACTAAATACTTATAATGAAAACAGTGAAAAAAACTGACCATTTTTCTGCTCTTAGACAAGATCCAAAAGATCCTGCACCTTCTTCATAGCTGAATCCGCAAGTAAAGTTCCATTTAAGAGTGATTCAACACCAGTTTGAAATTTGGTGTACTGCAAGATAAACTCCTCAGTAGAAATTTTATACAACTCATTTTTCAATACATGGCTTGAAGAAGATGGTTTTCTTTCTTTGGCTTCTTGAGCAAGAGGTATGTCATCTATGAAAAAACAATCAGCTTCTGTAGAAAGAACAATGTTACTGGTTCTTACCTCATGTGTCAGATTCACTGTTTACTGCATCACCGGACTCCACAGTGTTGGAGGGTTGTTGAGGAGCAACAGTTAAAGCTTCTACATCAATAAAAACAATGTATAAAATGAAATTTTAATAAACGTTTTAACTAATATATAAAAAAAATTCTAACCAGATGTCACATTCACCTGAGGATCCACATCTTGAGCTGAAAAAAGGGAATGGTATGAATCATTAGAACTGGATTTTTGTTGAGGCAGCTCTACATCTGGACAGGAGGGTGAGCTGGGAGGTTCCTGACTGGTGGTTGAGGGCGAGGATTGAGCTTGTTGAGACATCTGTGTTCTGGGTTAATAGTTTTTGAAAAGAGGTGGTTAAGAGTAGATAAGTTGGTGGATGAGACAGGTAGACATCTCAGCTTATATTAAGAAATTCTATGCAAAATATGATTGCATAGGTTGCAGGAATGACTAAGGAAGGTTGCATTACATTTGTGCAACTAATGTAAAAAAGTAAAGCATAACTCATACTATAATGCGCCAAATACAAATAAATTAAAAATGTTGCATCTTTTTGCAATGTTATGAGACTATATACATAACTTTTAGCACCATGTATATCATGTCGCCTCATGTATGCAATATCTCTACATGTATAATTTTATATTTTACTTACAAGTTGCATATATGAGGGGACATGTTGCCTCATATATGCAAAATTGATCAAAATGTATTAAATTGAATACATGAGGCAACATGTCGCCTCATGTATGCAAAATTGTAAGCAGGGTTATCAATAGCTGCTACAAAAACTTGAACTTTGCATACATGAGGCGACATCTCGCCTCATATATGCATGCCTGTAATTGATCAATATTATATAATTATTAACTTGTATTCCACATGCCTCATATATGCATGCTTGTAATTGATCAATATTTTATATTTATTACCTTGTATTCCACATGCATACATGAGGTGACATGTTGCCTCATGTATGCATGTGTGTTAGCCCATTTTAATATACAAAATAACTATGTAATATATACAATTAAACATGTATGCAATATCTCTACGTCGCCTCATGTATGCAAAATAGTAAGCAGGGTTATTAATAGCCGCTACAAAAACATGTACTTTGCATACATGAGGCAACATGTTGCCTCATGTATTCAATTTAATACATTTTGATCAATTTTGCATACATGAGGTGACATTTCGCCTCATGTATGCAACTTATAATTTAAATTTTTAATTATATATGTATGCAGTTAAGTAAAGGCATCGCCAGGCTACTAATAAAGTTCAAAGGCAAGGATAGTTTTTTATTGCATACATGTTTAATTGTATATGTTAAACAGCCATTTTGTATATTTACATGGGCTTACACACATGCATACATGAGGCGACATGTCACCTCATGTATGCATGTGGAATACAAGGTAATAAATATAGAATATTGTTCAATTACAAGCATGCATATATAATATTGTTCAATTACAAGCATGCATATATGAGGCGACATGTCGCCTCATATATGCATGCAGGGCCTCTGCTAGTGCCAAAAATTATAGTTAAAAATGACCAAACTAATACTATTACACATGCATGCATACATGAGGCGACATGTTGCCTCATGTATGCATGTTTCAACAGACAAATGTATAAGTGCTGTTATGTTTCTTCTATATAGGAGAACCCATAATGCATACATGAGGCAACATGTTGCCTCATGTATGCAATTTCAAACTTAGCTTAATTCTTAGGTTTAAATTAGCCCTGCAATATTGGTGCCCCAAAAAACAAAAAGACACAACAGCATGTATACATATTATTTCTATGTATTAAATGTATAATTTTTTTTTAATTTTGATATTCATTTTGATGATGGTGTATGAAAAAAAAAACTATGTTTCTCGAATGCTGATTGAAAAGAGAAATGCATGAGGGAAAATGTGTTATCCTGTATGTATGCTTCTTATTTCATCTCCACTAGCCTTTTGCTTGATTAATATTTAGTTTCAATTATTGTGATTACATAATGCATTGTCCTTGCCATCTGCATGTTTTTACTGTATATATATATAGTTATTATTTCTTGAATATGTGATTGGTTATATCAACAGAAGTTTCTTTTTGAAAAAGCTCAAAAGATTTATTAATGAGAAAATTTTTAAGTAAAGCATGATATTCCATTTTAATAAAGAAAATTTTCATAATATTTAACTTAAAAGAAGTGAGTGACATTTTGAAATTCTTGATTAGGGCTTAGCACCTGCCTGCAAGGGGCTGGGTGGTGCACCCCTGGACACTAGTGTACCCCCCCTCTAGTTGTGCAAGTGTTGTGTTAATATTATAAGTTTAATTTTTATTTTTTCTCATATGTATGTACTGGATGATAAATATATTGAATTAAAATTTAGTTTCATTTTTTTGAATGTTTTTGTGAAAAATAAAGGGGAGGAGTATATATTTTATATTTTTTATAAATAATTCATTATATTAATGAAAATAAATGATCTTGTGAACTTTCCAGCACCTGTTTGACTCTATTAAGTGTAATCCGTGGTTTGTATTTACAAGATCCCACAAGTTAAATTATAAGCTCTGTACAATATCAGATTTTCCATACTCATTGGCTGTGATCTACAGATAATTTAACCAAGTGAAGTGAACAGTGTAAAAACAGAAGTTTTTTAAATGAAGTTATATTTCTAATATTCATGATCCTGCCTTCTCATTGCCATTCTGTGTAATGAAAACATAAAAATTAATGGATGTAGCTCTGTGTCCATAGAAACTTTTATTCAGTCCAAAATTTTTTTTCTCCACTTGAAAACGTGGAACATTCAATATATTCTTGTTTTTTTAGTTTCAAAATATATGCTTTTATTTGGGAGATAAACTAAATTCATAGATTCTACAAGTGCTGTTTAGATTATTGATGAATAAAAAATATTTAATTTTAAAAATCTCTTATGAATTATGTGTACCTCCTGAGATTTAAATCTATGTAAAAAGTTTAACACAGTTAATATCACTTGCTGATCTTTTTTGTCATATTTTATCTGGACCTACAGAGTTTGGCACAACTTTAATCAACATGGATAAATTTTGTTTTTATTTAGATCATGTGACTGCTTGTCAATGAAATTTTTGTATCTTGCGTAAATACCCACTTCTTCCTGAATTATCTTCTTTTCTCTCAAAGTTTATTTCTATTTAAGATGGAATCATCTTCTTCTACCTCTCTTGTCTGCATTGGCTTGCTTCAATCTCAAATATCTGACTCTTTTAGCTTCCCAGGTTTGGTGGAGCAACCTGTATCACTTTAACTCTCTCATAAAAAACATACTATAAGGGTCAGGGCACAATCACCTCATATAAACATTGGTAAACAGTGCCCTACTCATTCTCAAATCCTATATGACCTACTTGGCGAACCAGGTTATCAAACTTTAGTTGCTCCTGTTGGGGGTTGGCTTCCTGGGCAGGATTCACCCCCTTTATGGGTTGAAGCTACATTGCTACCCCAAACGGGTGCTGACTGTCCCTTAAAAATTAATATTTTGATTTTCTGTATTTCTACTTTCTTAGTCACCATCCCCCATGCACTTGCATCCATCTCCAACATAATTATTCTTCCACCTGACTATAACCCATCAATTCACTTGTACTGTCCCATACAAGATTTATTCAATCAAAGCAATCAACTACCATCTATCTCCACCGATTCCTTACTTCCCTCTGCACCTTATCATCCTATATGCGAAATCAATGTTCAAAATTTAAATACAACACTACTACCCCACCAAAAGAATGCGCTTTCTGTTATGCTCTCTCATGAATCCCGCACCCAAACTTACCTTTGGCGACAGACAGGGGAGAATAGCTGGGAAAATTATTTGAGCTGAGAACTCCTCCTGAATCCTCCTTCCAAATCAATTCTTCTAGCAGATGAAATGGGTCTAGGAAAGACAGTTACCACTATTGCATTAATTTTCAACACCTTAGACAAAGCTTCTCAATTTTCCCACCTTGGTGAAGCACAGTCAAGCACTCCAAGACTAAAGGTAACCTTAATAATTGTTCCTAGAAGCTTGCTTCAGCAATGGAAAGATGAAATCATCCGGCATGTATCAGCTGATATCAATCTCAAAATCACTATCTACCATGGCAGAGGACAACACAAAACTTTCAACAGCTGGCCTGATTCACACGTAGTTCTGACTAGCTACAATCTGGTGATAAATGACTTGGAGGATATCAACACAAGAAAGGGGTTATATCATGTTCGCTGGTTTTGTGTTATTCTAGATAAAGCTCAGTAAGTTGAAAATTTTCCTACTCTTAGTTTTTCACTTCTAAGTCCAATTTTTTTTTTTGAAGCCACATTCGTGAATCAAGAAGCAAGGCCTCAAAAGCAGTCCTTGGCTTGAAGACCTCTCGACGGCTGTGCATTACTGGAACACCAATTCAAAATAGCTGTCAAGATTTTTATGCCATCTTCAGGTTCCTTAGACTTTCACCATTCACTACTCCTGCTGGGTGGAATCAGCATGTGGCACAGCATGCAAAAGAAGGAAATTACACAAAGGTCAAAAATGTTATCCAGGATATCTTGGGTGATGTAATGATCAGACGATCCCGACAATCAGTTGGCCTGGACACGATTTATGATCAGCTCACTCCCTCTATACATGAAAATACAATATTCATCAAGCTTACTGAGGACCTTGCTTGTCTTTACTCTGAAAGGCATTCAAAAACTTTTCAATCTCTTGGAATTGGCAGTAGTGACAATCTCCATTCAAAAGATCAATCAACTTTAGCAAAATTGACAGGTTTGTGCAGATTTTGTACTCATCCCAAAATGCCATATGACTCAGAGATCAAATCTGTTGAGCATATGAAATGGAGGGATAGTACAAAATTGGTTCACCTTATTAAAACACTTCACAACTTAATTTCACAGGATTCAAATGTGAAGTGCATTATTTTCTCAGAGTGGACTACTACCCTGAAGTTGTAGGTTTTTTGGAAATTTATACTGGATCCCTAAATCCATTTCATTGCTGTAAAAACTGATATCTTTTCAAAAAAAATAGGATTTCATTTGCACTTGATGATTATGAAATACGTCACATTCTATTTGATGGCACAACCAATGAAAGTACACACAAGAATGTTCTCAAGTCATTTTCATTTATCAAGACTGGTGTACTCCTGATGAATCTCAAGGCAGGTGGAGAAGGATTGAATCTCACTATGGCATCTCATGTGTTCTTAATGGTAAGTATTTATAATTTTAGCAAGAACCTTTATTTATATGATTTTTTTCTTTAGGAGCCAACTTGGAACCCAGCTTCTGAGAAGCAGGAAATTGGTCGTGTTAATCGCATTGGCCAAGAAAAAGAAGTTTATGTATATAAGTATATTGTTGAATCTACTATTGAGGAAAATATTTCACGTGTCAGTACCATTTCTTTCACATTCATTTAAAAATTCTCTCTTATTAATTATTGTTGATCTAGGTAAAAACTATTAAGTTAGATGTTGCTAAGTATGTTTCATTAACTCTACCATCTCCTCACCATCAAACTAAAATTTATTTTTTTTATTAGTCTTTCCCTTCCTGAATGAAACATTAAATTTTAAACTTTCTTTTTTTTATTATTTTCCATAAGAAAATTTTGAAGTCTTCAGTGTACTTGATCACTATCAATTAAGTAGCTTAGCCATGTATTTTTTTTATAAATTTTATTCTGTGTCACCAATACAAAGGAAATCTTTTTATGATATATTCCTTTGTTAATTTTACACAAAGGGGCATATTTTTAAAATAATATATATGGAGGTGATTATACCCTTACATTTTAATAATCTAGAAAAATTTCACATTTATAGATTATAGAAAAAATACCTTCAAAAATGCTTTCAACATGTAAGGCTTTCATTCTTTTTTTAAAAGTAATTTGTTCACCTCTTGTATTAGCTTCTACTTTGATTCCTACCACAGGCTTCAAGAGCAAACGTGCTTTTAACAAAATTCTTTCTGAAATTGGTGTTCCAAGTTCTAAGGCTGCTTCCACCATTTCAGTTATTGACTTCATGAAACTTGTCTTGGGAAAATGTCAAAAGCTGGAAGATTTCCCACCTCCACCAACCACTGCTGAATTATCATCTCTTTCAAATGAACTAGTTACTACTAATTTATCTCCACCACCTAAAAATACGTACACCCTTGAAGAAATTTCTTTATCACCATCTGGACGCCAAAAAACTATTCCCCTGGTTTCTTACCATACTTTCCATCATGATGCCATTAATGTTGGGGTTCCCCGCTTATGCCTCTCATTCAACATGGAGCACAGAGATTGGAATCAAAGAATCATTCAACACTTGACAAAGCAATATTTCCATGCCCATAAGTACCAGGAATTTGATCAGTATCACATAGATCATTCTGAAGAAATAATAAAGTTTGTGCCTCTAATTCTGGAACGAAGGCTTCAAGGAAAAATTTCAACCAGTAAATCTTTAGATGTTTCTAAGCTAAATAGAAGAAGAATGATGGATACTAGGCGGAAAGTGAGCGAGAATTTATTTTTTTGTAAATTTCTATCAATAATTTTCTTCTCAGTTGCATGCTTCTTGTATGAAAACAGCTGTAGCTTGTCTTGATGCCAAACATCTCTTTTTGTTTGATAATCCTTGCTTCCACTCTGACACTGAAGAAGATCAAGAAAGTGTTTCACCTGTAAATTTTGTTTAGAATTTTCCTCCTGGTGAAGTTGTATTGAATAGCCATTTTGAATAGTAAAATTATTTTAGAATTTGAATACATTATTTTCTCCTTTTTATGCCATATTGTCCAAATACCACCACTTAAAAATTGTTTTCTTATTATTTTAACATACTCTCTACTGAACATGCCTACTAGATATGTTGTTTGCACTTGCTCTGAGCTTGGTTGCAATAAAAAATCTTTCACCAATAGTGAACGTGAGATAGTTCAGGGGCTTTCAATGTCTACAACTGCATATTACAAGCATCAAGATAAAATTCAGCTTTTTACGAAACAAAGTCAATTGATCAACCAATCCACAGCTCCTGAGCACCAACCTCTGGCCGAAAGTAGCTCTCACCAAGAATCTTCTTCTTCTTATTTTCCTGTGGCAAGCTCTTCAAATGAAGTATTCTTACCCACTACTGAGGAGGTAAGCACCTAAAGTTTACTTAAATTTATAATTATTTTAATTTCTTGCTTTTTTTAACATATTTATCTCATCAGTTTGGCCAAAAACACTCATTAAGTCTTGATGCTGATGATGCTGAGTCAATCACCTTAATTGTCAAATAATCGAAAAGTTTCAAAAATTCTTCTTCTTCCTTTTAAAATTTATTACGAATTGAAACCTCCGCCTTTGCTCCTCCTGCTCTTGCACATCTATCACCATTGATTTTCTTTATACTTATTGATCTGGCACATGGCCTTCTGGTTAAAAACTTATCACATAGGCAAATTAAAATACGGATTCAAGCTGAATTTTTCAAGATCAATTTAATATCTAAAATTATAAAGATGCCGAAAAACTCCTGCATGAGTCTAAACAGCTTCCTCATAGCATTTACACTGTTCTCAACTGACTCAACCTACATGCACCGTTTACAACTATTCTATGTTGTCCAAATTTCTTTCATCTACCTTTCAAAACAGCTAACAAATACAACTTTGAACATGCCCATTGTAGTCAAATTTTGCTCAATGCCATACCTCGTAAAAAGAAAGTTGTGTTGAAATGCAATCATACATTGTTTCAGTAAAAAGATAATCGAACATTGGATTTAGTTCCAGTCCAAACGTTTACATTTCAATCTCTTATATCTTGGCTAGCCCGCCTTCTTCTTCTTCCAGGGTTCGAGGACGATCTGGATTACTCATTAAGGAGGCCACATAATACACGAGGAAAAATGTGGGATGTTTGGGATGGTTCAGTCTGGAAGGAATTTAAAGATATAAAAGGAGATCATTTTACAAATAAAAGTGGTAATCTTGTTTTCAGCCTGTATATTGATTGGTTTAATCCTTTTGGGAATAAAATTGGTGGTCATAGTCAGGTGTCATTTGGATCTATTATTTTGATTTGTCTAAATCTTCCACCACATTTACGATATAAAAAGCAACATGTTTTCTTGGCAGGAATCACACCTGGGCCATATGAACCTAGTTTGTACCAGTGTAATCTTGTTATTTCACCTCTTTTAGAAGAACTTCAAAAGCTGTGGAAAGGATGCTTTTTTTTCAAAGACATTTCGTTATCCTGAAGGAAGACCAATACATGCTGCAATATTTCCTTTAATTGGTGACCTACCAGCTATCCAGAAGCTCTCTGGTTTTTCCAGCTATAGCTCAAATAATCCATGCTCATTTTTCTTTATTTCTAAAGAAGATTTGAAATCTAGTAAACTTCATGCTGAGTTCCTATCACGCACTGATTCCAACTACCAAACTCAAGCTATTAAATGGAAAAATGCTTCCAGTGCCCAAGCAAGAAAGAAGATCTTTGATGACAAAGGTGTTTGATATTTGTCTCTTCTTGAACTTCCATATTGCAACCAGTCTCTTTTGTTGGAATAGAACTTATGCACTGCTTACTTCTTGGTATTACCAAAGACTTCAGTAAAAATTACTTTCTTATTACAGCAGCAGGTGATTACATTCAAAAAGAAAAGAAAAAATCTTCAAAAAAAGGCTTTCAGGATAATAATTCATTCTCTTCAAAATCCAGTCACCATTCATTTTCCAGATCCTCCTCTAATCCATCTTTATTTAAGATATTAACAAAAAAAAAGATTTCAAAACTACCAGCATTCCCCTCAAATTCTACTTCTCATGATTCAATTAAAAGTAGAAAGACAAAAACTACAGTTTGTGTAGTGATACCGCCATTGAGAAAAAACCTCAAACGAAAACTATCTTATGATGAAATTGGTCAGGAGAAGGCACGAAATGCTCTTAAAATGGTTGGGCCATCAAGAAGTACTAATCCACAGGGTGTTGAAGCCAGCTCAGAGAAAGAAGAATCAAGCTCTGATGTAGATAGTTCAAGTAAGTTATACTGAATTACTTTTAATTAAACATTTTCCAAATAAATATTTTCTTTAGAGTCCACATTTCAGGAATTTTCTGCCCGTTTTAGACCTAAAATCAATTTGGGATCAGCTGCAGCACCAAATGATTCAACTTCTGATTTAAATCTAAGGCCTAGCGAATTGATGATTTTTCAAAATTGTATTCGGCATACACTAATTCCCTCATGGTTAACCCGTGTTCCACACCATGTAGGGGAGACTGGAACAAATCTCAAGGCAGCTGAATGGCTTTTATCAAAAAAAGTTTATTACGTGGTTGCTTTGTTCCAAGTTTTGAATATAAAAAATTTTGAATCTCGAGAGAAGAAGTTGATAAAGTGTCTTTCCCTTTTGGTATCAATTATCAACCTTTAAACTTCCCTTGAATTAAATGAAGAACTAATTGTATCTCTTCAGGATCATCTAAAAGAGTATATGAAATGTCTTAAAGAATTTTGGCCACATATTGACATCAAACCTAATGTCCACTTAGCCCAACATTTTCCTGAAGTTCTGCGACAATTTGGGCCAGCACCATCATCAGCACCTTGGGCTCATGAGCGTATAAATGGAATGTTGGGATCTATCTCACACAATAATAAAAAAAGTATGTGCTCCTATAATCTTTTTGTTCCTCATAATTATTAACTTTAATATTATTTATTTTAGATGAAATGGACAAAACATTTATGAAAATGTTTATCTTGACTGGGAAGCTTCAATCTCTTCTTGAGAGGAATGACAATCGATTTGAAAACAAAATGAAAGATGTTTTTGATATAGAAAAAAAAACACTTCAAAATCAACTGTTAAACTACCCCATGAAGAATATGTTTTATGGCTGGATTATTTAAACTAGATTGATGGTAAAAAGTGTTTTTCAAATATTTTTGAAAAAGATAAATTGACTGGTGCTTTAGAATTTCTTTCATCTAAAATTACTGATCTCCAATACTTTAACCTTGGTGGTAAATACTTCTCACTATACTCAAAACATCAAGGGAATGTGAATATTGAGATCAAATTATCAAAAGGCAACAAGGTTGGAGTGGTGTTAAGAATGTGGGAGTCAAAGAAGTTCCCAGATAAAATCTTTATTCTAGTTAGATTGTATGATGCTGTTGAAAAAAAAAAAAGAAAATCCTTTCTCCAAAGCAGGATTCAAAACATTTTGGTGCTACAATAGATGGTCTAAAAATTTTCTTATTACTCATAAAGATATTATTGGACATGCTTCAAGAACTCTCAATCCTAGTGGCTTTGGTGGTGTTTTATCTGATACTGTCTGTATAATGTCATTAAGTAGTATAGCTGGCGCCTATTAATCACCATTGTAATATCCATTATGAATTCAATATATGCCTTTTAGACACCAAAGTATGATCTATTGCCTGTTGGAAATTATGCAAACAGCACTATATGAAGAATTCAAATCGGTCCTAATGATTCAGCTATGAGCTGTGTGTTATGATGAAAAATTGTCCCACCAAAGTTCCAACACAGGTTTGACTCAGGTTAGACCACAGGTACTAAACAACCACTTGACTGCAAGTCGTCTAACTTTTGACCTGGTGCCTATTATCCTGAAGCTGAAGGCATAGTTGAAAGAGGCCATCAAGTTATCAAGAATGCTTTGGTGAAGATGTGTGGAGATAGTGCTGAAAATTGGAGGCATTATTTACCCTTGGTGTTATTTGCTGATAGGGTCACTGTGAAGAGGACAACTGGCTATTCTCCTTATGAGTTAATTTTTGGTCAGAAAGCCGTTCTACCAGTGGACTTGGAAGCTGTCTCTTATCTTGGAATTGATTGGGATGACGTGCACTCAACAGAAGATTTGCTCTGTTCCAGGATGCAAGAGTTGGAATGTAGAGAGGAATGTCAGGAGAAGGCATACTCTAGAATGATGAAGATTAGGAATCAATTAGTCAGGTACTGGGATAAGAAGATGGCTCATAGACTCAGGAATCCCTTGAAACCTGGTTGTTTGGTTTTGGTGTATAATAGAAGTTTGGAGATTCAGTGGGGGAAAATGTTTTCTGACAGATGGAATGGACCTTACAGAGTCAGATCTCAGGCGTCAGGAGGTTCTTACGTTTTGGAAGAGTTGGATGGTGCAGTATTGAAAAAGAGGGTGGCTACAGACCAAGTGAAGTGGTTTTATCCCAGAGGCACTAGGCATGAAGAAGATTGACTCCACAATGAGGATAAACTATGGAATTTTTTTGGTATTTCAGAGCAACGTTTGTGTCGGAAACTTTTTGTTAGAAGGTACCCATGGGTAGGGCTTCTAGATTTGATTTTGGCAAGTGTGGGGGTGATTGATGGGCTGGCTGCTCTATCAAAAGTTACCCCAGATTGTCTGTTTCCAACCCTTTCTCTTAATTTGGTTGAACCCTAGTAGTGGTTTCTTTTCACAGGTTTTAGTCCTCTATGACTTTAAACTGGATTTTCGTATGGTTTTCATGTGCTGGTCTTTTCACTCTTATTGTTTTTGCTTTTTTTTGTGTTGGATGTTGTGTTTTTGTTAGAAGGTACCCAGGGGGGGCTTCTAGATTTTATTTTGGCAAGTGTGGGGGTAACTGATATGCTGGCTGCTCTGGAGAACAGTTACCCCAGAATGTCTGTTTCAAGTCTTTTGTTTTTCCTAGTTGAATTCTAGTTCTGTTGTTTATTATTCAGGTTTTAAGTACACTATGACTTTAAAATGGTTAGGGACAGGCTTCTTTATCTTTGTTTCTTTCTGATTGGTGGCGGATCACTGGTGGTCTCCCATCATTTTTACTTATTGGAGGGAGCCCACCCAGTGATCATTTCTATGGATCGGATTTTCGCTTATTGGACCATCTATGGAGCTGGACTTTCTTTGATTTTTCAGTTATGTTTTTGCTAGATAGCAGTTTTAGATTATTTTCTTTTTTCTCTTTTTTTATTTTAATTTTTTATGGGGATTGCTTAAAATTATAAAATCAAAAATAACAGGTGTTACCACATCAGGGTCACCTGGATGTGGGCAAGCATTGGTGGGGAAAGGCTCATCAATTGGCCGGGCAATGCTATTTTCTTTTTTTATTATTAATTTATTATTTATTTCATTTGTTTCTGTATTTCATTATTTTTATTATATTCTGAATTTCTAAAATTTTGTTTTTTGTTTTCTCTTAATCATTTAAAATATTTAATTGTGTATCCACATCAAGGTGCACTTGGATGTGGGTAAGGTATCAGGGGATCAGCTCATCAATTGGCTGGCCGATACCATTTGTATTATTTTTTATTTTATTTTATTACATTTATGTTATTTCATTTCATTTTATTTATGAATTTTTAATTTTAGTATATTAGTAGATAAAAAAAAATCTGAAATTATTTTTATTAATTGTTTTATATTATTATTATGTTTCTAATCTTTTTGCAGGAGCTAATTGTCTGGATGATGAAGTTTCTGGAGGCTGGTCCGGATTGTGATGAGGTTTTTGTTTTTTGTTGGGATTGTGGGAAGCACTGTGTTCTTTGAAGTGCATCCTTCTGGAGAGATTATAGGGATTGTAATGGTCAGGAATTGGATTAGAGGGAAGTTCAGAGGAGGAAGAAGAAGAGGCAGGAATGGAGTGCTGGAGGGTGTGCTTAATGATCCTAGAAATTTTCCAGTGGTCGTCTAACAGGCGCTTTCTCAGGGATTTTTCAAAGTCATTTAAAGGTCCGTGGAGGGCAAAGGCTTTTAGCATGTTGGAACACATGGTGCTTAGGTGTTTCTTCATGTCTCCATAATCCAGGGTCAAAGAAGTTTCAAGAGGTTGGCCAACTCCAATAATAGATTCAGGAGGAGGGGTGCCAACTAGACAAGAAGAATTGGATCAGTAATTACTTTTGTTGAAGAAATGGGATAATTAATTTGTTACTTACAGACTGGAAGCTCATCAAATTTGTAAGCAGCTGGGATTTGGATCACTGACAATTTTGTAACGGTCATAGTGGGTGGATCAACTAGGGAAAGATATGGATTCTAATGGTCTTCCTCTGAAGGATCCTGAGAAGGTGAACTGGGATGCTGATGTTCCTGGGTCCTAGTTGGAGCAGTGAGATTGTTGTTGTTGTTGTGGTTGTTATTTCTGTTGGATTCAGCTGGAGGAGGTTCTGGTGATGGAGTACCAGGGTTGTTAAAGGATGAAGCAGGAGAGGGGGATTTGGAAGCAGACTGCTCTCTTCTGGATGGAGAATTTGAAGAGATGGAACTTTCAGAAGAGTAGTTGGCTGACAGAGGAGAGGTGTAGTTTCTTTGTCTTAGTTGGGGAAAAAGTTGTTGCTTGGGTGCAGTGTGGGGTGTTCTGGTTTCTTCTTGGGGTTCTCTGGCAGTTCTCCTAGAGGTTTGGGAAAATTTGAAGTTTTTAGACCTTGGAAGAGTTGGCTGCATTGCTCTGGGAGAAGTGGGAGGTGATTGTGTAGAGTTGTTTTCGTTGATTGATTGAATTTGGCTGTTTTCCAGTTGTTTTTGGAGTTTTTGAGCCGGATTTTCACTGTCCAGTGAGGTGGGCGGGCCGCCTGGGAGTTGATCTTGAAGCTTTTGGAGCTAATTTGGCGGAGATAAAAGTAGTTTCTTGGGAAGCTAAGGCTGGTCTTTTGGGAAGAGTTCTGGAATCTGAGCTTCTGGATCTTCTGGAAGGTGCTGAAGATAAAGAGGAAGAGGAAGGACCAAGCTCTTGGGATCTGGTAGGGGATCTAGAGATGTATTTATGAGAAGGTGAAGGAGGAGTAATAGGGTAGTTGGAATCTCTGTCACATCTTTTCTTTTTGGAATAGCAAGAATCACAAGCCCTGTTGTAGAATTTGGCTTCAGGAGTTGGAAGAGTGAATGTGAAAGGTCTGCACATGTGGTTGCACTTTTTTCCAACATAGTCCTTGGGAGCAGTGAAGCAAGAGAGAGTACAAGTGTTAACATCAGGAGATCCAGCCATGATCTGTGATAAGAAAAGATGATGAAAGGGATAGGAGGAAATTTTTGTCAGTGATGGGTAGATGATGAAGTGAAGGTGGAAGTTCAGCAGGTTGGCTGTAGGAGTGGTCTGTATGAAATTGGCTCATCTATTTTATGCAAAATTTGGCCAGTCCATCAAGTCATTAAACTGAAATCTGGTTTCTGTTAGTACTCCAAGACTTTAAACTGGCTGGTTTCAAGATTCTATCAAGACCAGTCCATCAAGACTTTAAACTGAAATCTGGTTTCTGTTAGTCCTCCAAGACTTTAAACTGGCTGGTTTCAAGATTCTATCAAGACTAGTCCATCAAGACTTTAAACTGAACACTGTGTTAGTCCCCTAAGACTTTAAACTGAGTATTTTTGTTGGTTCAGTCCCCCAAGAATTTAAACTGAGAGTTTTGAGTCCCCCAATACTATAAACTGAGGAAGGAGTTTTTGTTGTTGGAGTTGGTTTTGAAAGATTGGTGGATGGTATCCACAGGGGGAGCCTCTGAGTTTAGCAAAGGTAAGTTTGGTGGTAATTGATGGGCTGGCAGCTC
Organism: Hemileia vastatrix; assembly: GCA_030280995.1. NCBI lineage: Eukaryota > Fungi > Basidiomycota > Pucciniomycetes > Pucciniales > Zaghouaniaceae > Hemileia > Hemileia vastatrix. The sequence continues at coordinate 27,025,679 of JASXTE010000014.1, read as the reverse complement.
TATTTACAATTACCCCAGAATGTTAGTTTTTTCTCTGTGTTTTAATGTGGTTGATCTCTGGTTCTGGGTTTATGATGTAGGTTTTTGTGTCCCCCAAGACTTTAAACTGAAGGTTTTTGAGTCCCTCAAGACTATAAAATGAGGATGGTCCCCCAAGACTTAAAACTGAGTGTTATTTTGTGGTTACATCCTATAGAGGGTGTGGTCAATTTTTTTTTTCTGAATCAAACTCAAGTACTAGTGGAATTACAGAGGGAATCAAGAGATGAAATGAAGTGTTCAGAATTAGCCTCGAACTGGTGAATGAGGTGTCTTCTGTTCTCAATGTCCTGTGGATCTCTAGCAGGAGTAGATTGGAAGTAGTGAAGCAGAGGTTATTTCTGTTTAGATGTATGTTGTTGGAACTTGGCCTTGATAGTGGGAAAGTGGCTTTGTGTTGGTGGTGCTATGGATCCTACATTGTTATCATCACTATCAGAAGATGGAGGAACTGAGAAGTCATCAGTTTTAAAGTTGAAGGAAGAAATGAAAGTTCTTTACCATCAGATGGACCAGGGATGGTGGAACTAGTTGTTTTATAGGTTGTGGCACTCTTCTGGGAAGGGTGAAGATTTTTGATTAATCTGGGTATCAGGATGGATGGCCTAGATCTTTTGGTGCTGGCAGAAGATGGACCAGGTTGAGGTGGAGATGAATCTGTTGCAGAAGATAGTGGACCAGGTCTGTGGCAGGTCTTCTTTCTAGATTGGCAGACATTTCAGGACGTTCTGTATGGATGGACAGGTGGTGTCATGGTGCAGATTAAATTATTGTTGATGCAGTATTGGCAAGGACCCATTTCAGAGGCAAAATTGGGAAGGAGGTTAAACATGGTGTTTGGATGAAGAAAGAATGTTGACATTCTCAATTGGAGGGAAGATGTGGTCTTCCAACATTGGCAGGGGCCTATGTTGTGTGATTTGGCGCTGTATGTGCAAGTCTTAATTGACATCTGTTAAGGATTTGGGTATTTTTCTGGTTTTATTCCATGGATATTAAGTCTGCAGGTATGTGGGTACTATCATTGGATAGCCCTGGTTTTTCTCTATATTTTATGTCCTGTAGACATTTTTCATATTCTAAGTTTTAAGGGGTCATTTCCTCATTTTTCATTTATAAAAGATTGCTGTTTAATTTCGTTTTTCTTATTTTACGGGCTAAACTTAAGTCTTAGAGTTAAGTCCTTAGTACCATACAATAGAGCTAATTTTTCTATATATTTCATGTCTGAATGTTGTTATAGTGAAATTCCGTGTTTTAAAGGTTTTAGTAGTTGTAGCTAATTTTTCTAAGTAGACTAGTTGTTTTTATTGGTTTTCTGGCTTCGGGGAGGTCAGGCCGCTTCAGGCGGCATCTCCAACATCAGGCGGCCTTCCCGCCTCTGTTTTAGAGTGTTGGGGAGCACTTCATGAGGGTTTTTTATTCAATTTGGTGGGTACAGGCACCAGATTGGTGGGTGCCCATGGGCTCTTAGTTAGTGGTCTGTGTGTACATAGTAAATAAGACAGTTTGGGGCAACCTTAATCATCATACAACCATCCGGAGGTGATATCATTGTTCCTCACTCAGTTTTCACTGTTTTCTGGCCACAATTGGCTGTGTTTGTTGCAAGTGAGTTCTTCATTTAACTTAACTTTGGCAACTGTTTTCTCTGTTATAGTCTTGCAAGCTATAGCAAGTATTATTGCTTTCTCTGGTGTGGATTTGCAGCCTACATCAAGTATCTTTGCTGTCTATGGTGTGGACTTTGTTCTAAATTTCAGTTCTTTGGTCTGGTAGTCTATCTGCGGACTACTTTCTTGGCTCATCAAGCAGTCAAGTGTGTTAAAAAGGGGCTTTAGCAAAACAGGAACCAACTTACTTTAGCAAGTAAATCTCACTCTATTTTTCTAAAGGGACAGGGGATTTTGTCAGCCTAAATATCCTTAGGACTGATTATTTCTTATGCTTAAAATATGATAACCTTAAGTAGATTAAGCTTATATCTTAAAAAATAAGGTTAAAATAATAATATATATTATTTTATTATATATATATATAATTATTATTCTATTATATAACTTATAATAGTTTAAATAGCTTATCAATGACCTAATAATACTTATTAAGGTGTTAATGGAGTAATAATATACTTATCATTAGTGATATGAAGTAATTATTGACATACATAAGCTTATATGTATACATAAATCTCATATTCAGTGAAATATGCAGTATATTATGTATATTTAGGTATATAAGTGGGTTTTAGCCCCTTAATAGCCTATAACCTTTGTTTTTCTGCTTATTTTAGGTCATATGGACGAAATCAGTGGACTCACAACGCCTACAGAAGCATAGACACCCATATCAGGCACATACACCCAGTTTGGACAACTAAAATTACTTCCTTTGATGGTTATTCACGGATTTATGGGTTGGAAGGATGTTTCTGGGTTAATGTGGATGCTTGGGGATGTTATTGGGGGCTTGGAAATTTTATTTGTTTCCTTTATATGCTTTTAGTTTCATTAAATCTCTTTTTGATTGTTTATTTTACCTGTTTCTTTATGGTATCCACTTTTATCTGGATTTTCTATTTATGGTATGGATCAGTGTTATTATTAATAGTGATGGAGGGTCCTTACTGGAGGTCTGGGTGTTGAAACTGCTTGAAGTGGACACCATGGGGAGGTGATGAGCCCTCACAGTGCTGTAATTGCCGGGGATAGCAGTGACATCATCTGGATTGAAGGTCTGTGCACTCCAGTGGATTTGGGTATAAGTAAGGAGGGATTTTGACGGTTATTTATCAATCATTCAATTACTACAATTCCAACAAATACTACTATACAATTATTAACATTTAGAAATATATTATAAAGCCACTATAAATTGATTTTATCTTTATATAAAGCTATAACTATATTTTATTCATCTATTTTCCACCACTAGCACGCACTTAAATCCAAGTATTGTGAGTTTGACTTGAGTATAACTATTTTATTAGTCTTCCCTGAGGTTTAATCACTAAATCATTTATCAATAAGTAGTAGGACCATAAATAAACACTATTATATCATACTTATATACTAGACTATACTGACAGATTTTCTCTCTGGCTTTTCTCCAACTCCCTTGGTCAAGGCCTATAGCTAGTACTATAGTGTTGTCTACAACGGGTTTTAGTAAATTGTGTCATATTTTTCTCTTGATATTCATGTTTCATTTTCTATTCTGTTATCTCTTGTTTAAGCTATTTCTAATTTGTATTTATTGATTGGTGGCGCTTCATGGGTCCCTTGGTCTATAAAAGGGCCTTTGATAATCCCCTTTAAAGGTTTACTTACTATACAACCAAAATTTGAACAAATTTTTAATATAATACATTTTATTATTATTTTTATTAGTATTAAAATTCTAATTTAAATTCTATGTAACTATTTACAGGTTTCTTTAAGTCTGATAGTAACTATCACCACAGAAAAAATGGGGGGGTATTTCTAGCAATACCCCTTGCTTGAACTCCATTGAGCCACAAATCTATGCTTGAATTATGCACACATCATCACCATGTAGGAAATTGTTTGGCCTTACATTTAGTCAGAGATTTGTCACAAATTGAGCTCAAGATGAACCTACATTGATCACCGTTTGATCTTGTAAAATCCTAATTTGATCATCAGTTAAACTCCCTTTGATCTCACTTTGATCTAACATAAGCTTTTGCATATCCAATATGTCAACTATTCACTTTCAAAAAGATTCGTAATGAATTTCACATGGAATATTAGAAACAAAACCAGTAATTTTGAGTAAATGTCTCATCAAAATGATTAATCTACAACAAAATACCATCAAAATTCAATCTGATTACTGAAAACTTTTGGTAAAATGACTAATAGATATTTAAATTGGAAAATAATATTCCATTTCTCAATTTCAAATTCAAAATATAAATCCTCGTTTGAAATGTGAATTTTGTAGATTCCTTGCCTTCCTATATTATGAGTAATATTTGAGGTATTTTACACCTTTGTAAATATGGTGTTGTGCTTCTAGAAATTATCTCTGTTTCAATTCAACTTTATTGAAGCTTGATTCCAGAATGATACATATTTTATAACTATTTTGAGAAAAAAGTCACTAGTAATGAATTTAGCCTTTTATCTGTCCTTTATTAAACCTCACTTAATCCTACTTAAATCCAAATTGACCCACAAAAACCTTATTTGGGATATTTTTTAGCCCAGGATGATTCAAGATTGGAGCAAAATATTATTTTAAATATCCAATATGCCTATTGATTAAATTTCTTCAATCTTACTTTAAATTCACATTAACATTAACTTTACAGGAAATATTAAACACAAATCTTGAAAATATAGTATTTAAAATCATAATAAATATAATATAATATGCTTACAACAAAATTTTCTTTCTGGATTAATTGAAACAAAAAATTGTTCATTTGTGAAAATAGAAAAAATACTATCCATCCTGAATTTAGAATTCATTTTTAAAAATTTAATGCCCCCTCACTTTCAAGTTTATCATGTATTTCAAAAATTATATTTTTAATAATTTTGTGAATAGTACACCTGAGATATAAACTTGGGGATATCAAAAACTAAAACATCAGCAAATTGAAATGTTTTTTATTGTTATGAATGGAAATAATGATTGAAAAACACCATTAGAGCAAGTTTTATTTTGAATAATAGGCATACTTTCTCATGTAAATTTCAATAAAAATAATTTTTATTCTTACATAAGTTGTGGTGGATACATTTGAGCTCAAAAAGAATTAAAATTGACAAAATAAGACTTCTATAATTCATATTCAAAAATGAAATCACCCTTCATTATCTACCTGTAAACTATTTTAAATTGAATAATTTCAAAGTCAGTATATACTGATGTTATTTTTTCTTCTAAAAAATTTATTATATAGATTAATAGTCATAAACAGTTGACATAGATGTTAAATTTATATAAGTAATCTTTAATTCATAAAATGATAAAACTATCTTTTATGTAAAAAGTGATGAAGGAAAAAAATATTATTAAATTTTTGATGCACTATCAATAAAATTGAAGATAGAGCATATAAAAAGTTTAAACTTAATTTCAATTTTGATATCATCATTTTATTTTATTTTACTTGAGTAGAAAACAGATTTTAAATCTCAATATAATTTTAAATCCCATTAGTTTGTAGATTTCAACATTTGAAACTATGAAATAAATATTTATGAAAGAATTTTACAATATTTGCCCTTCTAAAAACTCATAAATCCAACTTCAAATCTTCTAACCTTCACAAGTAACCACAATGCATTCTGAAAATGCTCTATATTTAAATAATTAAAGGTAAATAAAATTATGTTTTTATTCTTTATTTCAATTTTTGATAAATAATATATATATATACATATATATATATATATAATTTCTTAAAAAGTCTAAGAGGGAACTTAATAGTGGTTTTGGCATTAGATATATAGATTCAACTTTCAAAAAATTTGTTTGTAATAAATTACAAAGACAAAAAGGATATATTCTGATGAAAGAATACTGATTTAGGTTCTCTTAAAATATTATTAACCATTTTTATGGAATATTAATCCATGGTTATCATTCTTTATGATATTATCATAGAATTTTTTCCTTTTTTAATATAATGATTTTCTATTGTGTGGTATGTAGGCTAAGATAAAGTTAAAAGATTTATTGAAGATATATATACCAGAAACAGTATAATCTGTAGATTTATAACTATAACTTACTTTTCTGATGTTTTACATCATTGATAAGTAGCTCATGCATTACACAAGTAAATAATTATAGTCTCTGGAAATAATTCCTTGTGAATTTCAAATTTTTTGTTATTCTTAAAATCATTACTCAAATAAACTAAAAATTTCTTCAAATATTGATTGAAAGAAGGAGTTACAAAATCTTATTTTGTAGTTATAAAAGTTTGAGTTATTTTTCATATTATCAAGTATAATGAACATTTGTAAATTTTAACTTGAAAACTAGTGATCATAGCAAAGTAATACTGGAAGAATCAGATAAAAAGGGTGGAATAAAGTCATAGCACAACAGGAAATGATACAAAATTGTTTATTTTTATCTCATAAAATTCAACTTATTTTTAACATATTTTACCACCTTTAGATAATGTTTAGTGGATTTTAACATTATTATAACAAGCAAACTTAACAATGTTTTGATTTTTTTAACAAAAATAAATATTGTTAGATCATTTTTTTAAAAAATATGACTTATTTTTATGCTTTATCTACAATAGTTAGTAGTTTTTTTTGCAGAAATTACTTGTTTTGATATTCTATTTTTGAATTTTTTAAGAGACTTCATTGCATTAAAGTTTTGTAATAATTTTTCATTAAAGCATCATATTTTAAATCTAGAGAATTGGTTTCGAAATAATATATATTTTCATGTTAATTGACTCATTATTTTTGGATTGATAAATTATGTTAAAATTGGGATTGCTTATTTCTAGTGAGTGTACATCATAATTTGTTTTCAAATCAAAGATTAATAAATGGTGAAATTTGGTAAAATTCTAAATATCTTTTAAACCTTTTTGATTTAAATAATGTTTAATGTTATGTAATCATTCTATAAGTAGAACACAGTTAAAATCTGATAATGGTACATTGCTTTCAATTTCTAATACTAAAATTCTATTCTACTTGAAACAATGTAAACTAAAGCTTGGTATCTCATAAGAAACTCACAATTTTCAAAAATCATATTTCCAACTTTTTAAACATGATACACATTAAAATATATTTTTAGAATAATTTCCTAATTAGTTTCAAATACTAGAAAATAATGACCTCAATTTATTTTAATATTAAACCATTCTGATGAGTGAATTTCACAATCCTCTAAGTAACATATGGTTACCATTTATACACATATGCATTATTTCTCCTTTTGTTTAATTTTAGCTGAATCTAAAAAGTAAAATCACATGTTGAATATCATCTATAGATAAACTTCTTATATTAGAAGCTAATATTTCATATGAGAAATTTGTTATTGAGTTTGGGAAACATTAATAAGTGTTGGGTATTATAATTGAGCCATTTATTCAAGTAAATAAAAAAGGATGACCTTCTAAATATTTCATATATATATATATATAATAAAAATTAATTATATAGTAGCATTTAACCATGTTTTTATACTAATGTCATATAAAAAAAGGGATTGAACTAAAACTTTCAGTAAAGAAAATAAAAATAAGATAAGTTAATATTCTTGTTTATATTCTCATATTTTTGAAATGGCTTACTTAAGGGAGAAAATTATTTGGTTTTAGAGTACAAGAATTTCTAGATAAAAATCTTCACAATATAGTTTGACCCTCTCAAAAAGAAAATTCCTCAAATTTTACTATCACATTTTATATATTTGTTAAGTAATGGAAAATGGAGTTGTGTCTTTGACAATGAGGCTTTAGAAAATGAAATAAATGATTTAAATTTATAATATAATTTTTGAAAGTATTCAAAAAAAATTATATATCTTACAATCAAGATAACAGTATTAATTAAGCAACTCTAACAACTTTGGAAAGAAAACAAGAAAAAAATAATTAGTAAAATGCATAAGTTATTTTTAGAATTTAAGGAAACTTAATAGCTCTACCTGTAAACTAGCCTTAAAGCAGGTTTGGATGTAACATGTGGAAATTCATACATAGTACCCTTCCATCATTAGAGCAGAATAAAATTTATGTAGTTTTATTTTTTTAATTTATAATAGTATTTTTATTTTTGGCTTTTTCATTAGTATAACTATATATTTTTTAACTTTTTTGTTTTTCATAACATAAGTTCAAAGCTGCAGATCACTACTTCAAGATGAAACTCCATATAATGTAATCAATGAATGATATATTATAATGAATTTTACTAGAGACTTTTCAAAAATGGTGATTAAGAATACTTATTATAATTTTTTAAATTTTTATTATTATTCTATCTCTTGAAAGGAGATGGCCATATCTCAATTTAATTAGTTTTTCCTCAGAAAAATTTATTCTTGATCTAAATAAAATTGCATCACTATTAACTAGATGTTATTATACAATTTTAACAATTTTTTTATCTGAACATAGTTGAAAGTATGTATAAATTAAAGTGTTTCCACATAGTCTTACTATTATCCCACCATTATTTTCACATTTAGATTTCATTATAACTGTAAAATAAGTTTTTCAATAATTTTAATAATACCTTATTATTTAATAATTTAGTTACATAGTAGATTTTTTATCCTTTTTTTATATGAGGCTTATTATATAAACACTACTTTTAGATTTTATCCATTTTGATGTCTGATAATTTAAATTTTCATTTAACTACCCAAATTATATCAAAAAAAATTCAAAAGTATATTTTTTTAATGTACTCTTTTTGATAAACTTATCATTTCTTATAGGTTATTCTTCAACTATTTATTGTAATTAATTACCCACTCATTTATGGTCTGTTATTGTTGTTCATTACATACAGACAAAATAAGGATACTCTCATATTATATTGGAGTTTTAAATTAAAAAGTAAATACTAGTGGCTGGTATTAAATATGAAGTTGTTATAACTAAGTTGAACATTAATTAATTATTAAATGGCATTTTATATTACAAATTTTATTGAATGTATATAAAAATAACACTCAAGAAATATATATAAGATATATATATAACCATTGTATATCAAAAATGAAGTACTTATCAACATGGTCTTTTTAAATGATTTTCAAATTTACTTAAAGAGACATTAATATTACCAATTCAAATTTTATATCAAATACAACAATATTATTATTTCATTTTTAATTATTTTACAAAAAATTTGAGTTTCAAAGTAATTTAATTCAGTATTTAATGAATGTTTTTGAAAAATATTTTTAAAAATAGATATAACCCCTCACAAAAAAAAATATAATTTTTTTTACTTACAATTTGCACCATATTTCTACCCTTAAAATATTGGTATTCTTCTAACAAAAATATTTTTTAAATAAATTTAAAATTTTTTCCATTATTCAATTACAAAATGTCAAATTTATAATTTATTTTACCTTATTAAAAAATTTAGTTGAAAATTTAATTTTGTATTTCCAAAAAATAAACTTAAATGTCAAAAATTAAAAAAACAAAATTATAAATATAATTATGAGAAAGAGGTAGATTAAATTTATAATATTCATATAAAAAAAATTCATATATTTTATGGTGTTTGAATTTTAAATTTAATGTATTAAAAAATAATTATTAAATAACCAAGCCAAATGAAATTGGCTTGGATTTTTGGTATCACTAGAACTTATTTTTTTTTCTTATACTCACATTTTAATTTTTAATTTTTAATTTTTTTTCTACATTTCTCTTTTTTTTTTTATGATTTTTAATGTTTTTAAGACCGAAGTTGCTTTCAAACAACTTCGGTCTAAAGTTTCTCTCACTTTCCCACCCGATTGCACCTGGTAGGGAAAGTCGCTTCCATTTTAGAGACCAAAGTCCCTTGCAGGGACTTTGGTTTCTCTGTGTGCATTGCACAGCCAGAAAAAAACTGGCTGTGCAATGCACTGCATGCAGCACATGCAACACGCATCGCTGCTGCAAGTAATGCGCATTGCATGCAGCAGAAATGCGCGTTGCATGCAGCCTGAATTGCTGCTGCATGCAACGCTCGTTTCTGCTGCATTCAGCGCGCATTGCACATGCTGCGCATATCTCATGCAGCTGACTTGATATCAGCTGCATGAAATATGGTAGCGATTGTGCAACGCGCGTTGCACACTGCTTTGGCCACCTCCCAGCCTAGTAAATTAGCTGGGAGGGTGGCAAACATTACAGCAAGCAATTGAAGTCGCTTTTAGCGACTTCAACTGCTTGAAAGAGACACTTCCAGCCAGGGGAAACCTGGCTGGAAGTACTAAATTGCAATGTAAGGGACTCAAGCCAATTTCAAAGGCTTGGGTCATAAATTAAGGTTTCTAAAAAGCAGCCAGTATAAATCTGGCTGCAATAAAAAGTAAATTTTTTAAATAAAATACATAAAAAAATAAAAAAATTTTCAAATAAAATATACAACACTCTTCAGCCAGTAAGAAACAGCCTTCCATTGTTACACATAGAAACAAAATCAAATGTTTTTTTCATCAACATTGGCCATGTTTCAATATTTTGAACCAAGTAAGATCAGGAAAAAGGTCACGGCAAAAAAATTGCATAATTAAAAGTCTCCCAATTTAATATGGTGCGGAGGTTCATATTTTAGAAATAGGTGGTGCACATTATAGTTTCCTTTAAAAAAATTCAAAAATGAATTAATTTTGGCGCAATGTAAATTTAAATGTGATGAGTGTATGTTTTTTAGCTACGTGAAACATGGTAGCTAGAATTATGTGGCGTCAATTTTTTTTAGATGTGAAATTCAGTGTTCCACAAATGTGCATCTGTACAACATGCAGCCAAGTAAATTCTAGCTGGAATTAGTATATGCATAGGAAAAAATGATCATGCTGTGTACAGTGCCTTGGCAACATCATTCTTGGAATTTAGATGAAGTTTATCTTATGACTTGGAGAGCTGCATTTTTTTGAAAATGTGATCAGTGAAAATTCATGATATATACATCTGTTTGCCACCCAATTTATTTTTCCTTTCTCTTTCTCACTTACCTTTTTCAAAAATTATCAATCATATTTTTGCTTTATCATTTTGAATTATTGGTACTATTTTCCTGACCTTATCTGATTACCGGTAAGCAAATTTTTCTTGCTATTGCATTTCATATCATTTTGGTTTGTTACACTTTTTTACACTTTTGACAAGTTAATCTAATGATTCTAATTCTGAATTTATTTTTATGGTATCTTTTACTCTACCCTTTCGATTCATTATAAAATAATTCTTTTTCAGTTAACTTAAAGTTTTTTTATTTGTTTGTCAATTTACTTTTCTTTATTCCTTATCAAAAATGTTCAATTTATTTATCTAATCATTTATTTTTTAAAACAGTGATTATAAAATAAACTTTATAATTAATTTTGATCAATCAGCTACAAATGGAAGAAGATTTTATAGACATGTAAGTTCATGTTTTGCTTATCATTTTTCTATATTTCTTTAATACTTTCTCAACCATTATATTATTAATATGAAAAGTAAAACATCATCTCGTACTTGCTGAAAGCATACAGGATAATGTTTTTCTTTTCATAATAATAATTAGATTGTTTGTACTTTACCTTTAATTTATTGATTTTTAAGTTGTTTCAAAGTCTCGTACTTGCTGAAAGCATACAGGACAATGCTACAATTTAAAAATTAATAATTTATTGAAGTATAACTTTCTAAGTCAATATATTGATCAGAGCAAGATTTTTCATTTTATATATGTGGATATCATAATTCTCTAAATTTTTTAATATTACTAGTGTATTGGAGTTATACTTTCATTATATTATTAATATTAAGTGTAGAGCCAAATCTCGTACTTGCTGAATGCATACAGGATAAAGCTATACTCTTTATATGTATAATTTAATAAAGTATACCTTTGAAACGCTTTCTTAATATTTGAAATAAAGAAAAAGTATATAAATTTACTAATATGTAGATATGCTAACTTTTGTATTTCTAATATTGAAGATATGATAAAGTTAAAGGTATCATTGACTGATAATTGAAATTATGTTACTATTTTCTAATTTTTTGATTTTTTTCTATTTTAAATCAAAATTGAATTCTCTTAGGATTGAACAATCAATGAGTTACGATTTGAAAAAAAAAACGGCCAGGGAAGAACTCTAACAATAGGTGGGCGAAAGACATTGCTACTGGAATGAAACTTGTAAACGCTCTTGGAATGGATACAAACGGGAAGAAGCCACATTTCTATGCATGATCCTATGCAAATAATATGACAGATTGCAATAATTATTACAATTTTTTTCCTGGATGTAGTATTTATAAACCAAAAGGTGTCTTAATACCTAATGTTCTTGTGCAGATTTTTGAAATTCATGAGCTCAAAGAACTAGATATGTTAGAAGCTACGGTGCGATGCATTAAGGATCTTTCTTACTGCGAACATGAAATTAAAAATAATGGTTATCATCAAAGAGCTGGTGGTTTTGGAAAAATGTTTGGTGGTGGCTTTATTTTAGATAGAAAGAAATCTTTACATATTTGTAAGTATCACTTTTTTTAATTTAAATACTGAATTTTTGAATGCTTTTCCTTGCAGATGAATACACTGATGATATTGTAAAAACAAATGAAGAGGATTGCAATTTACTTTGAATATTTTTTTAAAAAAATATCATATATAAAGTACAATGAGGCAACTAATCTTTGCGCAAAACTTGGTATTCCTGGATTTTCAAAAGTTTCTAGTGAAGAAGAGGGTGTACCGTTTGCTAGTAATTTAACTTGGACATCTGGAGGGAATGGTAATGGGTTCTCTAATGAGGTTCATCTCGATAAAGATGCAAGTGAGTATAATTTAGGAATATTTTTTCCTAAAGATACAGAAAAAAACACCATTCATATGAAGTATGATAAGACCCAACCACGACAAATAGGTGGAGAACTTATGTTTCCCGAAATTTGAAGTAAAATCAACTTTGAAGCAACTAATGGAATAACAGTGACATTATGGCCTGCCAATCAACTAAGGCATTTCACCTCAAGATGTCATGAAATTCCTGGCTTCACTAGGATAGGTTCTTCTATTCAAATCAGCACTAGACTTTTTCATGCTATAGAAAAGCTTAATGTTTTTGATATTGATATTTCAGAATACTTAGAAATTAAAAAAGAAAAATTTAGGTTAGAATATTTGATTAGTGCTTTGAGAGTTTTTTTGAAAAGAGATGACTTAATAGAGGAAGAAATAGAATCAGAAAAGTATTATTTATCTAATGTTAAGACAAATCTAAAAAATCTAGATATATAAATGTTAAAAATTTATATTGTATATACACAACTTAATTCAAATTTAAACATGATAAATACTGGGAGTAGCTGTAACATTTTCAGTTTTGATAATTATAGTATTATCTATTTTTTTTATTTGTGAAATAAAATAATTTTTTTTCATAATATTATAAGAAAATTTGATTTACTTTTGAGGAAATATATAAGTTGTGAAATCTTTAAATGTCATTTTTATTAAATTGGTAGCAAAGGTTCTAAAATAAAAAAAACTATAATAAAGAATTTGAAATATATTAGCCATAAAAATGTGCTTTTAATGCTACCAAATTAACTGTATAGTATTTTAGGTCAAACAGGCTTATTAATAAAAAAGTTAATAATAAAGAGTTGAAGAAAGAATTTTGAATCAGTAATAGATTAAATTGTATTTTTTTAAGAATGTACTCATTTAATTATTTAAATTGTTCTACTTCTGATTAAAAATGTTACAATCAATGAAAATATTTGTAATAATTAATAGATTATATAATATTAAAGGTAAAGTAACAAAACTAGAGCATTTATCATATTTTTATATAAACAATAAAATATTTAAGAATTTAATACAAGTATTTGAAATCATATAAGTAGATTTTAAAATCTTTGTTATTGCTGGACTTACAATAATTTTTTTTAATAATTAATTTAGAAAATCATGTCAAAGGTTACTTAATAAATTTCAAAGATGGTCACATTTTTGACGTATTTGAAGGAAAATAACTTGAATTATACAAGATATATCATATAGACAGAACTTTATCTATTTACATGTTGGAATATTAATTTATTGAAAGGCTGTGTTTAGCAAAAAAAGGTGATACTGGCTGAATGGAGCTCCAGTGATTAAGAAAATCTGCAGAAATAGCCCTAGCAATTCCCGGAGGACTTGGGGTATCAAATTTTAAAGGAAATGGATCACACTTGCCTATAAAAGGTTTTATTAATGTTAAAATATAGTTATTTAAATTTTTCCAAATTATTTCTTCCATCAAATGATTTTTTTTTCATGTAAATTAAGAAACTTAACTTCTGATATTACCTCCAAGCAATCAGCTGCTGAAGCCAATCTATGATCTTGAGAGCTCAGAAATAAACCACGGACACCATCAATTATATAGAATGTGAAAGATTGATATCGGTGGTGGGAGTATTCAGAATTTATTTTGTTTAGTGCAGCCTTTTGTTTCTCTCTCATTATAGTCAGTTCAGTATTTTTGTTTTTCTCACTTGATTGTTGAGCTTCACTAGTCTTTCCACTTGATATTGTTGCAGCACAATATTTTGATTTAAGAATGATAATTGACATAATTATATCAATGATAATATTGCTGATTTGAAGAAGAGTTGACATTGATATATCACGGGTTTGAAGTGCAGTGGGACCAACTTCTAAGCCATCAGAAATCGGACTCTTCAGATTTGAAAGGTGAGCTAGAAGCTGAAGACCACGTTCAATTGGACAATCTGAGTTAATGTTTTGATGTGATGGAAGCTGGCTGAATTCATGTGCGGTCAGATAAAGTGAAGATGATATAAGAGATACCCATGAAGAACGGCAGTGGTCACTTGGGATCATTAATCTCATGAGCATTTGGATAAGATTGGATTCAGGGTGATCCGTTTTCTTTGTTGAGGAAAGAATTTCAGTATTTAAACCATCAGGATCACATTAATCTTCCATTTTTTTGAAATCAATATTATCGAGTACCCATATCTGTGAGCTATCAATCTCTAAAAAAATATTTGCTACAAAAGGAAAAAAAAATAAGTAAAAGAACAAAAGTCAAGACTAAAAATTATGGTAACTTACATAACTCAGTAAGTTTTGAAAGCCAATCTTCTCCACAAGATTTTTCCCAATGAAAAGTAAACATTGGAATATTTGACATGGGTTCTTGGGAAGAAGTAGAAGAGCGTAATTCGAGGAGAGTAACAATTTCCAACCACGACCTGAGGACCTTTGCCGTGCTGATTCTACCTTTATAAAAATTATGAATTTTACAGAATTCCTCCTGAAAATCAGATTCTTTTAGAACTGAGGGTGAATAAGTTAGAGGTTTTTTCGATATCTTGATTGGAGTTGATTTCATTGGTAGAGAAGCTTTCAAAGAGGTCAAAGTAGGTAATTTAGGAGGTGATGGGTATTGCTTCTTAGAAATGAAGGAATTTGGTGATGAGCTGTTTGAATCATCATCTTTATCAAACATATCAACATGTCTTGAAGAAGATTTTAAACTTTGCTTTTTTTGATGAACAAGCATAGCTTCATATTCTGACAGTTGATCATCGCTATTTTCATTGCTCTTTTCATCATCTTCATCAGGGAGAGGGCGTTTATGGATGGAACAATCTACAGCAGGTGAGTTTCTGGTACAAAATATCAAAAGAAAGATAAAAAGTACAATATGTAAGCAATAAAAGAGATATATGATTGAATTTTAAAGATAAAAGAATAACAATAAAAAAAAAGGAAACAAGAATATACTCATTATCAAAACCTTTGCTTTTTTTTTGAGATTTATTATTTGATACATTAGAAAATTCATTAGCAGAAGCCGGTTTAATATGTCGAACAAAAGAGGAGCCTTGAGATAATCTCTTTTTCTTGGAGCGGATAACAGGTGTTTCAAGATTTTCCTTAGAAGTTGAAGCATGAGTTGAAGCTGATGGTTCATCTGTCTCATCATCATCCCTAATGACAATGACTTCATCAGGAGGAATCATACCCTCCTCATAAGCTACAAATATATATGAAGAAAAAAAATATTAATAATCTTATCTACTAATTTAAAAGGAGACAAAAAAGGTGATGAACATACATTTTTCAAGGCTTTTCACATATTGGAGTAAGTCATTACAAGGGTTAGATAAATATGAAGGAGAAGGATTATTGTTAAGGATCTTGACAAGCTCTTCTGTTTTATCTCTAGCCAATTCAAGTAAATTGCGATACTGAACTCTTGTTATTTCCTGCCTCTCATTGCTAAGTACAGGAGGGTTAGGTGCCATGCCATGTGGCAGACATGGTGCAAGCTCAAAAGCTTCAAAGCAAGTATCAATCAGAGAGTGGGATGAAACACATTTGGGTGCTGGAAAATCAAATTTTTGAAAAAAAAAGATATAGAACATAAGTGAAATATATAAATTAAGAGAGAGGAACATGATATACATACAAAGTGGAGGTGTAGGATTTTGTATACTAGACATATTGATTAATGAATATTAAAAAAAAGTATTCGATATCAAAAAATTATGATATGATGAATAATTATAAGAAACTCTATTCTAGAAAATTGAAGTTGATAATTTAATAGGATAAAAAATTGAATAAGATTAAAATTAAAGTGAGGATGAAAGAAACAGAAAACATAAAGAGGGGGATTTTATATTATTTGAGCTTTTTTTAACATGTATTATTCATAGTAGGGTAAACTGAGTAACATGCTAAATCACAATCTGTTTATATTGAAGCGAAATTTGATGTAGCTAACAGAAAATACTAGTAATTCTTTGGGGACTTTTAGTGTGAAAAACAAATAATAACAAATTTATATCCCATATGCAAATTGCCACGGGTAAATACAAAATTTTTTAAATTAGAATTTACTCCTAAACAATGGAGATACACTTAATTAGTATATTATATGAAAAAAAGGATAATTCTTTATAAATATTTGTTAAATTTACTTTCAGATGACAATGCGAGATTCACATATATACTGATATGCCTTATCAAACAAGAAATGAATTATGAATATAAAATTGGTAACATTAGAATTTAAGATAAGAATTTTTTTTTAAGTGACAGGAGGAGTGTCAGGCTAGGGTGTGGGCACTGTGACCAAACCTTTGATAAACTTGGATACAACTAAGGGAAAAAAAAATTGAATAGTTTTATTTTGCAATATATCTTAGTCTGCACAAGATATTGCATTGTTGTCCCTAACTATACCAAAATTGTTACTTTTCAAAAGTTATAGGACTACTAAGTTGATAAAATATTATTATGAATCACCCAATGAAATACCTTAAGCAACAATCAAAATTATTAAAATATTAATATTCAATTTGAGATTTGGATTAGCTAATTTTTCACAACTTACCACAGTTTTGATTAATATAATAAAACTTGAAAAAAATTGTTGAGATAACCTAGAAATTGGTGCAAGAAAATGATGAAACATATGACTTGAAACTTAACTCATACACTATTGATAAACTTCATGGATCCTGATTAATTTCTATCGAAATTAATTTTGAGACTAGCATATTGAATTTTAGCTATGACCAAGTACTGTAAGTGCCATGGTTTGTATTCAATATATTGGTGTTGAAATTAATTTTGATAGGAATCAACAAGTATCACATGGCACCATGCATGAAACACTGACAGAAACCATCAAATTTATGAGGCAATGAACCTCATAATTTCGATCGAAATTAATATAGACCCCTGCATATTGAATACAAGCCATTTCACATGGACTACACAGACATAGATAAAATTCAACATGCATGGCTTAAAATTAATTTTGATCGAAATTAACCAAGGCATTAAAACATCAATTTTTATATGGTGTACTTGATCAAACCAGTTTATCTAACTGCTTAGCTTACCTATACTTATAGGAATTTTATGCATAGTCCATGTCCATATTAATTTCAATCGAAATTAATTTTGACTAATACATAATGAATACATGCTATGCCACTTACACTTGCCAGGCATAGCTACCATTAAATATGCCAGTATCAAAAATTAATTTTGATCGAAATTAATGAGCATGATAATCATGAATTTCTGTAGTCAACTGCTTATTTTTATGAATGGTGCCTTGCCAACATTAATTTCGATCGAAATTACTTTTGATACTGGCATATTGCATGTATATATGCCTGGAAAGTGTAAGTGGCATAGTGTGTATTCATTATGTATTGGTCAACATTAATTTCGATCTAATTTAATGTTGACATTTGCATATTGAACCCAAGCCAGAAAACAACCCAGAAGATTCTTCATAAAACTTCCCATTAATTTCGATTGAAATTAAGGCTGACCATATACATATTGAATGGTAGTTATATCTGGTCTGAGTAAGCAGAGATTACTTATATTCAATATGTATTGGTCAACATTAATTTTGATCAAAATTAATGAGCATTTTGATCATGAACTTTTTAGTCAGTTAGTTGTTTCAATGCATAATGGCATGCCAACATTAATTTTGATCAAAATTAATGTTGAAATGATATAATGCTTTTTGGAATGACATGTAAAGGACGGCAAGTATTTTTAAGTATTGAAATTTACTATACATGTTGAGTGTAAATATAAAATTTACATATCCATATTAATTTCTATAAAAATGAATGTTGACCAATACATAATAAATAGTAGATATGCCTGGCTAGTGTAAGTGGCATAGCTTTTTTTCAATCTGCACTTGGCAACATTAATTTTGATCAAAATTAAGGTTCATGATTATCATCAATTTATTCAGTCAGTTGCTTACTGTTATGCATGGTAACATGTCAACATTAATTTTAATAAAAATTGAATTTGAAGCATTTTTATGTAAGATGAAAAGTAGGGCACTCTATTCTTAAGTAAACACATTACAATGCATATTGAGCATGTAAATATCATTTACACATTAATATTAATTTCAATCAAAATTAATGTTGACCAATAAACATTGAACACAAGCTTTACAACTTACACACACCAGATATAACTACCATTCAATATGTATATGGTGCTCACTAATTTCGATTGAAATTAATGAGCAGTTTTATGAAGAATTTTTTGGGTCGTTTGCTGGTTTGGGTTCAATATGAAAATGTCAATATTAAATTCTATTGAAATTAATGTTGACCAATACGTAATGAATACACACTATGCCACTTACGCTTTCCAGGAATAGACACCATGCAATATGCCAGTATCAAAAGTAATTTCAATCGAAATTAATGTTGGCAAGGCACCATGCATAAAAATAAGCAGTTGACTCCAGAAATTCATGATTATCATGCTCATTAATTTCGATCGAAATTAATTTTTGATACTGGCATATTTAATGGTAGCAATGCCTGGCAAGTATAAGTGGCATAGCGTGTATTCACTATGTATTGGTCAACATTAAATTCGATTGAAATTAATATGGATACATAAATGTGACATAAAGAGGTATGGACCATCAATTTGTTGAAAATACATTTTTATATCTCATACATTATTTGTTTTTCTTAAATAAAATGTTACTCTCTCTCAATATCACTTCATAACATTTACCAAGCTGCTTTCAAAAAAAACAGAATACATAAAATTCAATATAAGATAGCTATATTACACAGAAGATCACCGTTATACCTAAGTTATGATGATGTTGATGCTCTATTAATTGATTCCCGAATCTTTACTAGATCAATATCAGCTCCAACCCCAAGTGACTCACGTTCATTCACAGATAATCCTTGCAAAAATGTTGCTGAATAGCAATTCTTGGGGAGGTATTTGGGAACATTGAATATACCATTTTGTGCAACTGTCCTTTCTGATGACTGTGAATATGTTTTTAATGCTGATTTTCTTTGAGCTGGTGTATGGGCTAAGTCCTTTGTCATCTTATCCATTTTTTTAAACAAATCATTGAGTTCAGGATTTCGCCATCCAGGAATAGCTTGGATAGGTGCAGTTGGGGCTGGTGCTGGGCCTTCCTCGATATCAGAGATGCACCTAGTATCATGAAAAAGCACAACAAAACCTGGCACATCACTTCAGAGATCTCTTGCTAACTTGTAGCGTGCACTAGAAATCTGAATTCCAACTAAATCAGCTTCATAATAACAAAAAGCAAATTAAAATAAAAAACTTACCTTGGTCCGATAACGTTTTACTTGTGCCCTTGCCCTCTTTTCAATCTTTTCTCTTGCTACCCTTTCCTCTTCTTGCCCAAACAACCTTATCATCTCCTTCCCCTTATTAACTACCCATTTCTCAATAACACATTGAGTGAACTGAAGCTTTGACTGATCGATTGTATTCAAGGTGGTGAGCCATCTGGTACAGTGGTCGCATACTATGCTTCCCATGACTTGATTCCAAGTTGATTCTGAAAAATCACGGCAAGTCCAATCAAACGCGAATTTCCAAAAACCTTTTTCTTGCAATTCACGCTCTAAGTTTCTTTTGACAGAAAGTGGGATCAGTGCTCCTCCTTTTAGTCCTCGAGGCTCAGGTGCTGGAAAAAATCGGGGTAGTCGAATTTTGGATCGCAAGAAGGCTATAGAATTGGTTATCAGAAATTTTCGATCAGCTGCAGAATTGGCACGGTTAGAAGATTTGACTTGGGTTAGGACAGTTTGAATTGGCTCCAATCTTTCCAATTTTCAATCTCCAAAGGTGTTGGGCTTGCAGGATATTTTGATATTTGTGTTGGTCCCCCAAGACAATACTTCAGAAAGTGGTAAATATTTCTATTTAGACTGTCCGAGCTCCTGGGAACATCATTCCTTCTAACTAAGCCTCTTACAGCCCTTAACCCCCGTTCTCGCTCATGAGACTCTGCTGAATTGAGTCTGTGGTAATCACTGATACCCATAATGATTGAGGGATTCACTAACAATTCAAATAAGTTAATTAAATTGGTTATTTTTCAATAAAAGAATACACTACAAATTTGACTTACCTGCTCCACTTGTGCTTGCTCCTTGGTTAGGCTGAGCAGATGATGATTGGTCTCCAAAAAATTCCCTCAATACTTAACTAGCCCAATCTCTTCCTAGCTGATCAGCTTGCTGATTAACCCTTCAGAAGCAGAAGGATGATTGGGATTAAAATTTCTTGGTTCTGAATGAGACTCTTGGCCTGGATTGGGATTAGGTGGTGGGTTAGGATTAGGTGGTACAGATTGAGATGCATCTGGAGGTAGATCAGCAGAGGGTGGTGGAGGAGTATTTCCAGTATTAGTATGTTGAGGCAGAAAACAATCAGAATTGGTTGGGTCAACAGACATCCCTTCAAAATTATCATCCATAATGAACTGTAATAAAATAAAATAAAATAAAAATAATCAGTTGTTAAAATTTATACCTATCAAAGCTAAAGTAAAAAAATATACTATGTATATAGTCTTGTAAACGTGTATGTTCTCTTGTCGAAAAATAAAGTGAATAATATATAGCTATCAGCTAAAGTTGGAAGGTCAAACTATTTATAGTAGATGAATGAGCAAGAAGATCATTCATTAAGTAAAAATTTTATCATATTTCTCATTATCATGATTTTATTTCTTTCATTCTTACATTTAAGATAAAAATGACTCATTGAAAGCATGGGTTCTCTCGCAATAAAAGCAACCAAAGTAATTGTTCACTGATTTATGATAAGGTAAGTTGGATGCATTGCATTTTTTAATCAAGCATTGAATTATTTCTTTCACCATTTACAAATATCACCAATCCTACAAATTTCCCCAATCCCAAATTAACACAAAGATGTTAGTCAACAGAAAATAAATTTGATTAATTTTTTCACTCACTACTGTCTGCAGTCCAATGGCAGTGACAACCTCGTCTTTGATTCCAAACATTCCTTTTTTGTGCTCGACAGTAGCTGCATGTCCAATTATTTCATCTTTCTTAATCACAATTTGAGTTGCTTTGGCTACTCTTACTAACCGACAATGCACTTGTGGGAAAAGCTTATAGGGATCCTTTGATGTTTCTTCTGGACGGAGCTCCTTGAAAGGACTTACTATTAAATATATTTGATCAATCTCTTCCTTTGATCTGAAAAGATCATCAATTTGCCCAAACTGGCTATCTTTTCCATAGTAGAATTCAATTTTTGAATTAGCAATGTGTCGATGGTAACTAGTAAACCTCTTTCCATGTATCAATATGCTTGCTACATTTTCAACTACCCGATCCCCACTTTTCTCCGATGGTGTCAAAGCCCGTCTTGAAGTTTCTTTTCCCATTCGTGCCCTTACCCATTTAGTAAATAATGCCATACTTAGATGGATCCATTTGTTTTGTTTATCGAGATCAATATGGATTTTTTTAGTCTCACATTGATCATTATCTTCAGCTTCACCAAGATCTAATACCCTAGACTTCCGATACCAATGTTTGAGCATTGTTAGCGGTATCTCTCCTGTGGTAAATATTAATAAATTAGCACAGCTGCGTTTTTAAATCATTGATTACAAACATTACATACGTGGATGGTGATTGTTTGGAATTTCAGATAATATATGATTCACCCGCTCTCCAGACCAAGTAGCTGTACCTGATGGTGGACCAAGACACTTTATCATTTCAGGATAATGTTTAGTGATATGCAGATTTGGCTTTGCATTAATATTCTTCCAACCCTCTTCAAGGCACTCACGATACTCTAACAGAAATTGATCTAGATCTTTAAGCTCATTAGTCTGTATATTTTTTAATGTCAAAAAATTGGTGATCGAGCATAATGTTACATGTGACTTGAGAAGATAATATTCTCTTGTTTTATCAGCTGAGGAAGCTGACGATTCAGATTCTTTAAATTTTTCAAACCAAAGGGGTATAAGTGACAAAGGGAAGTAGAGAGTATACAGCATGTGCCATTCTGCTGCCTTGAGGGATCCTGCCTTTTTAGATCCTACTGATTTTGGAACTCGTGTTAGCCAGGAAGGTCTTCTTACTTGATCAATCATCTTCCATACAACCTGTAGCTCTGCTGCTGTGATATGTGGATTACTACTACCTTCATTTTCTTTCTCCTTACCTTTCCTTTTATTTTCTTCATCTCTAGCTGTCTCATTTGATGAGTGAGATCCTTCACTCTGTGATATGCTAATGCTTCTTTGCCTTAAGTTATACAATGAATTCCTACTGTCACTGCTGTGAGACTGTATTGAGGCCACATCGCTATATGGAGGAATAAATTTGGAGCTGGATGACCTACTCTGGCTTCTTGATCGATTTGTTCCCAATCCTTCATTATCTAGTCCATGATGACTTGATAACTGTCTTGAACTGGTACGTCTTTGCCGCTTGTGCTGTCTCGTGTGTCCTGTATCATCATCAGCATTATTCGTGGTGCTTAAGCTACTTCTACATTTTTTCGAATGTTTGTGCAGTGAAGTATCAGAAAAGAAATCATCATCTTCTTCTCTTACATGCCAATTTTTATCCTTTTCCAGCTTTCTTTCTAGATCTTTTGCTGCATTTTGGATTTGAAAATAGCTTAGACTGTGATCTTTTAGGTTGCCAAGCATATGTGAATGCATAACATCAATTGAGCAATATTCAGTTGGACGCCAATATTCAAGGTTATTCAGCTCACTCCATCGTACCCCATGATTTTGAACAATTGATACACGCTCCCAATGTGACTTAGAATTTTTCCACTTTGTTACCCAGCACATATGATCCTCATGATTACGTAATGAAAAATTTCCCACATTCTTTTCACTAACTTCATCTTTAGAGATATTACAGAAAGAGCAGAACATTTTTGCAGAGTGACTCAAAAAGCCAGCCAATTTTCGTATTGCAGGAATGTCACCTATCAAAGAGAACAATGCAACTCTTAATTTCCGGCCTCGTGGATAAAGATGTGTCTTTTCAATCAATATACCATCCCATAGAGTTTGTAGATCATTAACCAGTGGTTTTAGAAGGTGATTAAGCTGTTCACTTGTGGGTTCTGTTGGTCCGGGTATAATAGAATACAAAAAAAGATTTTCCATTTTGTATCTATCTTCTTGAGGTAGGTTCATACACACCATCATAATATTGCCTACAGACTTCTGATGACCTCCAATCCTATTGCCACCAGGCCTAAACCAGTCGACATATAAAGTAAACATTAAGTTGCCTGAAGTTATCCTATATTCATCATCATTGCTATCCAGAGCTGGAGTGGTAATGGGAAAGTTTTTCCAAATTGAACCATTGCAAACATCCTTCATCAAATCACACTCTAAATGTTCTTCCACAGGGGTTTTCTTCTCAATAAGAAGCTCAAATTTGAACAGTTTGATCTTTTCCTTAAGCCAGTCAATAAAAGAATGGTGATGAAATGTTTTAAGAGATAAGTATTTTACATATTCTTGATGTTCCTCCATCAAATACAGCCTTTCATCACATTTAACTGCAATTTGTCCTGCTCCAAACATTTTTAAATAGCGCTTTGATGATGAAAGAAACGGTTGATTGCAACATAGTATAGATGGTTGAGATTCAGAGTTATACTCATAAAGAGCAAAGCATTTAGGACAGCATGTTTTAGTGAAAAATGATTGATTGAGCTTTAATCGACTAAAAACTGTATCTATTGAGCGTGGGACCAGGCGGACAATGCTATCAGAATCCAGTATTCCACTATCACCTAGAAGTTTGAGCTTCTTAATTTCTTCATCCAAAAATTGAGTACAACCTTCTTTGCTCAAATGATGAATCAGAGAAAGCTTTGCTGCCTGCCACATAATTATTTGGCTATACCGTTCCCCAAGATTTGAGTTTCTAGAGACTGTTGAAGATACTTCTGCCCCCAATAGCAACTGCCCCTATGTAATAAATCATTGAAACATCATAAAGACTTTAATTCTAACATTGAACTATGGATATACAGCTTACTGTTTCTGTGGAGCGGGAACTTCCAATGTTAAGTGGATTGTTGGAAGAAATAACCATCTGGGCCTTCCTATTTCTTTCCTCTTGATGTTTTGCATAAGAATTAGAGCTTTTGAAAGCCATACCAACTTCAAAGGACCCAGAAGAAGTTTGATACTTTCTATTGACACATCCAAGATCTTGAAATTGACATACAAGAAAAAATGGAGGCATTGTAATTGTGATAATTGTAGGAATAAGTTAGCCATTCGAAGTTACCAATTGAAGGTATTCCTTTTTTTGAAAGGCACTAGCTAATATAAGCTACATTTTTTTATCAAAAGAATATGATGGAATATGTGTTGAAATTATTTAAGTTTAAATGTTTAATTTTTAATCGGATAAATTATATATTAATTTAAAGTTATGCAGTCTACTTTATTTGTATTCTGTATTCTCTCTGCATTTGTACAACAATGCATGCATGTTTATCAGAATATTTTCTATCATAGAAAAAATTCTGTTGTACGCACAAGCATCTTAATTATTTTTCTATCAAATGCCTTCTGAGTTATATCTAACTACCCTATAATTATTTGATTTTGATAAAAATTCTTAGTTATGGACTATAAGAAAAGTAATCCATATTTTTAACATAATTTTTAAAAAATTACCCCAAAAATCAAAGTTAAACCCAAAAATAAGTTTAATATTTTGTAAAAAACAATCACAAACATATTTCTTTCAATTTGAAAATTGGTCTGTACTAGGTAGAATTTTCTATAAAGAAAAAATCAAAAATACTCAAATAATAGATGCTACAAAAGTGTAAACCTTAAAGAATTACATAAAAGCTGAAACCTTGTATAACTTTTCATACATAAATGTGATGAAGTGACACTCTAGCCTATTTATTCAGGTTGAAAAAAATTACTCAATAGAATATGTATTACTATCATATTGGACCAAAAATAATTTTTTGGTAATCAAAAAATGAACATAGCCTCACATTTAACAAATTATTTTTGTGGAAGAATTTTTTGAAAAGAAAAAAAAATCTGTTTCTTAAATGAGTCTGCTTTTATCACATAATCATTCTCTTTATTTTATACCATTCCTTTTGAGTTCAAGTTGCATATAAAAATATAATTTATGCATATTATAATTACATAAAGTCGAAATATTTCTTATTCTTAATTTTTGTGATATTTCTCCTTAAATCAACTTTGATCATAAAGTTTTGGAGCTCAACAATTTATCCTTCCTCTTTGTTTAATTTAATTGAACACTTTCTTGATCTAATTATTTATGAACCCTAGTAGCTCTTACTTTCCTCATGGAAACCTGCCCACAAACACAAGAACACTTAATAGAATTTTTAATGAGACTTTGCCTCCATTCAATTCTCACTTTTGTAGATCTATACACAATTTTTGTTTTTCACTTTTGGGTATGTTGCCAGAATCAAATGGATGGAAACAAAACCCTACTGAAGAGCAATTAGACAGATTTTCATCATTCGACATGAATTCTTGCAACATTGCCTTTGAACTACCTCATCCAGAATCAAATTCAGCGGTTTCGGAAAAGTTTCCACCAATTTTCCGTGAATCTTTTATTGAGCACCTTTGCATGTGTGGTTTCCCAGGATCAACTTTCTCTTGGAACCTAGATTGGTTTGACAAATGGAACCAGGTCTTGGCAAATATTCTCATTAAACACTGGGACAATGCCTCAAAAACCAATAATTTGATTGCATATCCAATTGAATCAACTCAAATTAGCTTCTCAAATCAAATAGGAGTTCTTCACCATTGGTTTTTAGGTCATGCTGATAGATTAAGACTTGGGAAGGATTCTCATAGCTCTCAAGAAATAATCAAAGTGAGAAAGCATAAATATAGAATAAAAAAAAAGTATGAAAATCCCTTTTTTTTCAACCGTTTTTATTTATGACCTTTATTTCAAATAACAAAGATTCTTAGAATTCAGTTACCCAAACTAAACTTCTTAAACAACTTCCACATTGTGAAACTTATCACAACCTTTTCACAAACATCAAGTGTTGTTCAGACACCGAAATTGATAATGATGGATTGTTAAGACGTATCTTAATGCAATGGAGGTCTGAAGATTTTTCTAAAGTTGCACAATATCTTGACCAACAACACTTTGATATTCGAGATAATTCAACCTACTCTGGAAGTGTGCTAAAGGACTTGGCCTTGTACAAAAGAATCAGTTTGGTTTCAACATTATCCCCTAACCTTAATCCTTCTCATGTCCCCCAGGGTTTGCCGAATGACTGTTATTCTCCCTTATATCTTGCATCTCTAAATCCTCAACAACTCAGACTTTTAAATCCTCAAAATCCCATAAATTTACCTGCTCTCCTTGAAATTCTTTCTTCCTCTAATGTGAGTGATTGACAAACTCCCTTAATAATAGGTTTGCACACTCATACTCCTCATTTCCACTGTTTGGGACACTTAGCCTTGAAAACAAAAACATAATTTCAATGATTACTATTATCATTAAAATTTATAGAAATGAAATTTGGCTTACATTGTTAGCTCCATTTTTTTCCTTTGAATCTTATACATTCTGAGTTCTATACTTCCTTGTACAAAATAATTCAAAACATTTACTTCATTTTTCTGCCCCATTCTATACAGCCGATCAACAGCCTGTTGCTCAACTGCTGGATTCAAATTTGGCTCCTATTTCAACATTGAACATATAAAAAATTTAATATTTTTGTTCTTAATATGAAATAAAAGACATTGATCTCACCATTATATATACATTTTGAGCACACCTGAGATCTATACCCACTCCTGCAGCCTGAATCGTTCCAACCAAAACTTGGCAATTTTTATTAAAATGGAATTCATGCATATTTTTGTCTCGCTTTGTCCGGCTTAGTTCACCCATAAGCTGGGTATACCTAATATTGTGGTCATCTAAAGCCATTTTTATTCTATTTTGAAATATTAGAAAATTGTTTTTAATAAGCCAACACAATTTTGTAAAACAATTCATTATAGAATTACTTACATCTGCAAAAAGTCTGCAAAGTTAGAGAATATAACAGCTTTTGGAAAATTTATGCCCCTTTCACCAGACAAAAAGTTTTTTAAGTGGCCTATAAGATGACAAATCTTTGCGGAATCCTGCCAGGTGAAATCAAAAGTTAGAGTTTCATCCAGATTTTTGTAGATTGGATGGTTGCAGAATTTTCTTAAAATCATCAGCTCTCTTAGAAACTCAGATGAGTCCCAAGGGAAGTCAGTGCTTCTGGAGGGCCCATATCCCTCAGTGAATCCTTCTTGAAGCACATCAAGTTTAGACCTCCATGGATCTGCTAATTGAACCGATATCCCCCTTTGAATCTTTTTTGGAAGAGACAAAATTCCATCCTTTGTTCTATGTAGGCTTATGACTTTCATTAAGTGATTGATTGATTTAATAGAATTAGCCTTTCCTTTTTGAAAACCTGGAAAAAGGAAATTCTTCCATAAACAGGCTTCTTGCCACTTTTCGATTCTAAGAAAAAATATGAGACTTTGAAGGTCAGTGGGCCTGTTCTGAAGTGGAGTTCCAGTCAAGCATAGTCGGTGTTGGGATTCCAAGTCAAATATTGTTTGAGCCCTCTGCGAGTAAGGATTTTTAATGTAACTAAAAGAATATTTATAAAAATTGATTATAAAAATTAAGTTTTAAGTTTTAGATATAGAAATGGGCACTAACTGAGCTTCATCTAAAACAACTCTATACCAAAAGAGCATTTGAGTCACCGGTATCTTTTTTTGGCTTTGATTTTTTGACATCGTTGGGATAGCTATTTCATAGGTCGTTAAAACAATAGAAGTGTCCTGTAGCTCATTGACATTAGTATTTTGACAATCCTTCCCATAAAGAACCTTGAAAGGAAGCGCATTATCTTCAAAGTGCACACTTATTTCATTGATCCAATTCGATAGTGTTGCCAGGGGGCATATAATCAATGTGGCTGAACTCCGATTAATACCTTCTTGATTTTCTGATACCTGGAATTGTCTTGCTTCACCTTGAGTTGCACTTATAAGAGAAAGAGTTGAAAGTGTCTTTCCCAAACCCATATCATCAGCAAGTATTGACCCGTTTCCTTCAGGCGTTAATTAATTGTTAGGAAACTGATCTTTATAGTCATCGAATCCAGTTCTAAGCCAATGGTTGTCCTGGTGCCTCCACATGATATCCAACTTTTCATTTAACATTTGTTCATTGTCAATCATAAAATTTATTGCTTGAAGTTGATGTGTTTTGAGAACTGTTTTGATTCCTCGGATAAGTTGATCAGCTTTCCAATCTTGAGTACTCTGAGATATTTGGAAAGAGCCTTCAAAAATTACATGCGGGATATTAAAAAAGATAGTGGAGTCGTAGTTCAGGATTGGACATAAATCGATTTGTGCAGAAGAAAATGCTTCTTTAGCAAGACTGATTAGTGTACTTGAAGAAAAGAGGCATCCCCAAAGTTGATACTGATTACCAAAAACTGGAACCAAGTAAGCATGAAAATAGAAAGGCTTCATAGGATTCAAGGCACTTCTTTGGTTTAAATGGTGAGATCCAGAGCCAATGTCACCCAATAGTGGTCCAATGTGCTGACTCTGCACTTGAGAAAGATTACCGACAAGGGTTGGTTTTCTTTCTTCAAATAGTCCAAAAATATGAACATTCGAATGGCCTCGCTGTAAAATCGTGGGGGTCGGTGAGTTTTGAAATCTTGAAATTACATTCATATAGATTTGATCGATTGTTATTGAGAACTGTCCAACACATCTGAGACTTGACATATTAAGTAAGAATAGTATATGAAGATAGTGGTTGTTAAAAGATGAATTGAAGCAAAAAATGAAGAATCAGTTTTGAATAAAACGACAAAATAACTTTTTAGCATATTCTATGCTAAGCTCATAATTCTTTCACATGTATTATTATTATCTTTTTAATAAATATTGGAAGTAAATCAATGATAACTGAAATGAATAATATGGCTTAAAAATAAATCTTGAGCCTATAGAGTAAATTTTGGTTTGTGGAGGAAGAAAAATTTTCTCAATAAAAATTTGCTTTATTGTTACATTATAATCACAAAATAGAATAATTTCACTCTTATTACACTTATTTATGTTTCTGTCTAATAGTAAAATGCTTTAGATGTCAGTTCAAAATCCAAATTGAAACTACTACCTAGAACGATGTCTTGATACTAACATACTTTTTGTAAGTCTTTGGAAAGACACTTATGGTGATCTCAATAATATTAAAATTGATTTTAATTGTATGTTTTATCAAATATCTATGTAGTCTAGTGTAATAATTGAGATACTACAGTTTAACCTTCTGTTACCAACTTGGCAAGAAAATATATGTAGATATTCTTAGAACGAATATCAAATTTTGCTTTCCACAAGATGGGAAAGTGAATATTATGATATGTTAAGTGATATGTTCAAGCTTTGCTCAATCTGTGCTCAGCTCAAAATCAAAGTAATCACCAAGCTCCAAGAAACCTGTGATTGAGTTTGGTTGAACCTATGTCTAACTGATTACCAAATCTTTGTCCAATTAATTTAAATCTGGTTTCACAATGAACTCCCAACAGCCTTCCAACAGCTTTCCAACCACTTCCCAACATTTTTAAATGAGGGGTATTGCTAGCAATACCCCCCCAAATTTTCTGTGGTGTATAGTGTTTTCTGTGCAGAAATAATAATCCTTACTTAAAATAAATATTGTCATTTAATAATCCTTATTATTGTCAGCCCTCAAGTAAATCGCTGTTGTCTCTCTTTATATAAATTAAATCATTTTTTTATTCCACTACCTTTACTTTTTATAAACCTTTTCTTTCCTATTTCCCTTTCCTCTTCTTCTTCTTTCCCCTTTTCCTTCCTTCTTCTAGATGACCAACCAACAAATACACTAGTAATATTAAAAAATTTACAGAATTATCATATCCACACATATAAAATGAAAAATCTTGCTCTGCCCAATATATTGACTTAGAAAGTTATACTTCGATAAATTACTAATTTTTAAATTGTAGCATTGTCCTGTATGCTTTCAGCAAGTTTAAAAATAAATAAATTAAAGTTAAAGTACAAACAATCTAATTATTATTATAAAATTAAAAACATTATCCTGTATTCTTTCAGCAAGTTTGAGATGATGTTTTACTTTTCATATTAATAATATAATGGTTTAGATAGTATTAAAGAAATATAGAAAAATGATAAGCAAAGCATGAGCTTATGTTGTAGACAATCCTTTAGTACTAGCTATAGGCCTTGACCAAGGGAGTTGGAGAAAACCCAGAGAGAAAATCCCCTGTCCCTTTAGAAAAATATAAGTGAGATTTTCCTGCTACAGTAAATTGGTTCCTGTTGTTTAAAGCCCCTTTTACAATACACTTCACTGCCTGATCAGCCAAGAAAGTAGTCTCCAGACAGACTACCAAACCAAAGAACTGAAATGTAGACCAATGACCACACCAGAGAAAGCAATGATACTTGATGTAGATTGAAAATCCACACCAGAGACAGCAATAATACTTGATATAGCTTTCAAGACTACACCAGAGAAACCAGTTGTCAAGTTAAGTTAAATGAAGAACTCAACTTGCAACAAACACATCCAATTGTGGCCAGAAAACTTTAAAAACTGAGTGAGGAACAATGATATATTTACAAGATAGTTTTATGATAATTTAAGTTTCCCCAAACTGTCTTATTCACTATATACACACAGACCACTATCTAAGAGCCCATTCACAACAATGAATTTGGCATTTTTGAGTGCCAAATTGCATAAAACCCCTCTAGAAATGCTTTCCAGCCATCTAGCACCAAGGCGGGCGGTCCACCTGATTTCAGGAGGTCTGCCTGAGACGGCCGACTACCCTGAAGCCAGAAAACTACCAAAAACCTCCAAAATTACCCAAAATACTTAGAAAAATAAGCTACAACTACTACAATCTTTAAAACACATGATTAAGCTATAACAACATTGGGACATGAAACGTAGAGAAAAATTAGCCCATTCTAATGGTACTAAGCACTTAACCTTAAGACTTAAGGTTAGAACCTTAATTTCAAAAAATAAAATATAACAGATATCTTTTAAAATGAAAAATGAGAAATAATCCCTTAAATACTTAGAATATTAAAAATTTCATCAAGAAATAAATTATGGATAATCCGGTGTGGTGATCCAAACCTAGGTAGGCCTTTGGAGTGCATATTTGAGAATATTTGGTATGTAGGGTGTTATTGGGGTTATGGTGTTATTAGTGGATTTTTTCATCTTTAGGTAATATTTAGTAGTGTTTATGGAGAATTAAGCTAGGGTCACTTATTATGTCTCAGCTTAATTTCCTTTCTTTTCTCTTCATTTTGGTATCCTTATGGGTGGTTATCTTGTTTTATAGGGTAGTTATGGTGTTGTTATTGGTATTTATCGGAAGTTTATTGCTTAGTGGTGCTAATGTAGGCTTAAGCTAGGGTCACTTATTATGTCTCA
Source organism: Hemileia vastatrix (assembly GCA_030280995.1). Classification (NCBI taxonomy): domain Eukaryota; kingdom Fungi; phylum Basidiomycota; class Pucciniomycetes; order Pucciniales; family Zaghouaniaceae; genus Hemileia; species Hemileia vastatrix. The sequence continues at coordinate 26,993,449 of JASXTE010000014.1, read as the reverse complement.
GATTATTTTCCTTTATTTTTATTTCATTTTAGTATGTCTTATGTGTATTTATCTTGTTTATTAGTGAAGTTATGCGTTTTTAGGGTTTTTAGGGTTTTTATGGGTTGTATGGTTATTTTAGGGCCTAGAAGAGGCCCGCCCGCCCCTAGGCGGAGGCCCTCCTTGAAGCAGGGTGCCTGCCTAGGCGCTGGTGAAGGGCTAAAATGAACTTTTATGCATGAAAAAGGCTGGAAAAGCTTGATTTTGGGCAGGGAATTGGTCAGGGTGGTCTGTGCACTGGCGGTATGATGCATTGTGGTCTTCCAACATTGGCAGGGGCCTTTGTTGTGTGATTTGGCGCTGTTTGTGCATGTCTTAATTGACATCTGTTAAGGAATTTGATATTTTTCTGGTTTTATTCCGTGGATATTGGGTCTGTGGGTATGTGGGTACTATCATTGGATAGCCCTGGTTTTTCTCTATATTTTATGTCTTGAAGACATTTTACGTATTCTTAGTTTTAAGGGGTCATTTCCTCATTTTTCATTTATAAAAGATTGCTGTTTATTTTTTTTTTTGTTTTACAGGCTAACCTTAAGTCTTAGGGTTAAGTGCTTAGTAACATTTGATAGAGCTAATTTTTCTCTATATTTCATGTCACAATGTTGTTATAGTGAAATTCCGTGTTTTAAAGGTTTTAGTAGTTGTAGCTAATTTTTCTAAGTAGATTAGTGGTTTTTATTGGTTTTCTGGCTTCAGGGAGGCCGGGCCGCTTCAGGCGGCATCTCCGACATCGGGCGGCCCGCCCGCCTCTGTTTTAGGAGGTTGGGGAGCGCTCCAAGAGGGTTTTTTATGCAATTTGGCGGGTACAGGCGCCAGATTGGTGGGTGCCCATGGGCTCTTAGTTAGTGGTCTGTGTGTACATAGTGAATAAGACAGTTTGGGGCAACCTTAATCATCATACAAACATCCGGAGGTGATCTCATTGTTCCTCACTCAGTTTTCACTGTTTTCTGGCCACAATTGGCTGTGTTTGTTGCAAGTGAGTTGTTCATTTAACTTAACTTTGGCAACTGTTTTCTCTGTTATAGTCTTGCAAGCTATAGCAAGTATTATTGCTGTCTCTGGTGTGGATTTGCAGCCTACATCAAGTATCTTTTCTGTCTCTGGTGTGGACTTTGTTCTACATTTCAGTTCTTTGGTCTGGTAGTCTATCTGGTGACTACTTTCTTTGCTCATCAAGCAGTCAAGTGTGTTAAACAAGAGCTTTAGCAAAACAGGAACCAACTTACTTTAGCAAGTAAATCTCACTCTATTTTTCTAAAGGGACAGGGGATTTTCTCTCTGTTTTTTCTCCAACTCCCTTGGTCAAGGCCTATAGCTAGTACTATAGGATCGTCTACATTTCTGTTGCCCAAGGTGGGGTTAGAAATTGCTAGTTCTTTGGAGTCTCTGTTTTCTTTGGTTGGCTCTTTTTGGTGTTTTGGACTGGAGGAATGCCTTCTGGTTCCTCTATTCCTGTGGTGACTGTCAGTGGGGGGGATGGACCTCCTTCTGTGATGGTTAGGAAGTGTGTGAGAATTAAAACTTGGGATGGTACCAAGTTTAATGGGGAGGATGTCAAGTGGTTTCTAGAGAAGTATGAAACTGCTGCTGGAGTGGATGGTGCTTCCTACCTGGACATGGTGAAGCAGATTATTTTCTTCATTGGTGATAGGTCAGTGGATAAGGAGATTGTGGCCATGTCTGGCTACAAGAGGAGGGATTGGAAATTGCTGTGTAGGGAAATGGTGGATAGATGGGGTGTCAGGTTCACTATGGTGGATCTGAACAAGGTTGTCAGTTAATGGCAATCTTATGGTGGTGTTGGTAACTTACATAATTACAGGAAGTTTCTGCTACAGTTTGATCCTGTGGTGGAATATCTGGTGGAAGTGGAGGAGCTGGCACATGAAAACGATGCCAAGGATGGTTTTTGGTCTTCCCTGGCTAGAGATGTCACGATGGATGTTTTGAAGGAGTTGTCAAGAAAGGAATTGATGAAAACTCTTTCTAATGGGGATCAGAAGTTGCCTGCCTTGGATAAGGTGAAGGAGGATGTTGAGGCCCATTTGAAGTTATTGGCTGTGGACACCTATCAGGAGGGGTGTGCCAAGTATGTCAGCAAAGTCAGTGAGGCTTTGGCTGAAGAGGAAGTTAGGGAGAAGAAGGAGGAGAAGAATTTGGTGCAGGTTCCCAAACAGGAGAGGGACCCAATGGTGGAGCAGCTGGCTGATCTGACAAAACAGCTGCACATTTTCGTCCAGGAGGCCAAGAAGGTTAATAAGGCACCTTCTCAGCCAAGAGATTTTGAAAGGAGGGCTGGTATGAGTGATTCTTGGGTTTGCTCTTATTGCAGTAGGAAGGGGCACAGGTCCAATGATTGTTGGGCACTGAAAAGAGATGTGTCTGAAGGAAAAGTGGAGTTTGATGGCAGGGTTTTTAAGTTTCCTGACGGTTCTTTTGTGAAGCCCAGTAAGGGGAAGGCTCCTGTTGATTTGGTCAGGAGAAGGGGTGGTCTCAATCAAAGGAGGCCAAGGTTGGAGGAGCTTCCTGATCAGGGGAAGTCTTCTGTAAAGGTAGATGAGGATGTCAAGGGAAAGGGGAAGGAGGTCAATAAGGTCTCTTTTTCTACTTCTTTTGGTGGTTTGGAGTTTTATTCTTGTGGTGGACAGTCAAGTGGTGAATGCTTGGCTGGTGTTTATGATGTGGAAGCAGGGAAGGTGGGTAGGCCTAAGAGCAGTTTTCAGGCCCAACCAAAGCCAAATGCTTTGAAGGGTGATCCTAAGCTGAGTGAAGCTAGGAAGAGGTACAGCAAAGAGGAGCTGTACAAGATGCAGAAGGGTATGGCTGACATGGGCCCCCTAGTTTTGGTGCATTGGACCTGAATGGTGAGCCAATGCCAATGGAGGTGGATTCTGACTACGAGGAGGATGTCCCTTTGCCTTCATTGCCAAAGCCTGTTGGAGTCAGAGGTTCTGGTGAGGGATCTGGTTTGGTTCCTGTTAATGGTAAATCTGTTGGTGGTGCTGGTCCTCAAGAATCTTCTAGGACCAAGGTGGTGAAGCAAAGAGCTCACTTTGAGAGGCCAGTAGTGTCTTGTCAAGTTAATGTTATGGACTCTGTCCTGGAAAGGATGAATCAGGTTCAGTTTTCCCTATCTTATGGGGAATTGTATGCTATCAGTCCAGGGTTGGCTGATAGGCAGAAGAAGTTGTTGACCAGGAGAAGGGTTTCTTCTGGTGAGGTAGAATACATTTGTGATTCTGCTGAAAAGTTTGGTGAGGGGTTGGAAACTCATTTTTCTGCTCCTCTGGGATATGTCAATGTCACTCTGAATGGCAGGGAGGCAAGGGCATTGGTGGATTCAGGTTCTCAGATAAACCTGATTTCTTTGTTTGAGGCAACTCATATGGGCCTCCCCATAAAAACAGGTATTGGTGGGAATTTGAGAGGGACCGGTGGCCATGTCACTGAATTGGTTGAAACTTCAGAGTTTGTGAAGTTAGATGTTGGAGGAGCATCAGGAAAGGTTCATTTTTACATTGCTAAAGGTAATGTAAAAGCAGTTTTGGGTGGGCCATTCTTGATGGATTTTCAGGCAAGAATAGGTTATCAATTTGATTTGGGAATCAGTTTGGAGTTTACTGGTGAAGACGAAAGGAGGCTTCACAAGAGGTTATCATCCCCTGGAGAGGTTGGTTGGGAGACTAGGCCTGGTTTATATTCACTGTGCCAGTGCATGGACTGCTGCAGGAGAAGGAAGGAAGTGGGTGCTGCCTCTGGTTTTTTGGAGGGCGGTTCAGGCTCTATTGAGAGTCTGTCTTTTTTAGAGTAATGAGGGCTGATCACCCTAGTGCTACAACCTCTCCCCAAGATGAGGAAATCCCAGGTTGCAGTAGGTAAGCTCCCTTGGATATATACCAAGTGGATTTTCAACTTTCGCTTTTTAATGTTTCTCTTCTCTGCAAGTATTCATCAAGTTTTTTATCAAGTCTCTGTTCTCTCTCAAGATTTTTAATTATTTATAATTCAATTTCAAGGAAGAAGATTGGTTATATATCTTTATTGAAAGATATGCAGAAAAGTTTTGGGGCGGTGAGACTGGGGTCTAAAAGTAAGTCCTCCCAATTGTGCACCAGTAGGGTTTCTTCTACACCTTTCAAAAACATTACCTGGGCCACACCTGTGAGCATTGGGGAAACCCCTGGTTATTTTTGTAGGAAAGAAGAAAACTCATGAAAAGAAGATAAAAATTTCAAGATAATTCATGAAAATCAAGAAAAAAATCTGAAGATAATGAAGAAAGAAGATGCAAAATATTTTTGTGAAGATCATCAAGATCTATTTTTGGGCCTCCAGCATGAGGTTAAACTTCAGAAATGTTTTAAGAGAGAAGATCATCAAGATATATTTTTGGACCTCCAGCATGAGGATAAACTGCACATTTTGAGAAGATGTGATTCAGAAGATGAATCAAGATTTGAAGATTTGGAAGTTGGAAGTGAGGATGTAGATGTGGAATTGCGAAAAAGTTTTGGAGTGGTGAGATTGGGGTCTAAAAGTAAGTCCTCCCAATTGTGCACCGCTAGGGTTTCTTCTACACCTTTCAAAAACATTACCTTGGCCACACATGTGAGCAATGGGGAAACCCTTGGTTTTTGTTCTGGGTCTGGTGGTGAAGAATTCCTGAAGATCCCTCAAGTTGAAGGTGGAGCGGCAAAGTATAAAAAGGTAGCGCAGAAGATTAGGCCTGTCAATGAGCCTATGCCTGTGGGTTTGAATCCACCTTTGAAGAGACCTCCTTTTTCAAGAGATCCGTATTGTACTCCTTTGGTGAAGAATCCTCCAGAATTTGTAGAGACAGCTAGGGTGACTGTGGAAAGATTGAAAGTTGTTAATTTTGGTCCTGATGGGTGGTTGTCTGAGGAAGAAAAGAAGTTGTTGTTGCACGTTATTGTGCTAAGGGAAAAAGCGGTGGCATTTGTTGAGGAGGAAAGGGGTGTATTGAAGCACTCTTATGGGGAACCTTACTTAATTCCTGTTTTTTGTCATGAACCTTGGCAAATCAAACCTATTCCCATTCCAGCCACTATTCGAGATGATTTTGTAGAGATTGTTAGGGAAAGAGTCAGGAATGGGTTATATGAACAATCAACATCCAGTTACTCAAGTCCGGTGTTCTGTGTAAAGAATCAGAATGGAAAGTTGAGGGTGGTTCATGATCTTAGAGCCTTGAATAGAATCACTATCAAGGACGCTGGTATGCCGCCAAGTGCAGAGGATTTTGTTGAAGCTTTTTCTGGAAGGTTGTGTTATGGTTTGGGTGATATTATGAGTGGTTATGATGAGAGGGAACTACTCCATACAGATTCAAGGCCTCTCACAACTTTTGAGACTCCTTTGGGAAGATTTCAGCTCACTAGGTTGCCTCAAGGAGCAACTAATTCGGTGGCAGTTTATCAAGCACAGATGGCTTGGATTTTGCAGGATGAGGTTCCTACTCATGCTGGTATTTTTATTGATGATGGTGGAATTAAAGGACCATCCACTGATTATGGTAATGAGGTGTTATCGGAGAACCCTGGAATTAGGAGGTTTGTGTGGGAATATGCAATAACTCTAAAGAGAGTGTTGTTCAGGATTGAAGAGGCTGGTTTGACCATTTCAGGGTCAAAATTCTGTTTTTGTTTTCCTGCTTTGGAAATTCTGGGTCATGTGGTATGTAAAGAGGGAAGGATTATGGCGAAGAAGAAGATTAATAAAATTCAGTCATGACCAAGGCCTAAAAATATTACTGAAGTCAGAGGATTTTTGGGTGTATGTGTATATGTCAGGATTTTCATTAAGGATTTTTCTTTGTTGGATTCACCTTTAAGAAGGTTGACCAGAAAAGATGCAGATTAGGAATGGACGGAAGAGTGTGAAGAGGCTTTTCAGAAGCTAAAAATTGTTGTTGGTGAAGATATAATTCTTCACAAGTTGTATTATGGTGTTGGTGCTGGAAAGATTTATCTGGAAGTGGACTCAGGTTATATTGCTGCTAGTGCTTTTTTGTCTCAGGAGGATAATACTGGGAGGGTCAGGCCAGTAAGGTATGAGTCTGTGGTGTTTAATGAGGTGGAATATAGGTATTCTCAACCTAAGTTGGAATTGTGTGGCGTAGCTAAAATTTTAAAGAAGCTACAGACAGTTTTGTGGGGGCAGCATTTTGAGCTGCAGGTGGATGCAAAATCTTTGGTTCAGATGATCAATACACCTAGTCTTCCAAATGCTCCAATGACTAGGTGGGTGTCATTTATTCAACATTTTTCTTTTGACCTGGTACACAAACCAGGTAAAACTTTTACTATGCCTGATGGATTATCAAGGAGGCCACCTACAGATGAGGATTCTGATTCTGAAGAGTTTGACGAAGATGTTCCAGTGATTAGGGCCAGCACAAATTGTGCTGAGGATTTTTCTTTCCTCCCCCATGAGGCTGAACTGGATGATTGTTCTGACCTCCCCCAAGAGGTTAAACTGGCTGGATCTGATCTTGATTCTGGTGATCAGGATGTTTTTTTTGATGAAGATGGAGTTGTTGTTTGGGACAGCTCAAATTTGGAAAAGGGTGTTTTTGTTAGTGAACTGGATTCTCACAAGGTTCAGTGGAAGGAGAAGGACGTGCCAAAATTTAAGGATTGGTGTCCTGGTTGGGCTGCTCAATTGGCTCATGTTCACACTGGTGATTTTGATGACAGAGTTGTACCCTTGGATGTTGTTTTGTTGGATTTTGAAGATGAGACCTGGGGTCAATCTGGGCTTTATTTTATTTTGGTGTAATATCTGTTGACCTTGGAGAGGCCAGATAGTTGTGATGATGATACTTGGTTGGCAATCAAGAAGAAGAGTCCTGGATTTTATGTGTCAGGAAGGCGCTTGATGAGAAGGAGACATCCCAATCCTCAAGTGGTGGTGACTCAGAAGAAGGGTCAAGAATTGGTTTTGAGGTCTTTGCATGAAGACCTTGGTCATAGAGGCTTTGGGGAGACTTATAGAAGAGTAGCAGACAGATTTTGGTGGCCGGGTATGAAGTTGGCTGTGGTGGGTTGGGTTCAATCTTGTGAAGAATGTCAAAGAAGAAGTCACTTGAAACCTAAAGAGCTGGGCTGTGCTACTGGTGAATCAACTGTTTTTGGAAGGGTCAGTCTGGATGCTGTTCATATTAAAGAGAGAAGGTATAAATACTTGATTGTTGCTAGGGATGATTTGTCTGGTTGGGTTGAGGCAGAGCCTCTGGTTAATTTGACTGCCAAGAATGTGGCAGAGTTTTTGAAGAAGGAGTGGATTTATAGGTATGGGTTGATGAAGTTGGTGACTGTTGATGGTGGGCCAGAGTTTGGTGCCAAATTTAAAGAAGTGGGGCTAGTTTTGGTTCTAGGGTTAGAGTGGCTACAACGTATTATCCTGAAGCTGAAGGCATGGTTGAAAGAGGCTACCAAGTTATCAAGAATGCTTTGGTGAAGATGTGCGGAGATAGTGCTGAAAAGTGGAGGCATTATTTACCCTTGGTGTTATTTGCAGATAGGGTCACTGTGAAGAGGACAACTGGCTATTTTCCTTATGAGATAATGTTTGGTCAAAAAGCCGTTCTACCAGTGGACTTGGAAGCTATCACTTATCTTGGAATTGATTGGGATGACGTGCACTCAACAGAAGATTTGCTCTGTGCCAGGATGAAACAGTTGGAATGTAGAGAGGAATGTCAGGAGAAGACATACTCTAGAATGATGAAGATTAGGAATCAATCAGTCAGGTACTGGGACAAGAAGTAAGCTCATAGACTCAGGAATCCTTTGAAACCTGGTTGTCTGGTTTTGGTGTATAATAGAAGTTTGGAGAGTCAGTGGGGAAAAATGTTTGCTGACAGATGTAATGGACCTTACAGAGTCAGATCTCAGGTGTCTGGAGGTTCTTATGTTTTGGAAGAGTTGGATGGTGCAGTATTGAAAAAGAGGGTGGCTGCAGACCAAGTGAAGAGGTTTTATCCCAGAGGCACTAGGCATGAAGAAGATTGACTCCGCAATTAGGATAAACTACGGACCATTCTTTAATTTTGGCTTTTTTTGTGGTGATGCTATGCATCTGTTTGTTGGAAATTTTTGTTAGAGGGTACCCATGGGTGGAGCTTCTAGATTTGATCTTGGCAAGTGTGGGGGTGACTGATGGGCTGGCTGCTCTTTCAACAGTTACCCCAGATTGACTGTTTCCAACCCTTTCTCTTAATTTGGTTGAACCCTAGTAATGGTTTATTTTCAAAGGTTTTAGTCCTCTATGACTTTAAACTGGAAATTCCTTTGGTTTTCATGTGCTGGTCTCTTCACTCTTATTGGTTTTGGTTTTTTGTGTTGGATGTTGTGTTTTTGTTAGAAGGTAAACAGGGGGGGCTTCTAGATTTTATTTTGGCAAGTGTGGGGGTAACTGATGAGCTGGCTGCTCTGTAGAAAAGTTACCCCAGAATGTCTGTCTCAAGTCTTTGGTTTTTTCCTTGTTGAATTCTAGTTCTGTTGTTTATTATTCAGGTTTTAAGTCCGCTATGACTTTAAACTGGTTTGGGACTGACTTCTTTATCTTTAGTTCTTTCAGATTGGTGGTGGATCACTGGTGGTCTCCCATCTTTTTTACTTATTGGAGGGAGTCCACCCAGTGATCATTTCTATGGACCGGACTTTCCCTTATTGGACAATTTATGGAGCTGGTCTTTTTTTGATTTTTGCAGTTATGTTTTTGCTAGATTGTAGTTTTAGATTATTTTCTTTTTTCTCTTTTTTTCTTTTAATTTTTTTATGGGGGTTGTTTAGAATTATAAAATCAAAAATATAGGGTGTTACCACATCAGGGTCACCTGGATGTGGGCAAGAATTGGTGGGGAAAGGCTCATCAATTGGCCAGGAAATGATATTTTCTTATTTTTAATTATTATTTATTTCATGTGTTTCTGTGTTTCATTATTTTTATTATCTTCTGAATTTCTATTATTATTTATTTCATTTGTTTCTGTATTTCATTATTTTTATTATCTTCTGAATTTCTAAATTTTTGTTTTTTGTTTTCTCTTAATCATTTAAAATATTTAATTGTGTATCAACATCAAGGTGCACTTGGATGTGGGTAAGGTATCAGGGGATCAGCTCATCAATTGGCTGGCCGATACCATTTGTATTATTTTTTATTTTATTTTATTACATTTATTTTATTTCATTTCATTTTATTTATGAATTTTTAATTTTAGTATATTAGTAGATAAAAAAAAATCTGAAATTATTTTTTTTAATTGTTTTATATTATTATTATGTTTCTAATCTTTTTGCAGGAGCTAATTGTCTGGATGATGAAGCTTCTGGAGGCTGGTCCGGATTGTGATGAAGTTTTTGTTCTTTGTTGGGATTGTGGGAAGCACTGTGTTCTTTGAAGTGCATCCTGCTGGAGAGATTATAGGGATTGTAATGGTCAGGAATTGGATTAGAGGGAAGTTCAGAGGAGGAAGAAGAAGAGGCAGGAATGGAGTGCTGGAGGGTGTGCTTAATGATCCTAGACATTTTCCAGTGGTCGTCTAACAGGCGCTTTCTCAGGGATTTTTCAAAGTCATTTAAAGGTCCGTGGAGGGCAAAGGCTTTTAGCATGGTGGAACACATGGTGCTTAGGTGTTTCTTCATGTCTCCATAATCCAGGGTCAAAGAAGTTTCAAGATGTTGGCCAACTCCAATAATAGATTCAGGAGGAGGGGTGCCAACTAGACAAGAAGAATTGGATCAGTAATTACTTTTGTTGAAGAAATGGGATAATTAATTTGGTACTTACAGATTGGAAGCTCATCAAATTTGTAAGCAGCTGGGATTTGGATCTCTGACGATTTTTTAACGGTCATAGTGGGTGGATCAACTAGGGAAAGATATGGATTCTCATGGTCTTCCTCTGAAGGATACTGAGAAGTTGAACTGGGATGCTGATGTTCCTGTGTCCTAGTTGGAGCAGTGAGATTGTTGTTGTTGTTGTGGTTGTTATTTCTGTTGGATTCAGCTGGAGGAGGTGCTGATGATGGAGTACCAGGGTTGTTAAAGGATGGAGCAGGAGAGGGGGATTTGGAAGCAGACTGCTCTCTTCTGGATGGAGAATTTGAAGATATGGAACTGTCAGAAGAGTAGTTGGCTGACAGAGGAGAGGTGTAGTTTCTTACTCTTAGTTGGTGACGAAGTTGTTGTTGTGGAGCAGTGTGTGGTGTTCTGGTTTCTTCTTAGGGTTCTCTGGCAGTTCTCTTAGAAATCTGGGAAATTTTGGTGTTTTTGGATTTTGGAAGGGTGGATTGCATTGCTCTGGGAGCAGTAGGAGGTAGTTGGGTTGAGTTGTTATTGTTGTCTGGATGAATTTGGCTATTTTCTGGCCGTTTTTGGAGGTTTTGGCCCTGATTTTCACTGTTTGGTGAGGCGGGTGGGCCGCCTGGACGCGGTCTAGAAGCCTAGGGGTTGATTTTGAAGCCTTTGGAGCTAATTTAGCAGTGATAAAAGCAGTTTCTTGAGAAGCTAAGGCTGGTCTTTTGGGAAGAGTGCGGGAAGCTGAGCTTCTGGATCTTCTGGAAGGAGCTGAAGATAGAGAGGAAGAGGATGGACAAAGTTCTGGAGACCTGGTAGGGGATCTGGAGATGTACTTGTGAGAAGGAGAAGGCGGAGGAATAGGATAGTGGGCATCTCTGTCACATTTCTTTTTTTTGGAATAGCAAGAGTCACAAGCCCTTTTGTAGAATTTGGCTTCTGTATTTGGAAGAGTGAATGTGGATGAACTGTTTGCAGGCATAGTCCCTTGGAGCAGTGAAGCAAGGAAGTGTAGAGGAGTCAACAGCAGGGGATCCAGACATGATCTGTGGTGTGAAAGGTGATGAAAAGGATAAGAGAAGATTTTGTCAGTGATGAGTAGAAGATGAAGTGAAGGCGGACGCTCCGTGGGTCTAGCTGTGTGTGTATTGCATGAAATTGGCTGGGTCAGATTCATGCAAGATTCTGGCAGTCCTCTATGACTCTAAACTGGAAATTTTATCAGTCCATCAAGACTCTAAACTGAAAAAGCTATGGTATCAAGTCAGTCCATCAAGACTTTAAACTGAAATCTGGTTTCTTTTAGTCCTACAAGATTTAAACTGGCTGGTTTCAAGATTTTATCATGAAGTAGTCCGTCAAGACTTTAAACTGAACACTGTGTTAGTCCCCCAAGACTTTAAACTGAGGGTTGTAAGTCCCCCAAGACTATAAACTTAGGAAAAAGGGTTTTGTTGTTGGAGTTGGTTTGAAAGATTGGTGGGGGGTATCCACAGGGGGAGCCTCTGAATTTAGCAAAGGCAAGTTTGGGGGTAATTGATGGGCTGGCAGCTCTATTCACAATTACCCCAGAATGTTAGTTTTTTCTCTGTGTCTTAATGTGGTTGATCTCTGGTTCTGGGTTTATGATTTAGGTTTTTGTGTCCCCCAAGACTCTAAACTGATGGTTTTTGAGTCCCCCAAGACTATAAAATGAGGATGGTCCCCCAAGACTTAAAGCTGAGGGTTGTTTGTGGTTACATCCTATAGAGGGTGTGGTCAATTTTTCTTTTCTGAATCAAACTCAAGTACTAGTGGAATTACAGAGTGAATCAAGAGATGAAATGAAGTGTTCAGAATTAGCCTTGAACTGGTGAATGAGGTATCTTCTGTTCTCAATGTCCTGTGGATCTCTAGCAGGAGTGGATTGGAAGTAGTGAAGCAGAAGTTTTTTCTGTTGTGATGTGTGTTGTTGGAACTTGGCCTTGATAGTGGGCAAGTGTGTTGGTGTTGGTGGTGCAATGGATCCTACATTGTTATCATCACTATCAGAAGAGGAAGGTACTGAGAAGTTATCAGTTTTAAAGTTGAAGGAAGGAATGAATGTTCTTTACCATCAGATATACCAGGGATGGGGGAACTAGTTGTTTTATGAGTTGTGGCACTCTTCTAGTAGGATGGAGATTTTTGATTAATCTGGGTATCAGGATGGATGGCCTAGATCTTTTGGTGCTGGCAGAAGAAGGACCAGGTTGAGGTGGAGGTGAATCTGTTGTAGAAGAAAGTGGACCAGGTCTGTGGCAGGTCTTCTTTCAGGAGTTGCAGACATCGCAGGACGTTCTGTATGGATGAACAGGTGGTGTCATGGCGCAGATTAAATTATTGTTGATGTAGTATTGGCAGGGGCCCATTTCAGAGGCAGATTTGGGAAGGAGGTTAAACATGGTGGTTGGATGAAGAAAGAATGCGGACATTCTCAATTGGAGGGAGGATGTGGTCTTCCAACATTGGCAGGGGCCTTTGTTGTGTGATTTGGCGCTGTTTGTGGATGTCTTAATTGACATCTGTTAAGGAATTTGGTATTTTTCTGGTTTTATTACGTGGATATTGGGTCTGCAGATATGTGGGTACTATCATTGGATAGCCCTGTTTTTTCTCTATATTTTATGTCTTGAAGACATTTTTTATATTCTGAGTTTTTAGGGGTAATTTCCTCATTTTTCATTTATAAAAGATTGCTGTTTAATTTTGTTTTTCGTGTTTTACGGGCTAACCTTAAGTCTTAGGGTTAAGTGCTTAGTACCAGTGATAGAGCTAATTATTCTCTATATTTCATGTCTCAATGTTGTTATAGTGAAATTCCGTGTTTTAATGGTTTTAGTAGTTGTAGCTAATTTTTCTAAGTAGATTAGTGGTTTTTATTGGTTTTCTGGCTTCAGGGAGGCCGGGCCACTTCAGGCGGCATCTCCGACTTCGGGCGGCCCGCCCGACTCTGTTTTAGGAGGTTGGGGAGCGCTCCAGGAGGGTTTTTTATGCAATTTGGTGGGTACAGGCGCCAGATTGGTGGGTGCGCATGGGCTCTTAGTTAGTGGTCTGTGTGTACATAGTGAATAAGACAGTTTGGGCAACCTTAATCATCATACAACCATCTGGAGGTGATCTCATTGTTCCTCACTCAGTTTTCACTGTTTTCTGGCCACAATTGGCTGTGGTTGTTGCAAGTGAGTTCTTCATTTAACTTAAATTTGGCAACTGTTTTCTCTGTTATAGTCTTTCAAGCTATAGCAAGTATTATTGCTGTCTCTGTTGTGGATTTGCAGCCTACATCAAGTATCTTTGCTGTCTCTGGTGTGGACTTTGTTCTACATTTCAGTTCTTTGGTCTGGTAGTCTATCTGGTGACTACTTTCTTGGCTCATCAAGCATTCAAGTGTGTTAAACAGGAGCTTTAGCAAAACAGGAACCAACTTACTTTAGCAAGTAAATCTCACTCTATTTTTCTAAAGGGACAGGGGATTTTCTCTCTGGTTTTTCTCCAACTCCCTTGGTCAAGGCCTATAGCTAGTACTATATGATTGTCTACAGCGTGTGTGGGAATATTTTTAGGAAAAAATCTTATCTCTTTACTCATCACCTCTCTGCTTCTCAATGTCTCATTGCCTTGTGTTTTATTGGAATATATTACTGTCCATTTCAACTATTTCTGGTAGTCTTTCTGGGACTATTATCTTCACTTTTAAAGAGGTCAAGAGTGTTTAATTAGAGGTTCTAGCAAAAAGATCTCAAATTTTCTGCAACAGGTTAATCTCATTTGTTTTTCTAAAGGAAAAGGGGTAATTTTTTCTGGTTTTTGTCAACTCCCTTCGTCAAGGCTTAAAGCTAGTACTATAGGATTGTCTACACCAGGGTTCCCATATCCCCCCAATCCTAATACTCACCAAATAATTCTGTAAAGCACCCATTTATTAAACAATTCCTTTTAAGACATATAAAAACAACAACAAATAGACCAACAAAGGGCTCCACCAATTTTGGAACACCACAATGTGTCTAAAAAATCTTCTTCCATTTGTAGCTGATTGATCAAAATTAATTATAAAGTTTATTTTACAATCACTGTTTTAAAAAAAATATTTATATAAATAAATAGAACATTTTTGATAAGGAACAAAGAAAAGTAAATTGAAAAACAAATCAAAAAACTTTAAGTTAACTGAAAAAGAATTTTTTTATAATGATTTGAAAGGGTACAGTAAAAGATACCTTAAAAAAATTCAGAATTAGAATACTTAGATTAACTTGTCAAAAGTGTAAAAAAGATTAACAAACCAAAATAAAGAGAAATGCAATAGCAAGAAAAATTTTCTTACTGGTAGTTGGATAAGGTCAAGAAAATAGTACCAATAATTCCAAATGATAAAGCAAAAATGTGATCAATAATTTTTGAAAAAGGTAAGTGAGACAGAGAAAGGAACAATAAATTTGGTGGCAAACAGATGTGGATATCATGATTTTTCACTGATCTCTTTTTTAAAAAAATGCAGCTCTCCCAGTCATATGATAAACATCATCTAAATTCCAAGAATAATGTTTCCAAGGCACTGTATGCAGGATGATCATTTTTTCCTATCCATATACTAATTCCAGCTAGAATTTACTTGGCTGCATGTTGTACAGATGAAGGTTTGTAGCATGCTGAATTTCACATCTAAAAAAAAAATTATTCCACATAATTCTAGCTACCATGTTTTATGTAGCTAAAAAACATACACTCATCAAATTTAAATTTACATTGTGTCAAAATTATTTAATTTTTGAATTTTTTTCAAGAGAACTATAATGTGCACCACCTATTTCTAAAATATGAACCTCCCCACAGTATTAAATTGGTAGATTTTTAATTGTGCAATTTTTTTGCCTTGACCTATTTCCTGATCTTACTTGTCTCAAAATATCGAAACACGATCAATGTTGCTGAAAGTAACATTTGATTTTGTTTCTATGTGTAAAAATGGAAGGCCATTTCTAACCTTCTGAAGAGCATTGTATATCCTATTTGAACACATGTTTTTTTATTTATGTATTTTAATCAAAAAATTTACTTTTTATTTCAGCCAGATTTCTACTGGCTGCTTTTTGGAAGCCTTAATTTATGATCCAAGCCTTTGAAATTAGCTTGGGTCCCTTACATTTCAATTTAGTACTTTTAGCCAGGTTTCCCTTTCTGAAAGTGTTTCTCACTTTTACATTTGCCAGCATCCCAGATAATTTACAAGGCTGGGAGGTAACCAAATCTGTATGCAATGCATGTTGCACACTCGCTTCCATATTTTATGCAGCTGACTTAAAATCAGCTGCATGAGATATGGGCAGCACATGCAATGCGCGTTGCATGCAGCAGCAATCACACTGCATACAACATGAATTGCTTGCAGCAGAAACGCCTGTTGCATGTGCTGCATGCAGTGCACTGCAAAGCCAGTTTTTATCTGGCTGTGCAATGCACTCAGAGAAACCAAAGTCACTGCAAGGGACTTTGGTTTCTAAAATTAAAGTGATTTTCCCACTAGGTGCAATCTAGTGGGTAAGTAAGAGACAAGTTAGACCGAATTTGTTTGAAAGTAACTTCAGTCTTAAAAACATTAAAAATCATAAAAAAAATGAGAAAGGTAGAAAACAAAACAAAAAAAAGTAAAATGGAAGTACTAGAAAAAAAATAAGTGCTAGTGATACCAAAAACCAAAGCCAATTTCACTTGGCTTGGTTATTTAATAATAATTTTTTTAATACATTAAATTTAAAATTCAAACACCATAAAATATATTAAATTTTTTTATATGAATATTATAAATTCAAATTACCCCTTTATTGTAATTATATTTATTATTTTGATTTTTAAATTTTGACTTTTAAGTTAATTTTTTGGAAATCCAAAATTATATTTTCAACTAAATTTTTGAGTAAGGTAAAATAAATTATAAATTTGACATTTCGTAATAAAATAAAGAAAAAAATTTAAATTTATTTAAAAAATATTTTTTTTAGAGGAATACCAATATTATAAGGCTAGAAATACTGTTTAAATTGTAAGTAAAAAAATTATACTTTATTTGTGAGGGGTTATTACTATTTTTGTAAATGTTTCTCAAAAACATTCATTAAATACTGAATTAAATTACTTTGTATGTCATCCAGGCTATCTCTGAAGCCCAGTAATTTAAATAATAAGTTACTGTAATTATTTAAAGGAAAAAAATTATGTAATTACAATAAATTATTAAACAATAAAATTATAAATATTTTATGAATAAATAAAATAATGAATATACTTAATTTTATTATTAAATAATTTTTATTACATAAAAAAATATTATATTCTATAAAAACATTGCACATTTCTACGTATTTAATATTTCTAAAAAATTAATAATTTTATTATTATATTATAAGCTTAATAATATTTCACTTATAAGGTAATCACAAATAAAATTAATATAATTTATATATTAAATCCAACTCATCAAATAATATTATCCATAAATGTTTAGTGCTTTTTTTGACTCTTAACTGTGTCACTAAAATTACTTAATAACTTAAAACACATATTTAATATAATAATATTAAATTCTCATTTTAAATTAGTTACAATTAAATTGATTATTTTTTTGCTGATTAAATTAGTTATAAAATTACCAAGTTAGTTAAAAATTATTAGTTAAATTCTCTGGATAACTGAATTAAAGTGATTCCATAAATTTTGGTGTGAAAATAACTTTATTTGTCTCAATTAAACCCTTTTCATCTTATTATAATTTTTTTTAGTATATTTTTTCTCATAGTTCTCATGGTCTTATCCTTATTTAGTTACTTATTATATTAAACAATTGTTTGGGACTTTATGGTGGGAAAATTATCTACTTTTTTCACAGGTTTAATTTTTTATTTCATTTTTCTTCCTCAAGGTGTATGTTTTAATTAAATTCCTTTGATCTTTTTGTTTCCCACTATTTCTAACTTTGTACATACAATTGAACTTCTTGAGAGGTATCCTTCTCTATAAAAATGTCTTACTATTCCCATTTAGCAATTATAACTTACATTACAACTATTTTAAATACTTATAAACTATTATTTTTATTTCTATTAGTATTACAAAAAATCTAGTATAAATATTAAAAAAATAATTTAAGGTTACTTTAAGTCTATTAATAATAACTATTGTTAGACACGCAGAGAAGAATTCAATTACTCAATTAAAATATATACAAATAAATCAAAACTCATTGTTATATCAGTCCTTAGTACTTGCCGTTGCATTTCTCATCTTTAATTTAATTAATTTTATAAATCCTATTTTTTCTCTCTATCGTACTACTTTTTTTTTACTCCACTGTAATTTTTTCCTTCCTTCTTCATTTTTCTCTTCATTTTTTATTCTTCTAGATGACTTTCCAACAATTGGGGGCCTCTACAAACAAAATTTTTTGACAAACGTCATAACACAAGGACCAGCTAGCGCAAAACTGATAATTTTTACACAACCATGTTTTGAACTTGGGTTTGAACTGTTTGATTTATATTTGATTAAATTATATATATTTTAGGATAATTTCTCTATCACTCTAGTAAGTAAGCCTTGGCACCTCTAAAATATTATTGTCAGGTTGTCTAGAAAGAGTAGGAAAAGAGAAATAAAAGAAGATATATAATAGAATGGTATGGAATAATTTGTTCATATTAATTGAGAAGTAGATATTAATTGGATTTATTGATATTAATACAAAATTATTTGATGAGTAATGACACTTTATGGGATTTAATTTATATTTAGTAATTTTATAAGTTAGTACTCAATGCGTGGCAATCAATTATTATTATTAATAAACTTATGGAAACCTTGGACTTTATTAATATTCATATTAGAGTTATAAGACTAATAGTTATAGTAATAAGTTGGGTAATATATAAAAAATATAATAAAATATGAGTATATTAAGTGATCCTTAAAAGAGAGGAATTACAAGACCTTTTATAGAAAAGAATACATTCTTAGTTGCTTTAAATGTATATACAAAAAATGATAGTATGTGAAACAAAAGACCAAAAGAACTAAATTAAAACATACATGTTTGAGGGAAAAAGAATGAAACAAATTAAACCTGAAAATGGATTAATAACTCTTCTGTATTAAAAACTCCAAACAAGTAATGAATACCTAAATAGGAATGAGGCCATAAGAATTGTGAGAAAAATATCCTAAACAAGTAGTATACTAAGATGTAAAGGTTTTAATTTAAAAAAACTAGAATTATTTTTAAGCAAAATTGTATATAATCAATTTAGTTCAATTATAAAGAGAAATTAATTAATTGTTAAAAATACTTTCAGTAATTAATTTAATTGAAACAAGTAATTAATTTAATTGTAACTTATTTAAAGTGAGAATTTAATATTAATATATTAAATATGTATTTTAAATAATTTACTCATTCTATTGAATCAATTAAGGGTCAAAAAAGCGCCCAATATTTATGGATAAAATTATATGGTGAGTTGAACTTAATATTTAAGTTATATAAAATAAATTGTAATTCCATTATAAGTTAAATATAATTAAGCTTATAATATTATAATAAATTATTTTTTTAGAAATATAAAATACATAGAAGTGCACCATGTTTTTATAGAATATAATATTAATCTATGTAATAAAACTTATTTAACAATAAAATTAAATATAGTAAATGTTTATTCATTAAATATTTATAATTTTATTATAAAATAATTTATTTTAACTAAAAAGTGTTATTCCCTTACATGATTTCAGTAATACATTATTTGAATTACTGTTCTCCTGAGATAGCCTGGCTGACTTCCCCTCATTCTAAAAAAAAATGCTAAGTATTTTTCTTTTCTAACTTTTTTAACAGAGTAGGAAGATATGAAATTTACTTTCCAGATATGCATGCATCATGTTCAGATGGCTTTTTTTCAAATCTCAAAAATATTCAATACCTCTTTTAGAAGTGGTAATTCTATCATTAAGAATTTTATCAATTTCTGCAGTTTCTGTGACTTCCTGAGGGTTTTTCTTAGGTCTTCCCCTTCTTTTGGGAAATAATTCACTGCTGGAAATATAAGGTTTAAGAAAGGAAATTGGGAAAACAGAATTTTTCCTATCATAAGGAGAATACAATACAACTTCTACTGCATTATCTCCAACCATTCTTTTAACAACAAATGGTCCTAAAAAAGGATCCTTTAATTTGTTATTGCCTTTTAAGTTGAAATGGAGAGTAGATATCAACAATTCATCCCCCTCGTTAAATTTGCTTTCTTTATGGGATTTATCCCATCTTTTCTTTTCATATTCAAATGATTTATCAATACAGCTTTGAGCATGTTTTCTGCATAACTGTTGCATTTGCATAAAAGATTTCACACCAGGGTGTAGTTCCAACTTAGGTAATTTATTATTGAGAATTTGAGCAGGATTATTTGGGACATAACATAACCAAAGCTCAAAAGGCTTTTTCTCAGTGACAGAATGAACAGTTCTATTATATGCAAATTCAAGACCAGGGAATAGAGTGACCCAGTCATGAGTAAATCTGTCATTTTCCTTATATTCTAATCCAAAGGTACAATACCTTCTTATCATATCTTCCAGAGTTTGAATCATTCTTTCAGCTAGACCATAAGTCTGAGGATGGTGAGCTGTAGAAAACTTTAACTTACATCCACAAATATCCATCAAAGAGGTACAAAACTCAGATGTAAATTTTGTATCTCTATCAGAGATAATGGCTTTTGGAAATCCAATAATATTAAACATGTAAGTCAACATTAAGAATTCTAATTCCTTTGTGGATACATCTTTGTTGGTGGGAATAAACTTGCACATTTTTGTGAATCTATCCACTATTACCCTACAAGAGTTATAACTGCCTTTACCTGCTACAGGAAGACCAGTGAAAAAATCCATATTAATTATTTGCCAATGAGCATCATGTGCTTCAATATGTTGTAATAAAATTGCTCTTTTACCTGTAAAACTTTTAGATTTCTGGCAGGAATCACAAGATTCAACATATAATTTTGTATCTTCAGACATATTAGCCTACCAAGAAGTGCTTTTGATTCTAATTAATGTTTTTTCAAGATCAAAATGAACAGCTAATATGACATCATGTAAAATTTTTAAGATGTTTTCTTACATAGAAGGAGGAATTAAAATTACATTAGTAAGCTTTCTTCTATAATAAATATATCCATCTTCAATAGAAAACTGTCCTTTAATCAAAGCATTTTGATACTTATTAGGAAGAGTTTTAATTAATGCCTGAATTGAAGCATTCTTAGGATCATTTAAGATGGTAACTAATTTATTCAAATAAGCATCTTAATCATATGAATTCAGAATTAATTGTAATAACTCCTCTTCCATATCCACTCTAAAGATACCACAAATATGAACAGTATCATCTTCAGGTACATAGGCAGGATTGCAGTCATTATTTGGCAGAGGCAATCTGGACAGCATATCAACATTGGAGTGAACATTTCCAGACCTATGGATAATTTTCATTCCACCTCTGTTCTCTTGAACATCAAGTTGTTACCTAAGCATATGTCTATTAGGTGTTTTTAGGTTTAAAGGGACTTCACAGTACTACAGTCAGTTACCAATTAAAACTTTTGGTCATCTAGGTATTAATGAAGCTTCTCAAGAGCCCAAACAACTGCTAAGCACTCTAATCAATTGACACCATATTTCAATTCACTATTTATCAAGGTTCTTAAAATGTAACAAATTACAACCTCTAAAGATTTATCATTAATAATTTTTTTTTATGAAGGGTGGCACCCAGACCAACAAAGCTTGAATCTGTATACAGTACAAAAGGTTTGTTGAAATCTGGAAGAGACAAGATAGGGGCTGTCATGTAACAATTTTTCAATGTATCAAAAGCTTTTTGACAGTCATTATTCCAGACAAAGGCAACATCTTCTCTGGTCAGTTTTTTAAGAGTTAAGGCTATGACCTAATAATTCTTAATATATTGTCTTTAATAGCCACACATACCCAAAAAACTTTGGATTTCTCTTATAAGAAGCTGGTGCCTTCACATTTTGAATTGCTGCAACTTTTTTGTTGTCTACACAAATTTGTAGGCCTGAAACAACATGGCCAAGGACTTTCAAAGATTGAAAGCCAAATTTACATTTTTTCAATGACAAATTCATATTGATTTCATCCGTTTTTTGAAAAACTATATTTAAGTGAATCATATGCTCATCAAAAGTTTTAGAAAAAACTATAATATCATAAATATACACCATGAGCCATCCTTCAATTATTTCCTGATGGAAAGTGTTATCCATGACTTTTTTAAAAACTGAAGGGAAATTTTTAGGGCCAAATGGCATTCTAACATACTTATATATTCCCATATGTGTAGCAATAAGTAAAAAATTTTGAGAATCTTTCTCAACTGGAGCTTGATGATACCCTTTATTACCATCCAGACAACTAATAAATTTTGCACCTATTGAGTTAATTCTGGTTAAAGGATAAATATCATCAACAGTATAAGTATTTAATGCCCTGAAATCATCACATAATATAGCCTTATCCTTCTCATAAGAAATCAGGACTAGAGAGATGACACAATATTTGGGGGTGACATCCACTTTCTCAATGATATTCATTTTAAATAATGTTGCAATATTATCTTCAATATCCTTCCTTTTTGTTGGAGAATCAGGATATGATTTTTTATTAATACTAGGAGGAATATCCCTCAAGTTACAGAATAAAGTAATTTTCATTTCTTCCTGACCACTTCTAAGACATGAGAACCATGAGCAAAAGCCATAGGGAAAGAGGTAATTGAGGCAATTATAAAATCCTTTTGTTCATTAGTTAACTGATCGCCAAAAGAAGCAGTAATTATTTCATTCAATAAATTATCAATTTCCATTGTTGGTCTGCCTTTACACTGAACCAGTGAGTTACAAGAATTTAACAGATGCGCAGAAGGTTTTCTGGGGGTGGAAATTTCGAATTTTTTTTTCCATTCAATACCAAGGTGAAACAATTATTAGCTGGGTCCAATTTCCCACCAAAAAAGACTAAAATATCATTACCAATAATAAACCAATTGCTTAAATTACCATTTTTTATGAAAACAAATTCACAAATAGCTCTGACAAAACCACCATTATATTTGAAGAATACAGAGGTTTTGTATTTGCCAATAGGACACAAGGTAGAGCCATACCCTCACCATTTTTCAGAAGTCATAGGTAATAATTTAATAAAATAATCCCTATCTACTGAAGCTAGAGCTTTTTCAGACACTACACTTCCTCCAGCACCACAGTCAAGAACTACCTCAACATTTTTACCATTAATGATAACAGGTACCTTCAAAGAGGATAAGGCTATTGAATTGTTAGTAATATCTTTAATTACTTCAGAATCTTCCACTAAAGATAAATCTAAAACACATTCTTCAGATATATTATCTAAATAATGGAAATCCTGTTCCAACATTAAAACATCTTTAACATATTCATTGTAATAGGAGATATTACTTTCATAGTCACTAGAAGAATTGTTGATATCAATTTCAGCCTCATCAGTGTCTTCACTTTTTTCAACAAGATGAATTTACTTGTCACAAACATGACCCTTTTGCCGTGATTTGTTACATTTATAACAAGTATTTTTTGCATATTTTTTAGGTGCATGTCACCGGAGGACCTACGCACAAGGTCGAGGATGTTCCTGAAGTGAGATGAGGGATTTAGAAACTTCTTCCAAGCACAGAGGAATGATTTGAGGAAGTGATTCAAAGGTCACTCGAAGTAAGAGCTACAGGTTTGAGGTATGTTCGAGAAGAATTATAAGATAGTTTCAAAGTTAATAGGAATTCTTAAGATCTCACAAAGGGTTGGAAACTCAATAATCAAAGGTTTAGGATTTAGAAATGATTATTGAGAAAATAAAAGAAATATAAAAAAACAATGATTTAACTTAAAGATTTTACCACTATTAAATGTAAATACGTTTTATAATTTAATTCTAAGGAATATTGAACCAAATACCCAAACCTTTTATATCCTTTATTCCTCCTCACATTGACCTCCCTCTCATCGCACCATTCCCATACCATTGACCATTACTAACATACACTTAATCCCTCTTCGCTAATATCCATCCATGCTCAATTTACCCCTTTTTAATCAATTAACAAACTTTCAATGAAAACTACTACAGTACTATTAGGTTGATCCTAGCGCTGTGCGTTGCTTATTGAAAATGAGACTAAGGCACCCTATTGAGAGATTGACTAATTTAGATTTAGAGTTTAGGCTAGCGCAGTTGAATAGTAAGTACACAAAGGGGAATCGCAGTTGCTATGGATAATTGCTTTCTGCACTTCAAGTATAGATTTAGAACTTGATATTATTGATTTAATGAGCTTCTTTTGCCTCGAGTGTCACGTGGCGCGTGACAGATGCCCAGGTATAAGAATCGCGAGCTCCGTTGAGCTTGAGCCATCTTCTCACACTAGTTTACCTTCCTCTATAATTTTTCTTATTTATTAATTTCCCCTTTATAATGAATTGTCCTACTCCCACACCTACGCCTCCACACCCTAAAGCGGATGGGGGGATGGTTACACGGCAGTTTTCCCAAGCTTGCACGGCTTGTGAAACTATGGAATACTTCTGTGTCAAAAGTATGGCAACTCAAGGCCTTTGCCAGAAATGCGAGTTTTGCCATTGGCGACAAGTGGCGTGCGATGCGTTGACGAAGAACGCGGAGATCGAACAACGATTTACCAAGACCAAGTTTTGGGTGATCCCCAAAACAAAAGAGGTGGTCGAAGACATTTGGGATGTCTCGGTTGGAGACAATTAATCGGTGGGGGAGAATGATAAGGAGCTGAACAACGAGATCACAACCTGGGTAACCCAGGCCACGAGTTCGAAACGGGGTGTCAAAGATGAAGTCGACGAATTGGTGGAGGAAGATGAGGATGAAGTCCCTGTTCCAGGGCGGACACCCAAGAAACGACGGGTGGTCATTGAAGATGACGAGGAGGAAAGAGAAGCAGAGGTAGAGGTGGCTCCAAGGTTGTTCTTAGAACCTGACCCCATCTTAGAGGTAAGCTTTAGTTGTTGTTTTTTAGGGATGAGGTTACTGATGAGTTTTGTTTAGGCATCGAATACCATTGAAGACCCAATTGGGGAGCCTGCGTCGCTTTTGCCAACTGAGGCAAACCCTCCGGTCACGGGTGGAATCGAAGAACCTGAGGACACGCTGGACCAGTTGTGGTCAAAGAAACCTCGTCAGGGTCAACAAGTAAGGTTCGCAGAAGAGTTGTGTGTGGAGGTCAATACAATTATCGATGCTGCTTACTTCGACGTGGCAGAGGAACTCTTGGAGATTGGAGAGGTGGTTCCGGTGGGAGAGGATGAGGTATTTGAGAAATGCAGGAAGGAAATAAGGGTAATTTTGGAGAAGATGAAAAGATTGGTTCGAGAAAAATTAAAAGAGAAAAATTTAAAATGAAAAGGAGAGATGTAAAGTAGTAGAAAAGTAGAATTGTATTTAGTTATTTTTTTTTGTATTATTTTATTGTATTTAAGGTGAATATTATTTTTTTTAAGATTTGGGAGAGAGAGAAATGTTTTAAATAAATTTTGCTTTAGAATTTGAAAGAAGAAATTAAAATAAAGAAAGAAAAAGAAAGAAGTTATTAATTGAAGGAAGTTTTAAGTTTAAAAGAAAAATTTATGTAAGAGAAGAGAGAAAGAAGAAACAAATGGTTGGTGATTGAGATGAGTTTGTTGAAATGAGAATTTAATGAAAGAAGAATTTGTTATTTGCGAAAAGTTGTTTATTGATTTTTTAGGAATTTTAGATAGTTGAAAAGACAGAAAAAAACAGAATTAGGATTTAAAGAGAATTTGTAAAAGAAGAATCATTTGTTCGAAGAATTTTATAAGGAGATTTAGAGGTTGAAGTTAAGTTCAAGGAAATGGTCGTGTCGTACAAGATTTTGATGATTTGAAGGAAAGAAAGTATAAAGAGAGAATAAATTTTAGAAAAGAAAATTTTAAAGAGAATTTTAAATTTAAGAAAAGAATGTATTTAGAGAATTGAAAAAGAAAAGAGAAAAAAAAAACATTTAGAGAGATTTAAAAGTTTTTTTATTTTATTTTATTATTTATGTTTATTCTATTTGTTTTATTTTTATTTTTATTTTTTTTTCATATTAAAATTTTATTTTATTTTTAATTTTAAATTTTATTTTTTATTTTTTAATTTTTAATTTTGATTTTGATTTTAGTTGTTTTTGGAGAAAATTTTATAGAAGGAGAAGAAAGAAAAGAAGAGAAAAAAAGAAAACAAGGCTAAAAAATTTAAGGGATTTTTAAGAGAAATAGAAAAAAGAAAGAAAAGAAAAAAAGAAAAAGAAAATTTAAAATAAAAGAAATTTTAAGGTTTTGGTTTTAAAGGATATTTCAAATGAAATGATTTTAGAAGTTCAGGGGCGTTAGAAACATTGATGGCTGGTTCCCAGGATGTTTTGTCTGAGTCATCGAGGAAGCCTTCCCATTCCAGGAGGTATTGAAGTTTCCCCTTGCGCATTCTTGAATCAAGGATATGACTTACTTCCCACTCTAGATGATCTTCTACTTTGACCGGTTCCGGAGGGGGTTGGTTCTTGCCCGGGTATATTTCTCGAGCCAGTTCCAGGAGAGATACATGGAAAACAGGGTGAATCACCTGCCTTTTAGGAGGTAACTTGAGTAGAAATGCAGTTTTAAAGACTTCAGTGTCGATTTTGAATGGTCCCAAGTGATTTTCAGCCAGTTTCTTTGATGGTCGTGTTTTTCAAATGTTTTGTGCGTCGAGCCATACTTTGTCGCCTGGTTTAAAGGAAGGAGCAGATTGTCGATGTTTGTTGGCCTGTTCCTTGTATCTTCGAATTGCTAATTCCAAATTTGTTTTAAGTTCTTCTTGGAGTCGTGATATAGTTCGAAGATAATGTTCCGTAGGATGATTAGTTCCTACATGGATTGAGTTGAATCGAAGATGTTGTCCATAAATGGTTTCAAAGGGAGATTGTTGTGTCAAAGAATGAGTCGAGTTATTATAAGCAAATTCGGCCAGTGGTTACCATGTGGTCCAATCGTCTTGTTGGTAACTGACATACATTCAAAGATGTTGTTTGAGGATTTGGTTAACTCTTTCTGTTTGACTGTCAGTTTCAGGGTGATAGGCCCTGGAGAGGTTCCTCGTGATATTGAGTTGTTGACACAGTTGGGTCCAGAATGTGGATACAAAAAATGAGCATCTATCTGAAATAATATCATTAGGTAAGCCATGTTTGAAAAATACATATTCTAGAAACAATTTTGACAAATCTTCTGCTGTAGCAGTAGTAGTGGTTTTAATGAAAATAGACATTTTTGAAAATCTATCTACTATTACTAATATAGCATCAAAATCATTAGAAGAAGGAAGTTGAGAAATGAAATCCATTGATAATGATTCCCAAGGTTTAGAGGGAATAGGAAGTGGTTGAAGCAACCCATGCTTCCAGTGACGGGGAGCCTTATTCCTATTACATTTGTAACAAGCTTTTATATAGGCCTTGATTTCCCTGGTCATACCTGGCCAGAAGAAATCCCTCGCTATTAACTGGTAGGTTTTATCAACCCCAAAATGACCAGCTAATGGAGATTCATGTCGACTGTTGAAAATCCATAATTTTATCTCATTGTTGTCGGGTATGACTACTCTACCTTCGAAGACTAGTAGACCTGATTCAATACTAAATCTTTTGGCCCCTTGCTTTGAGAGTATTTTGTCTTTTAACCCTAAACAATAATTGTCCTTCGACTGAGCTTCGAGGATGTTGGATAGTGAATTTTGAAAAGATTGAATTGTCATCGAATTAAGTTGATGAGTCGTTAACATTGATTCGTTGAAAATTGATTGCACATTTTCTGGGTTATTGTCAGCAAATGTGTCCCCCCGCTGTGGGTAAACGTCGTCCCGACGTGACAAGATATCTGGGACAATGGGAAAATTCAGACAAAAATTCAGCCCACCTGGCTTGATGCCTGGTTAACACTTTGGAAGACATGAAGTATTTTAAAGCATTATGATCTGTTAAAATTTGAAAAGGACTATCTAGGCTGAGAAGAAAAGAACGCCATTTTTTAAGACAATGGATAATAGCTAAAAGCTCTTTGTCATGAATTTCATAATTTAATTCTGCGGCTATGAGTTTGCGTGACTCAAAAGCAACAGTATGAAACAAATCTGTTTCAGGATTTAATTGGGAGATGACCCCTGCAATAGCATAATCGCTTGCATCTGTCTCCACTATTGTCGAAGCAGAAGGATCAAAATGTCGAAGAATTGGGGCTGTGGTGAACGCCGTTTTTAGTGCTTTGAATTCCTTTTGTGCTGTAGGAGTAAAAACAAAAGGGATGTCTTTTCTAAGAAGAGAAGTAAGATTGGAAATATTTTTAGAGTAATCTTTAATAAATCTTCTATAGAAGTTGGCAAAACCCAAAAATCCTTGGAGCGATTTAATGTTTTTGGGCTCAGGCCATTCCAGGATTTTCTGGACTTTTTTGTCATCCATGACTAAACCGTCAGTGGACAATGTAAAACTTAAAAAATCAATTGATTTGAGGTGGAATTCGCATTTATTATGCTTGGCGTAGAGACCATGATCTCGAAGACGATTTAGGACCTGTAGAACATGATGAATATGTTCATCTAGTGTTTTTGAGAATATTAAAATATCATCTAAATAGATGACTATGAATTGTTCAAAAACATCTTGAAAGATGTCATTAACAAAAGTTTGAAAAGTTGAAGGTGCGTTACACAATCCAAAAGGCATAACTAAATATTCAAAGCTACCAAATCTAGTGCGCATTGCAGTCAGTGGTTCATGACCTTCTGCAATGCGAAACAGATTGTAAGTGCCTCTAAGATTAATTTTAGAAAAGAAATTAGCACCATTGAAAAGGGTAAGAAGCAATGACATAGGAGGAACAGGATATGAATTCTTCTTAGTGACTGTGTTGAGCTTTCTATAGTCAACACACAACCTAAGACTACCGTCCTTCTTTTTTACAAAGAGGACAGGGGAGCAGGTTGGAGATTTACTGGCTCTGATGAAACCTTTGGCTACATTCTCTGCAATGTAGTCTTGAAGAACTTGAGATTTGTCCTTCGACAAAGAATAGACAGGAACTGCCGGAGGTACTGGGCCTATTAACTCTATTTGATGATCGTAGGGTCGATGATGTGGTAACTTATCGGCCTTGCGGATTGAGAAAACATCGAGGAAATTGTGTTAGATTTCTGGTAGAGTTGATTTATTTGAACTTGGGTTTGA
Organism: Hemileia vastatrix; assembly: GCA_030280995.1. Classification (NCBI taxonomy): domain Eukaryota; kingdom Fungi; phylum Basidiomycota; class Pucciniomycetes; order Pucciniales; family Zaghouaniaceae; genus Hemileia; species Hemileia vastatrix. The sequence goes on along the minus strand of JASXTE010000014.1, from coordinate 26,965,156 downwards.
ACTGTTTGATTTATATTTGATTAAATTATATATATTTTAGGATAATTTCTCTATCACTCTAGTAAGTAAGCCTTGGCACCTCTAAAATATTATTGTCAGGTTGTCTAGAAAGAGTAGGAAAAGAGAAATAAAAGAAGATATATAATAGAATGGTATGGAATAATTTGTTCATATTAATTGAGAAGTAGATATTAATTGGATTTATTGATATTAATACAAAATTATTTGATGAGTAATGACACTTTATGGGATTTAATTTATATTTAGTAATTTTATAAGTTAGTACTCAATGCGTGGCAATCAATTATTATTATTAATAAACTTATGGAAACCTTGGACTTTATTAATATTCATATTAGAGTTATAAGACTAATAGTTATAGTAATAAGTTGGGTAATATATAAAAAATATAATAAAATATGAGTATATTAAGTGATCCTTAAAAGAGAGGAATTACAAGACCTTTTATAGAAAAGAATACATTCTTAGGTGCTTTAAATGTATATACAAAAAATGATAGTATGTGAAACAAAAGACCAAAAGAACTAAATTAAAACATACATGTTTGAGGGAAAAAGAATGAAACAAATTAAACCTGAAAATGGATTAATAACTCTTCTGTATTAAAAACTCCAAACAAGTAATGAATACCTAAATAGGAATGAGGCCATAAGAATTGTGAGAAAAATATCCTAAACAAGTAGTATACTAAGATGTAAAGGTTTTAATTTAAAAAAACTAGAATTATTTTTAAGCAAAATTGTATATAATCAATTTAGTTCAATTATAAAGAGAAATTAATTAATTGTTAAAAATACTTTCAGTAATTAATTTAATTGAAACAAGTAATTAATTTAATTGTAACTTATTTAAAGTGAGAATTTAATATTAATATATTAAATATGTATTTTAAATAATTTACTCATTCTATTGAATCAATTAAGGGTCAAAAAAGCGCCCAATATTTATGGATAAAATTATATGGTGAGTTGAACTTAATATTTAAGTTATATAAAATAAATTGTAATTCCATTATAAGTTAAATATAATTAAGCTTATAATATTATAATAAATTATTTTTTTAGAAATATAAAATACATAGAAGTGCACCATGTTTTTATAGAATATAATATTAATCTATGTAATAAAACTTATTTAACAATAAAATTAAATATAGTAAATGTTTATTCATTAAATATTTATAATTTTATTATAAAATAATTTATTTTAACTAAAAAGTGTTATTCCCTTACATGATTTCAGTAATACATTATTTGAATTACTGTTCTCCTGAGATAGCCTGGCTGACTTCCCCTCATTCTAAAAAAAAATGCTAAGTATTTTTCTTTTCTAACTTTTTTAACAGAGTAGGAAGATATGAAATTTACTTTCCAGATATGCATGCATCATGTTCAGATGGCTTTTTTTCAAATCTCAAAAATATTCAATACCTCTTTTAGAAGTGGTAATTCTATCATTAAGAATTTTATCAATTTCTGCAGTTTCTGTGACTTCCTGAGGGTTTTTCTTAGGTCTTCCCCTTCTTTTGGGAAATAATTCACTGCTGGAAATATAAGGTTTAAGAAAGGAAATTGGGAAAACAGAATTTTTCCTATCATAAGGAGAATACAATACAACTTCTACTGCATTATCTCCAACCATTCTTTTAACAACAAATGGTCCTAAAAAAGGATCCTTTAATTTGTTATTGCCTTTTAAGTTGAAATGGAGAGTAGATATCAACAATTCATCCCCCTCGTTAAATTTGCTTTCTTTATGGGATTTATCCCATCTTTTCTTTTCATATTCAAATGATTTATCAATACAGCTTTGAGCATGTTTTCTGCATAACTGTTGCATTTGCATAAAAGATTTCACACCAGGGTGTAGTTCCAACTTAGGTAATTTATTATTGAGAATTTGAGCAGGATTATTTGGGACATAACATAACCAAAGCTCAAAAGGCTTTTTCTCAGTGACAGAATGAACAGTTCTATTATATGCAAATTCAAGACCAGGGAATAGAGTGACCCAGTCATGAGTAAATCTGTCATTTTCCTTATATTCTAATCCAAAGGTACAATACCTTCTTATCATATCTTCCAGAGTTTGAATCATTCTTTCAGCTAGACCATAAGTCTGAGGATGGTGAGCTGTAGAAAACTTTAACTTACATCCACAAATATCCATCAAAGAGGTACAAAACTCAGATGTAAATTTTGTATCTCTATCAGAGATAATGGCTTTTGGAAATCCAATAATATTAAACATGTAAGTCAACATTAAGAATTCTAATTCCTTTGTGGATACATCTTTGTTGGTGGGAATAAACTTGCACATTTTTGTGAATCTATCCACTATTACCCTACAAGAGTTATAACTGCCTTTACCTGCTACAGGAAGACCAGTGAAAAAATCCATATTAATTATTTGCCAATGAGCATCATGTGCTTCAATATGTTGTAATAAAATTGCTCTTTTACCTGTAAAACTTTTAGATTTCTGGCAGGAATCACAAGATTCAACATATAATTTTGTATCTTCAGACATATTAGCCTACCAAGAAGTGCTTTTGATTCTAATTAATGTTTTTTCAAGATCAAAATGAACAGCTAATATGACATCATGTAAAATTTTTAAGATGTTTTCTTACATAGAAGGAGGAATTAAAATTACATTAGTAAGCTTTCTTCTATAATAAATATATCCATCTTCAATAGAAAACTGTCCTTTAATCAAAGCATTTTGATACTTATTAGGAAGAGTTTTAATTAATGCCTGAATTGAAGCATTCTTAGGATCATTTAAGATGGTAACTAATTTATTCAAATAAGCATCTTAATCATATGAATTCAGAATTAATTGTAATAACTCCTCTTCCATATCCACTCTAAAGATACCACAAATATGAACAGTATCATCTTCAGGTACATAGGCAGGATTGCAGTCATTATTTGGCAGAGGCAATCTGGACAGCATATCAACATTGGAGTGAACATTTCCAGACCTATGGATAATTTTCATTCCACCTCTGTTCTCTTGAACATCAAGTTGTTACCTAAGCATATGTCTATTAGGTGTTTTTAGGTTTAAAGGGACTTCACAGTACTACAGTCAGTTACCAATTAAAACTTTTGGTCATCTAGGTATTAATGAAGCTTCTCAAGAGCCCAAACAACTGCTAAGCACTCTAATCAATTGACACCATATTTCAATTCACTATTTATCAAGGTTCTTAAAATGTAACAAATTACAACCTCTAAAGATTTATCATTAATAATTTTTTTTTATGAAGGGTGGCACCCAGACCAACAAAGCTTGAATCTGTATACAGTACAAAAGGTTTGTTGAAATCTGGAAGAGACAAGATAGGGGCTGTCATGTAACAATTTTTCAATGTATCAAAAGCTTTTTGACAGTCATTATTCCAGACAAAGGCAACATCTTCTCTGGTCAGTTTTTTAAGAGTTAAGGCTATGACCTAATAATTCTTAATATATTGTCTTTAATAGCCACACATACCCAAAAAACTTTGGATTTCTCTTATAAGAAGCTGGTGCCTTCACATTTTGAATTGCTGCAACTTTTTTGTTGTCTACACAAATTTGTAGGCCTGAAACAACATGGCCAAGGACTTTCAAAGATTGAAAGCCAAATTTACATTTTTTCAATGACAAATTCATATTGATTTCATCCGTTTTTTGAAAAACTATATTTAAGTGAATCATATGCTCATCAAAAGTTTTAGAAAAAACTATAATATCATAAATATACACCATGAGCCATCCTTCAATTATTTCCTGATGGAAAGTGTTATCCATGACTTTTTTAAAAACTGAAGGGAAATTTTTAGGGCCAAATGGCATTCTAACATACTTATATATTCCCATATGTGTAGCAATAAGTAAAAAATTTTGAGAATCTTTCTCAACTGGAGCTTGATGATACCCTTTATTACCATCCAGACAACTAATAAATTTTGCACCTATTGAGTTAATTCTGGTTAAAGGATAAATATCATCAACAGTATAAGTATTTAATGCCCTGAAATCATCACATAATATAGCCTTATCCTTCTCATAAGAAATCAGGACTAGAGAGATGACACAATATTTGGGGGTGACATCCACTTTCTCAATGATATTCATTTTAAATAATGTTGCAATATTATCTTCAATATCCTTCCTTTTTGTTGGAGAATCAGGATATGATTTTTTATTAATACTAGGAGGAATATCCCTCAAGTTACAGAATAAAGTAATTTTCATTTCTTCCTGACCACTTCTAAGACATGAGAACCATGAGCAAAAGCCATAGGGAAAGAGGTAATTGAGGCAATTATAAAATCCTTTTGTTCATTAGTTAACTGATCGCCAAAAGAAGCAGTAATTATTTCATTCAATAAATTATCAATTTCCATTGTTGGTCTGCCTTTACACTGAACCAGTGAGTTACAAGAATTTAACAGATGCGCAGAAGGTTTTCTGGGGGTGGAAATTTCGAATTTTTTTTTCCATTCAATACCAAGGTGAAACAATTATTAGCTGGGTCCAATTTCCCACCAAAAAAGACTAAAATATCATTACCAATAATAAACCAATTGCTTAAATTACCATTTTTTATGAAAACAAATTCACAAATAGCTCTGACAAAACCACCATTATATTTGAAGAATACAGAGGTTTTGTATTTGCCAATAGGACACAAGGTAGAGCCATACCCTCACCATTTTTCAGAAGTCATAGGTAATAATTTAATAAAATAATCCCTATCTACTGAAGCTAGAGCTTTTTCAGACACTACACTTCCTCCAGCACCACAGTCAAGAACTACCTCAACATTTTTACCATTAATGATAACAGGTACCTTCAAAGAGGATAAGGCTATTGAATTGTTAGTAATATCTTTAATTACTTCAGAATCTTCCACTAAAGATAAATCTAAAACACATTCTTCAGATATATTATCTAAATAATGGAAATCCTGTTCCAACATTAAAACATCTTTAACATATTCATTGTAATAGGAGATATTACTTTCATAGTCACTAGAAGAATTGTTGATATCAATTTCAGCCTCATCAGTGTCTTCACTTTTTTCAACAAGATGAATTTACTTGTCACAAACATGACCCTTTTGCCGTGATTTGTTACATTTATAACAAGTATTTTTTGCATATTTTTTAGGTGCATGTCACCGGAGGACCTACGCACAAGGTCGAGGATGTTCCTGAAGTGAGATGAGGGATTTAGAAACTTCTTCCAAGCACAGAGGAATGATTTGAGGAAGTGATTCAAAGGTCACTCGAAGTAAGAGCTACAGGTTTGAGGTATGTTCGAGAAGAATTATAAGATAGTTTCAAAGTTAATAGGAATTCTTAAGATCTCACAAAGGGTTGGAAACTCAATAATCAAAGGTTTAGGATTTAGAAATGATTATTGAGAAAATAAAAGAAATATAAAAAAACAATGATTTAACTTAAAGATTTTACCACTATTAAATGTAAATACGTTTTATAATTTAATTCTAAGGAATATTGAACCAAATACCCAAACCTTTTATATCCTTTATTCCTCCTCACATTGACCTCCCTCTCATCGCACCATTCCCATACCATTGACCATTACTAACATACACTTAATCCCTCTTCGCTAATATCCATCCATGCTCAATTTACCCCTTTTTAATCAATTAACAAACTTTCAATGAAAACTACTACAGTACTATTAGGTTGATCCTAGCGCTGTGCGTTGCTTATTGAAAATGAGACTAAGGCACCCTATTGAGAGATTGACTAATTTAGATTTAGAGTTTAGGCTAGCGCAGTTGAATAGTAAGTACACAAAGGGGAATCGCAGTTGCTATGGATAATTGCTTTCTGCACTTCAAGTATAGATTTAGAACTTGATATTATTGATTTAATGAGCTTCTTTTGCCTCGAGTGTCACGTGGCGCGTGACAGATGCCCAGGTATAAGAATCGCGAGCTCCGTTGAGCTTGAGCCATCTTCTCACACTAGTTTACCTTCCTCTATAATTTTTCTTATTTATTAATTTCCCCTTTATAATGAATTGTCCTACTCCCACACCTACGCCTCCACACCCTAAAGCGGATGGGGGGATGGTTACACGGCAGTTTTCCCAAGCTTGCACGGCTTGTGAAACTATGGAATACTTCTGTGTCAAAAGTATGGCAACTCAAGGCCTTTGCCAGAAATGCGAGTTTTGCCATTGGCGACAAGTGGCGTGCGATGCGTTGACGAAGAACGCGGAGATCGAACAACGATTTACCAAGACCAAGTTTTGGGTGATCCCCAAAACAAAAGAGGTGGTCGAAGACATTTGGGATGTCTCGGTTGGAGACAATTAATCGGTGGGGGAGAATGATAAGGAGCTGAACAACGAGATCACAACCTGGGTAACCCAGGCCACGAGTTCGAAACGGGGTGTCAAAGATGAAGTCGACGAATTGGTGGAGGAAGATGAGGATGAAGTCCCTGTTCCAGGGCGGACACCCAAGAAACGACGGGTGGTCATTGAAGATGACGAGGAGGAAAGAGAAGCAGAGGTAGAGGTGGCTCCAAGGTTGTTCTTAGAACCTGACCCCATCTTAGAGGTAAGCTTTAGTTGTTGTTTTTTAGGGATGAGGTTACTGATGAGTTTTGTTTAGGCATCGAATACCATTGAAGACCCAATTGGGGAGCCTGCGTCGCTTTTGCCAACTGAGGCAAACCCTCCGGTCACGGGTGGAATCGAAGAACCTGAGGACACGCTGGACCAGTTGTGGTCAAAGAAACCTCGTCAGGGTCAACAAGTAAGGTTCGCAGAAGAGTTGTGTGTGGAGGTCAATACAATTATCGATGCTGCTTACTTCGACGTGGCAGAGGAACTCTTGGAGATTGGAGAGGTGGTTCCGGTGGGAGAGGAGGAGGTATTTGAGAAATGCAGGAAGGAAATAAGGGTAATTTTGGAGAAGATGAAAAGATTGGTTCGAGAAAAATTAAAAGAGAAAAATTTAAAATGAAAAGGAGAGATGTAAAGTAGTAGAAAAGTAGAATTGTATTTAGTTTTTTTTTTTTTGTATCATTTTATTGTATTTAAGGTGAATATTATTTTTTTTAAGATTTGGGAGAGAGAGAAATGTTTTAAATAAATTTTGCTTTAGAATTTGAAAGAAGAAATTAAAATAAAGAAAGAAAAAGAAAGAAGTTATTAATTGAAGGAAGTTTTAAGTTTAAAAGAAAAATTTATGTAAGAGAAGAGAGAAAGAAGAAACAAATGGTTGGTGATTGAGATGAGTTTGTTGAAATGAGAATTTAATGAAAGAAGAATTTGTTATTTGCGAAAAGTTGTTTATTGATTTTTTAGGAATTTTAGATAGTTGAAAAGACAGAAAAAAACAGAATTAGGATTTAAAGAGAATTTGTAAAAGAAGAATCATTTGTTCGAAGAATTTTATAAGGAGATTTAGAGGTTGAAGTTAAGTTCAAGGAAATGGTCGTGTCGTACAAGATTTTGATGATTTGAAGGAAAGAAAGTATAAAGAGAGAATAAATTTTAGAAAAGAAAATTTTAAAGAGAATTTTAAATTTAAGAAAAGAATGTATTTAGAGAATTGAAAAAGAAAAGAGAAAAAAAAAACATTTAGAGAGATTTAAAAGTTTTTTTATTTTATTTTATTATTTATGTTTATTCTATTTGTTTTATTTTTATTTTTATTTTTTTTTCATATTAAAATTTTATTTTATTTTTAATTTTAAATTTTATTTTTTATTTTTTAATTTTTAATTTTGATTTTGATTTTAGTTGTTTTTGGAGAAAATTTTATAGAAGGAGAAGAAAGAAAAGAAGAGAAAAAAAGAAAACAAGGCTAAAAAATTTAAGGGATTTTTAAGAGAAATAGAAAAAAGAAAGAAAAGAAAAAAAGAAAAAGAAAATTTAAAATAAAAGAAATTTTAAGGTTTTGGTTTTAAAGGATATTTCAAATGAAATGATTTTAGAAGTTCAGGGGAGTTAGAAACATTGATGGCTGGTTCCCAGGATGTTTTGTCTGAGTCATCGAGGAAGCCTTCCCATTCCAGGAGGTATTGAAGTTTCCCCTTGCGCATTCTTGAATCAAGGATATGACTTACTTCCCACTCTAGATGATCTTCTACTTTGACCGGTTCCGGAGGGGGTTGGTTCTTGCCCGGGTATATTTCTCGAGCCAGTTCCAGGAGAGATACATGGAAAACAGGGTGAATCACCTGCCTTTTAGGAGGTAACTTGAGTAGAAATGCAGTTTTAAAGACTTCAGTGTCGATTTTGAATGGTCCCAAGTGATTTTCAGCCAGTTTCTTTGATGGTCGTGTTTTTCAAATGTTTTGTGCGTCGAGCCATACTTTGTCGCCTGGTTTAAAGGAAGGAGCAGATTGTCGATGTTTGTTGGCCTGTTCCTTGTATCTTCGAATTGCTAATTCCAAATTTGTTTTAAGTTCTTCTTGGAGTCGTGATATAGTTCGAAGATAATGTTCCGTAGGATGATTAGTTCCTACATGGATTGAGTTGAATCGAAGATGTTGTCCATAAATGGTTTCAAAGGGAGATTGTTGTGTCAAAGAATGAGTCGAGTTATTATAAGCAAATTCGGCCAGTGGTTACCATGTGGTCCAATCGTCTTGTTGGTAACTGACATACATTCAAAGATGTTGTTTGAGGATTTGGTTAACTCTTTCTGTTTGACTGTCAGTTTCAGGGTGATAGGCCCTGGAGAGGTTCCTCGTGATATTGAGTTGTTGACACAGTTGGGTCCAGAATGTGGATACAAAAAATGAGCATCTATCTGAAATAATATCATTAGGTAAGCCATGTTTGAAAAATACATATTCTAGAAACAATTTTGACAAATCTTCTGCTGTAGCAGTAGTAGTGGTTTTAATGAAAATAGACATTTTTGAAAATCTATCTACTATTACTAATATAGCATCAAAATCATTAGAAGAAGGAAGTTGAGAAATGAAATCCATTGATAATGATTCCCAAGGTTTAGAGGGAATAGGAAGTGGTTGAAGCAACCCATGCTTCCAGTGACGGGGAGCCTTATTCCTATTACATTTGTAACAAGCTTTTATATAGGCCTTGATTTCCCTGGTCATACCTGGCCAGAAGAAATCCCTCGCTATTAACTGGTAGGTTTTATCAACCCCAAAATGACCAGCTAATGGAGATTCATGTCGACTGTTGAAAATCCATAATTTTATCTCATTGTTGTCGGGTATGACTACTCTACCTTCGAAGACTAGTAGACCTGATTCAATACTAAATCTTTTGGCCCCTTGCTTTGAGAGTATTTTGTCTTTTAACCCTAAACAATAATTGTCCTTCGACTGAGCTTCGAGGATGTTGGATAGTGAATTTTGAAAAGATTGAATTGTCATCGAATTAAGTTGATGAGTCGTTAACATTGATTCGTTGAAAATTGATTGCACATTTTCTGGGTTATTGTCAGCAAATGTGTCCCCCCGCTGTGGGTAAACGTCGTCCCGACGTGACAAGATATCTGGGACAATGGGAAAATTCAGACAAAAATTCAGCCCACCTGGCTTGATGCCTGGTTAACACTTTGGAAGACATGAAGTATTTTAAAGCATTATGATCTGTTAAAATTTGAAAAGGACTATCTAGGCTGAGAAGAAAAGAACGCCATTTTTTAAGACAATGGATAATAGCTAAAAGCTCTTTGTCATGAATTTCATAATTTAATTCTGCGGCTATGAGTTTGCGTGACTCAAAAGCAACAGTATGAAACAAATCTGTTTCAGGATTTAATTGGGAGATGACCCCTGCAATAGCATAATCGCTTGCATCTGTCTCCACTATTGTCGAAGCAGAAGGATCAAAATGTCGAAGAATTGGGGCTGTGGTGAACGCCGTTTTTAGTGCTTTGAATTCCTTTTGTGCTGTAGGAGTAAAAACAAAAGGGATGTCTTTTCTAAGAAGAGAAGTAAGATTGGAAATATTTTTAGAGTAATCTTTAATAAATCTTCTATAGAAGTTGGCAAAACCCAAAAATCCTTGGAGCGATTTAATGTTTTTGGGCTCAGGCCATTCCAGGATTTTCTGGACTTTTTTGTCATCCATGACTAAACCGTCAGTGGACAATGTAAAACTTAAAAAATCAATTGATTTGAGGTGGAATTCGCATTTATTATGCTTGGCGTAGAGACCATGATCTCGAAGACGATTTAGGACCTGTAGAACATGATGAATATGTTCATCTAGTGTTTTTGAGAATATTAAAATATCATCTAAATAGATGACTATGAATTGTTCAAAAACATCTTGAAAGATGTCATTAACAAAAGTTTGAAAAGTTGAAGGTGCGTTACACAATCCAAAAGGCATAACTAAATATTCAAAGCTACCAAATCTAGTGCGCATTGCAGTCAGTGGTTCATGACCTTCTGCAATGCGAAACAGATTGTAAGTGCCTCTAAGATTAATTTTAGAAAAGAAATTAGCACCATTGAAAAGGGTAAGAAGCAATGACATAGGAGGAACAGGATATGAATTCTTCTTAGTGACTGTGTTGAGCTTTCTATAGTCAACACACAACCTAAGACTACCGTCCTTCTTTTTTACAAAGAGGACAGGGGAGCAGGTTGGAGATTTACTGGCTCTGATGAAACCTTTGGCTACATTCTCTGCAATGTAGTCTTGAAGAACTTGAGATTTGTCCTTCGACAAAGAATAGACAGGAACTGCCGGAGGTACTGGGCCTATTAACTCTATTTGATGATCGTAGGGTCGATGATGTGGTAACTTATCGGCCTTGCGGATTGAGAAAACATCGAGGAAATTGTGTTAGATTTCTGGTAGAGTTGATTTATTTGAACTTGGGTTTGAACTGTTTGATTTATATTTGATTAAATTATATATATTTTAGGATAATTTCTCTATCACTCTAGTAAGTAAGCCTTGGCACCTCTAAAATATTATTGTCAGGTTGTCTAGAAAGAGTAGGAAAAGAGAAATAAAAGAAGATATATAATAGAATGGTATGGAATAATTTGTTCATATTAATTGAGAAGTAGATATTAATTGGATTTATTGATATTAATACAAAATTATTTGATGAGTAATGACACTTTATGGGATTTAATTTATATTTAGTAATTTTATAAGTTAGTACTCAATGCGTGGCAATCAATTATTATTATTAATAAACTTATGGAAACCTTGGACTTTATTAATATTCATATTAGAGTTATAAGACTAATAGTTATAGTAATAAGTTGGGTAATATATAAAAAATATAATAAAATATGAGTATATTAAGTGATCCTTAAAAGAGAGGAATTACAAGACCTTTTATAGAAAAGAATACATTCTTAGGTGCTTTAAATGTATATACAAAAAATGATAGTATGTGAAACAAAAGACCAAAAGAACTAAATTAAAACATACATGTTTGAGGGAAAAAGAATGAAACAAATTAAACCTGAAAATGGATTAATAACTCTTCTGTATTAAAAACTCCAAACAAGTAATGAATACCTAAATAGGAATGAGGCCATAAGAATTGTGAGAAAAATATCCTAAACAAGTAGTATACTAAGATGTAAAGGTTTTAATTTAAAAAAACTAGAATTATTTTTAAGCAAAATTGTATATAATCAATTTAGTTCAATTATAAAGAGAAATTAATTAATTGTTAAAAATACTTTCAGTAATTAATTTAATTGAAACAAGTAATTAATTTAATTGTAACTTATTTAAAGTGAGAATTTAATATTAATATATTAAATATGTATTTTAAATAATTTACTCATTCTATTGAATCAATTAAGGGTCAAAAAAGCGCCCAATATTTATGGATAAAATTATATGGTGAGTTGAACTTAATATTTAAGTTATATAAAATAAATTGTAATTCCATTATAAGTTAAATATAATTAAGCTTATAATATTATAATAAATTATTTTTTTAGAAATATAAAATACATAGAAGTGCACCATGTTTTTATAGAATATAATATTAATCTATGTAATAAAACTTATTTAACAATAAAATTAAATATAGTAAATGTTTATTCATTAAATATTTATAATTTTATTATAAAATAATTTATTTTAACTAAAAAGTGTTATTCCCTTACATGATTTCAGTAATACATTATTTGAATTACTGTTCTCCTGAGATAGCCTGGCTGACTTCCCCTCATTCTAAAAAAAAATGCTAAGTATTTTTCTTTTCTAACTTTTTTAACAGAGTAGGAAGATATGAAATTTACTTTCCAGATATGCATGCATCATGTTCAGATGGCTTTTTTTCAAATCTCAAAAATATTCAATACCTCTTTTAGAAGTGGTAATTCTATCATTAAGAATTTTATCAATTTCTGCAGTTTCTGTGACTTCCTGAGGGTTTTTCTTAGGTCTTCCCCTTCTTTTGGGAAATAATTCACTGCTGGAAATATAAGGTTTAAGAAAGGAAATTGGGAAAACAGAATTTTTCCTATCATAAGGAGAATACAATACAACTTCTACTGCATTATCTCCAACCATTCTTTTAACAACAAATGGTCCTAAAAAAGGATCCTTTAATTTGTTATTGCCTTTTAAGTTGAAATGGAGAGTAGATATCAACAATTCATCCCCCTCGTTAAATTTGCTTTCTTTATGGGATTTATCCCATCTTTTCTTTTCATATTCAAATGATTTATCAATACAGCTTTGAGCATGTTTTCTGCATAACTGTTGCATTTGCATAAAAGATTTCACACCAGGGTGTAGTTCCAACTTAGGTAATTTATTATTGAGAATTTGAGCAGGATTATTTGGGACATAACATAACCAAAGCTCAAAAGGCTTTTTCTCAGTGACAGAATGAACAGTTCTATTATATGCAAATTCAAGACCAGGGAATAGAGTGACCCAGTCATGAGTAAATCTGTCATTTTCCTTATATTCTAATCCAAAGGTACAATACCTTCTTATCATATCTTCCAGAGTTTGAATCATTCTTTCAGCTAGACCATAAGTCTGAGGATGGTGAGCTGTAGAAAACTTTAACTTACATCCACAAATATCCATCAAAGAGGTACAAAACTCAGATGTAAATTTTGTATCTCTATCAGAGATAATGGCTTTTGGAAATCCAATAATATTAAACATGTAAGTCAACATTAAGAATTCTAATTCCTTTGTGGATACATCTTTGTTGGTGGGAATAAACTTGCACATTTTTGTGAATCTATCCACTATTACCCTACAAGAGTTATAACTGCCTTTACCTGCTACAGGAAGACCAGTGAAAAAATCCATATTAATTATTTGCCAATGAGCATCATGTGCTTCAATATGTTGTAATAAAATTGCTCTTTTACCTGTAAAACTTTTAGATTTCTGGCAGGAATCACAAGATTCAACATATAATTTTGTATCTTCAGACATATTAGCCTACCAAGAAGTGCTTTTGATTCTAATTAATGTTTTTTCAAGATCAAAATGAACAGCTAATATGACATCATGTAAAATTTTTAAGATGTTTTCTTACATAGAAGGAGGAATTAAAATTACATTAGTAAGCTTTCTTCTATAATAAATATATCCATCTTCAATAGAAAACTGTCCTTTAATCAAAGCATTTTGATACTTATTAGGAAGAGTTTTAATTAATGCCTGAATTGAAGCATTCTTAGGATCATTTAAGATGGTAACTAATTTATTCAAATAAGCATCTTAATCATATGAATTCAGAATTAATTGTAATAACTCCTCTTCCATATCCACTCTAAAGATACCACAAATATGAACAGTATCATCTTCAGGTACATAGGCAGGATTGCAGTCATTATTTGGCAGAGGCAATCTGGACAGCATATCAACATTGGAGTGAACATTTCCAGACCTATGGATAATTTTCATTCCACCTCTGTTCTCTTGAACATCAAGTTGTTACCTAAGCATATGTCTATTAGGTGTTTTTAGGTTTAAAGGGACTTCACAGTACTACAGTCAGTTACCAATTAAAACTTTTGGTCATCTAGGTATTAATGAAGCTTCTCAAGAGCCCAAACAACTGCTAAGCACTCTAATCAATTGACACCATATTTCAATTCACTATTTATCAAGGTTCTTAAAATGTAACAAATTACAACCTCTAAAGATTTATCATTAATAATTTTTTTTTATGAAGGGTGGCACCCAGACCAACAAAGCTTGAATCTGTATACAGTACAAAAGGTTTGTTGAAATCTGGAAGAGACAAGATAGGGGCTGTCATGTAACAATTTTTCAATGTATCAAAAGCTTTTTGACAGTCATTATTCCAGACAAAGGCAACATCTTCTCTGGTCAGTTTTTTAAGAGTTAAGGCTATGACCTAATAATTCTTAATATATTGTCTTTAATAGCCACACATACCCAAAAAACTTTGGATTTCTCTTATAAGAAGCTGGTGCCTTCACATTTTGAATTGCTGCAACTTTTTTGTTGTCTACACAAATTTGTAGGCCTGAAACAACATGGCCAAGGACTTTCAAAGATTGAAAGCCAAATTTACATTTTTTCAATGACAAATTCATATTGATTTCATCCGTTTTTTGAAAAACTATATTTAAGTGAATCATATGCTCATCAAAAGTTTTAGAAAAAACTATAATATCATAAATATACACCATGAGCCATCCTTCAATTATTTCCTGATGGAAAGTGTTATCCATGACTTTTTTAAAAACTGAAGGGAAATTTTTAGGGCCAAATGGCATTCTAACATACTTATATATTCCCATATGTGTAGCAATAAGTAAAAAATTTTGAGAATCTTTCTCAACTGGAGCTTGATGATACCCTTTATTACCATCCAGACAACTAATAAATTTTGCACCTATTGAGTTAATTCTGGTTAAAGGATAAATATCATCAACAGTATAAGTATTTAATGCCCTGAAATCATCACATAATATAGCCTTATCCTTCTCATAAGAAATCAGGACTAGAGAGATGACACAATATTTGGGGGTGACATCCACTTTCTCAATGATATTCATTTTAAATAATGTTGCAATATTATCTTCAATATCCTTCCTTTTTGTTGGAGAATCAGGATATGATTTTTTATTAATACTAGGAGGAATATCCCTCAAGTTACAGAATAAAGTAATTTTCATTTCTTCCTGACCACTTCTAAGACATGAGAACCATGAGCAAAAGCCATAGGGAAAGAGGTAATTGAGGCAATTATAAAATCCTTTTGTTCATTAGTTAACTGATCGCCAAAAGAAGCAGTAATTATTTCATTCAATAAATTATCAATTTCCATTGTTGGTCTGCCTTTACACTGAACCAGTGAGTTACAAGAATTTAACAGATGCGCAGAAGGTTTTCTGGGGGTGGAAATTTCGAATTTTTTTTTCCATTCAATACCAAGGTGAAACAATTATTAGCTGGGTCCAATTTCCCACCAAAAAAGACTAAAATATCATTACCAATAATAAACCAATTGCTTAAATTACCATTTTTTATGAAAACAAATTCACAAATAGCTCTGACAAAACCACCATTATATTTGAAGAATACAGAGGTTTTGTATTTGCCAATAGGACACAAGGTAGAGCCATACCCTCACCATTTTTCAGAAGTCATAGGTAATAATTTAATAAAATAATCCCTATCTACTGAAGCTAGAGCTTTTTCAGACACTACACTTCCTCCAGCACCACAGTCAAGAACTACCTCAACATTTTTACCATTAATGATAACAGGTACCTTCAAAGAGGATAAGGCTATTGAATTGTTAGTAATATCTTTAATTACTTCAGAATCTTCCACTAAAGATAAATCTAAAACACATTCTTCAGATATATTATCTAAATAATGGAAATCCTGTTCCAACATTAAAACATCTTTAACATATTCATTGTAATAGGAGATATTACTTTCATAGTCACTAGAAGAATTGTTGATATCAATTTCAGCCTCATCAGTGTCTTCACTTTTTTCAACAAGATGAATTTACTTGTCACAAACATGACCCTTTTGCCGTGATTTGTTACATTTATAACAAGTATTTTTTGCATATTTTTTAGGTGCATGTCACCGGAGGACCTACGCACAAGGTCGAGGATGTTCCTGAAGTGAGATGAGGGATTTAGAAACTTCTTCCAAGCACAGAGGAATGATTTGAGGAAGTGATTCAAAGGTCACTCGAAGTAAGAGCTACAGGTTTGAGGTATGTTCGAGAAGAATTATAAGATAGTTTCAAAGTTAATAGGAATTCTTAAGATCTCACAAAGGGTTGGAAACTCAATAATCAAAGGTTTAGGATTTAGAAATGATTATTGAGAAAATAAAAGAAATATAAAAAAACAATGATTTAACTTAAAGATTTTACCACTATTAAATGTAAATACGTTTTATAATTTAATTCTAAGGAATATTGAACCAAATACCCAAACCTTTTATATCCTTTATTCCTCCTCGCATTGACCTCCCTCTCATCGCACCATTCCCATACCATTGACCATTACTAACATACACTTAATCCCTCTTCGCTAATATCCATCCATGCTCAATTTACCCCTTTTTAATCAATTAACAAACTTTCAATGAAAACTACTACAGTACTATTAGGTTGATCCTAGCGCTGTGCGTTGCTTATTGAAAATGAGACTAAGGCACCCTATTGAGAGATTGACTAATTTAGATTTAGAGTTTAGGCTAGCGCAGTTGAATAGTAAGTACACAAAGGGGAATCGCAGTTGCTATGGATAATTGCTTTCTGCACTTCAAGTATAGATTTAGAACTTGATATTATTGATTTAATGAGCTTCTTTTGCCTCGAGTGTCACGTGGCGCGTGACAGATGCCCAGGTATAAGAATCGCGAGCTCCGTTGAGCTTGAGCCATCTTCTCACACTAGTTTACCTTCCTCTATAATTTTTCTTATTTATTAATTTCCCCTTTATAATGAATTGTCCTACTCCCACACCTACGCCTCCACACCCTAAAGCGGATGGGGGGATGGTTACACGGCAGTTTTCCCAAGCTTGCACGGCTTGTGAAACTATGGAATACTTCTGTGTCAAAAGTATGGCAACTCAAGGCCTTTGCCAGAAATGCGAGTTTTGCCATTGGCGACAAGTGGCGTGCGATGCGTTGACGAAGAACGCGGAGATCGAACAACGATTTACCAAGACCAAGTTTTGGGTGATCCCCAAAACAAAAGAGGTGGTCGAAGACATTTGGGATGTCTCGGTTGGAGACAATTAATCGGTGGGGGAGAATGATAAGGAGCTGAACAACGAGATCACAACCTGGGTAACCCAGGCCACGAGTTCGAAACGGGGTGTCAAAGATGAAGTCGACGAATTGGTGGAGGAAGATGAGGATGAAGTCCCTGTTCCAGGGCGGACACCCAAGAAACGACGGGTGGTCATTGAAGATGACGAGGAGGAAAGAGAAGCAGAGGTAGAGGTGGCTCCAAGGTTGTTCTTAGAACCTGACCCCATCTTAGAGGTAAGCTTTAGTTGTTGTTTTTTAGGGATGAGGTTACTGATGAGTTTTGTTTAGGCATCGAATACCATTGAAGACCCAATTGGGGAGCCTGCGTCGCTTTTGCCAACTGAGGCAAACCCTCCGGTCACGGGTGGAATCGAAGAACCTGAGGACACGCTGGACCAGTTGTGGTCAAAGAAACCTCGTCAGGGTCAACAAGTAAGGTTCGCAGAAGAGTTGTGTGTGGAGGTCAATACAATTATCGATGCTGCTTACTTCGACGTGGCAGAGGAACTCTTGGAGATTGGAGAGGTGGTTCCGGTGGGAGAGGAGGAGGTATTTGAGAAATGCAGGAAGGAAATAAGGGTAATTTTGGAGAAGATGAAAAGATTGGTTCGAGAAAAATTAAAAGAGAAAAATTTAAAATGAAAAGGAGAGATGTAAAGTAGTAGAAAAGTAGAATTGTATTTAGTTTTTTTTTTTTTGTATCATTTTATTGTATTTAAGGTGAATATTATTTTTTTTAAGATTTGGGAGAGAGAGAAATGTTTTAAATAAATTTTGCTTTAGAATTTGAAAGAAGAAATTAAAATAAAGAAAGAAAAAGAAAGAAGTTATTAATTGAAGGAAGTTTTAAGTTTAAAAGAAAAATTTATGTAAGAGAAGAGAGAAAGAAGAAACAAATGGTTGGTGATTGAGATGAGTTTGTTGAAATGAGAATTTAATGAAAGAAGAATTTGTTATTTGCGAAAAGTTGTTTATTGATTTTTTAGGAATTTTAGATAGTTGAAAAGACAGAAAAAAACAGAATTAGGATTTAAAGAGAATTTGTAAAAGAAGAATCATTTGTTCGAAGAATTTTATAAGGAGATTTAGAGGTTGAAGTTAAGTTCAAGGAAATGGTCGTGTCGTACAAGATTTTGATGATTTGAAGGAAAGAAAGTATAAAGAGAGAATAAATTTTAGAAAAGAAAATTTTAAAGAGAATTTTAAATTTAAGAAAAGAATGTATTTAGAGAATTGAAAAAGAAAAGAGAAAAAAAAAACATTTAGAGAGATTTAAAAGTTTTTTTATTTTATTTTATTATTTATGTTTATTCTATTTGTTTTATTTTTATTTTTATTTTTTTTTCATATTAAAATTTTATTTTATTTTTAATTTTAAATTTTATTTTTTATTTTTTAATTTTTAATTTTGATTTTGATTTTAGTTGTTTTTGGAGAAAATTTTATAGAAGGAGAAGAAAGAAAAGAAGAGAAAAAAAGAAAACAAGGCTAAAAAATTTAAGGGATTTTTAAGAGAAATAGAAAAAAGAAAGAAAAGAAAAAAAGAAAAAGAAAATTTAAAATAAAAGAAATTTTAAGGTTTTGGTTTTAAAGGATATTTCAAATGAAATGATTTTAGAAGTTCAGGGGAGTTAGAAACATTGATGGCTGGTTCCCAGGATGTTTTGTCTGAGTCATCGAGGAAGCCTTCCCATTCCAGGAGGTATTGAAGTTTCCCCTTGCGCATTCTTGAATCAAGGATATGACTTACTTCCCACTCTAGATGATCTTCTACTTTGACCGGTTCCGGAGGGGGTTGGTTCTTGCCCGGGTATATTTCTCGAGCCAGTTCCAGGAGAGATACATGGAAAACAGGGTGAATCACCTGCCTTTTAGGAGGTAACTTGAGTAGAAATGCAGTTTTAAAGACTTCAGTGTCGATTTTGAATGGTCCCAAGTGATTTTCAGCCAGTTTCTTTGATGGTCGTGTTTTTCAAATGTTTTGTGCGTCGAGCCATACTTTGTCGCCTGGTTTAAAGGAAGGAGCAGATTGTCGATGTTTGTTGGCCTGTTCCTTGTATCTTCGAATTGCTAATTCCAAATTTGTTTTAAGTTCTTCTTGGAGTCGTGATATAGTTCGAAGATAATGTTCCGTAGGATGATTAGTTCCTACATGGATTGAGTTGAATCGAAGATGTTGTCCATAAATGGTTTCAAAGGGAGATTGTTGTGTCAAAGAATGAGTCGAGTTATTATAAGCAAATTCGGCCAGTGGTTACCATGTGGTCCAATCGTCTTGTTGGTAACTGACATACATTCAAAGATGTTGTTTGAGGATTTGGTTAACTCTTTCTGTTTGACTGTCAGTTTCAGGGTGATAGGCCCTGGAGAGGTTCCTCGTGATATTGAGTTGTTGACACAGTTGGGTCCAGAATGTGGATACAAAAAATGAGCATCTATCTGAAATAATATCATTAGGTAAGCCATGTTTGAAAAATACATATTCTAGAAACAATTTTGACAAATCTTCTGCTGTAGCAGTAGTAGTGGTTTTAATGAAAATAGACATTTTTGAAAATCTATCTACTATTACTAATATAGCATCAAAATCATTAGAAGAAGGAAGTTGAGAAATGAAATCCATTGATAATGATTCCCAAGGTTTAGAGGGAATAGGAAGTGGTTGAAGCAACCCATGCTTCCAGTGACGGGGAGCCTTATTCCTATTACATTTGTAACAAGCTTTTATATAGGCCTTGATTTCCCTGGTCATACCTGGCCAGAAGAAATCCCTCGCTATTAACTGGTAGGTTTTATCAACCCCAAAATGACCAGCTAATGGAGATTCATGTCGACTGTTGAAAATCCATAATTTTATCTCATTGTTGTCGGGTATGACTACTCTACCTTCGAAGACTAGTAGACCTGATTCAATACTAAATCTTTTGGCCCCTTGCTTTGAGAGTATTTTGTCTTTTAACCCTAAACAATAATTGTCCTTCGACTGAGCTTCGAGGATGTTGGATAGTGAATTTTGAAAAGATTGAATTGTCATCGAATTAAGTTGATGAGTCGTTAACATTGATTCGTTGAAAATTGATTGCACATTTTCTGGGTTATTGTCAGCAAATGTGTCCCCCCGCTGTGGGTAAACGTCGTCCCGACGTGACAAGATATCTGGGACAATGGGAAAATTCAGACAAAAATTCAGCCCACCTGGCTTGATGCCTGGTTAACACTTTGGAAGACATGAAGTATTTTAAAGCATTATGATCTCTTAAAATTTGAAAAGGACTATCTAGGCTGAGAAGAAAAGAACGCCATTTTTTAAGACAATGGATAATAGCTAAAAGCTCTTTGTCATGAATTTCATAATTTAATTCTGCGGCTATGAGTTTGCGTGACTCAAAAGCAACAGTATGAAACAAATCTGTTTCAGGATTTAATTGGGAGATGACCCCTGCAATAGCATAATCGCTTGCATCTGTCTCCACTATTGTCGAAGCAGAAGGATCAAAATGTCGAAGAATTGGGGCTGTGGTGAATGCCGTTTTTAGTGCTTTGAATTCCTTTTGTGCTGTAGGAGTAAAAACAAAAGGGATGTCTTTTCTAAGAAGAGAAGTAAGATTGGAAATATTTTTAGAGTAATCTTTAATAAATCTTCTATAGAAGTTGGCAAAACCCAAAAATCCTTGGAGCGATTTAATGTTTTTGGGCTCAGGCCATTCCAGGATTTTCTGGACTTTTTTGTCATCCATGACTAAACCGTCAGTGGACAATGTAAAACTTAAAAAATCAATTGATTTGAGGTGGAATTCGCATTTATTATGCTTGGCGTAGAGACCATGATCTCGAAGACGATTTAGGACCTGTAGAACATGATGAATATGTTCATCTAGTGTTTTTGAGAATATTAAAATATCATCTAAATAGATGACTATGAATTGTTCAAAAACATCTTGAAAGATGTCATTAACAAAAGTTTGAAAAGTTGAAGGTGCGTTACACAATCCAAAAGGCATAACTAAATATTCAAAGCTACCAAATCTAGTGCGCATTGCAGTCAGTGGTTAATGACCTTCTGCAATGCGAAACAGATTGTAAGTGCCTCTAAGATCAATTTTAGAAAAGAAATTAGCACCATTGAAAAGGGTAAGAAGCAATGACATAGGAGGAACAGGATATGAATTCTTCTTAGTGACTGTGTTGAGCTTTCTATAGTCAACACACAACCTAAGACTACCGTCCTTCTTTTTTACAAAGAGGACAGGGGAGCAGGTTGGAGATTTACTGGCTCTGATGAAACCTTTGGCTACATTCTCTGCAATGTAGTCTTGAAGAACTTGAGATTTGTCCTTCGACAAAGAATAGACAGGAACTGCCGGAGGTACTGGGCCTATTAACTCTATTTGATGATCGTAGGGTCGATGATGTGGTAACTTATCGGCCTTGCGGATTGAGAAAACATCGAGGAAATTGTGTTAGATTTCTGGTAGAGTTGATTTAATGGCTTCAACATTGGTTTGGTTGTCCTCTTCATCTTCGAGAGAATCTGTCAAGGGGATACCTGTATTGAGAGAGCAGAATTCAATTACTTTGAGGCAATTTAAATCCTCTTCGAGTAAAGTAATTGAGCTAGAAGGGTTAGCCAATTGCTCATTTAGAGAAAGATCAGATGCTTGCAAGTCATCTGGAAGAGATTTTTCCTCTAGCAGGACGTTGTCAGGCGGGTTGTTTAACTCCCTATTGACCTGCATTGAAGAATCAGAAATATACTTAGAGCGTGGGGTGATCAATCCCTTAGTCCAATCAATTTCGGGATTCTAATGCGTTAAAAAGTCATGGCCAAAAATGGTATCGTCCATCCTTGGGGGTGTCCAAGACTGATAACTCCCACTCAAAGGGGGGAAAGTTTGGAAAGTTGAAACCCCATAAAACTTTCTTACTTACCCAATATTTGGGTTCCTCTGATTCGACCAAATAGATTGGAGTTCGATCGACATCTGTAAATGTTAGTTGAAGCTTCTCGTCAAAAGATAAACTAACAAAAGAAATTGAGGCTCCAGAGTCTATAAGACAACTGAAGGAGTCATACTCCTTAAAAAGAATGAACCTCAAGCGGTTTAAGGCAACTCCAGTCCTTAATACATGGAGGTTCTGTGCACTGGGAGAGATAAGATAGTTTGCTTTGCACACAAGTAAACTATCTACTAGTTTTTTGACTTCGAACTAGTACCTTCTCTTTCCTTTAACTTTACACAGTCTTCCAACTTGTGCTTACCCCCACAATACATACATAACCCATTATCTGCTTGTCTCCTCCTCTCAGCTTCTTTTAGTTCCCCTTTAGGATCCAGTACTTTGCTGATATTGCCTGGGGTCGAGCCTTTTGGTCGAGGTTTATCCTTTCCCTTATTTGGTTTGGATTGAGTTGAGGAGGATTGATTTGGTCCTGGGTGTGAAGAAGATCCCGATTTAAAGTTTAGGCCTTGAGATTTGTTGGAATATCGACAATTTTGAAGTCGTCCTTGATAAACCCCGTCAAGTTCGAGGGTTCAATCCATTAAATCCGTTAAAGTAGTTATCTTCTGACCGTGAAGATTTAATTGATCCAGAATCCTCAAAGGAAGTCCTTTCTTAAAATGATACTTAAGGGCAGCATCATTCCAACCTACTCAAGTTTGAAGTGCTCTGAAGTTCAAGATATATTCAGAGGCTTTACCATTATCACTCATGCGAAGAAAATCAAGTTCAATTTCTGCGTTGTCAGTTTCATTAGGGTCCCCAAACAACGTAAAAAGTTGGTCTTCGAACTTTTCCCTATTATTGATAAGTAAGTGGGTTTCTGTCAAAAAAGCATGAGAAGATAAGGTTTGATCCATCTTGCTGCTTTCCTGGCTAGGAATGAAGAAGCGTAAAAAACCTTTGATTGGTCGCTATTGAAGGTTCGGGGGTCATTATGGAACAGTAGCTTGCAGGTTTGCAAGAAGGGTCGCAATCTGTCGGGGTGATCTCCGTCGAATTTGTCAGGAGATTTCATAGAAGGATTTTTGAACTTAGATCCCTCTGAAGATGTTGGATTTGAAAGGGTTTTCATGAAAAGTCTCATGAAATCTTCCAGAGAGTTAGATGGTCCAGGTTCTGAGGATTGACCAGAAGGGTGATTGGCTGGGGCGGATGGTGCCTTGTGCATTGTATCCTCTCCTTCTTCTTCATCACTAGAATCCTCAAAATCTTGTGGGATGTCTCTACAGATTGAACTGAATGTTGCCATTCCCTAAGGTTGAGTGGTTCCAAAGAGTGAGTGTGGGAAACAGACCTTGTGGCTGTTGGCCTGCCCCTAGTGCGAGCTCTAGTAGTAGCGCCCGTAGGAGGAGTGCGTTGAACAGGTGCCATTTTAAAACTTTAAAAACACCTAAAAGGACGTAGTAGTGCAAAGAATGAGAACTACAGAGAATTAAATTATAATGTCACCGGACGACCTACGCACAAGGTCGAGGATGTTCCTGAAAGTGAGATGAGGGATTTATAAACTTTTTCAAAGCACAGAGGAATAATTCGAGGAAGTGATTCGAAGGTCACTTGAAGTAAGAGCTACAGGTTTGAGGTATGTTCGAGAAGAATTATAAGATAGTTTCAAAGGTAATAGGAATTCTTAAGATCTCACAAAGGGTTGGAAACTCAATAATCAAAGGTTTAGGATTTAGAAATGATTATTGAGAAAATAAAAGAAAGATACAATAACAATGATTTAACTTTAAGATTTTACCACTATTAAATGTAAATACGTTTTATAATTTAATTCTAAGGAATATCAAACCAAATACCCAACCCTTTTATATCCTTTATTCCTCCTCGCATTGACCTCCCTCTCATCGCACCATTTTCATACCATTGACAATTACTAACATACACTTAATCCCTCTTCGCTAATATCCGTCCATGCTCAATTTACCCCTTTTTAATTAATTAACAAACATTAAATGAAAACTACTACTGTACTATTAGGTTGATCCTAGCGCTGTGCGTTGCTTATTGAAAATGAGACTAAGGCACCCTATTGAGAGATTGACTAATTTAGATTTAGAGTTTAGGCTAGCGCAGTTGAATAGTAAGTACACAAAGGGGAAACGCAGTTGCTATGGAGAATTGCTTTCTGCGCTTCGAGTATAGATTTAGAACTCGATATTATTGATTTAATGAGCTGCTTTTGCCTCGAGTGTCACGTGGCGCATGACAGTGCAACTGGGGCAGAGGGCTTACCAGATTTCTCTGGGGGCTTTGTAAAGGGTTTATTTTGATCATGAAAAGATTTTGCAAGGTAATTCATTGGTTCATATCTATGGTTGAGCAGTACCTCATTACAGATATTAATGAAAGAAGAATGTTCTCTCACATGCTCAGTTCTAGCTACAATTAAATCTCTAAGAGAATTTGGTAATTTATACAAGATTTTGTCTCTTCAAATATCATAATCCATCTTTGGATCAATTGCTCTTAGGATTTTTGTTACTTTCATAAGAAAAAAAATGCATTTTTCAACACAGGAGAATACATATCTAGTAGTCTCATACAGTCTTTGCTGAGCCAACCTGAATTTTGAACCACCAAACTGATTCTCAATCAAGGATTTACAATCATTCCATGTATAATGG
The DNA here is from genome assembly GCA_030280995.1 of Hemileia vastatrix. NCBI lineage: Eukaryota > Fungi > Basidiomycota > Pucciniomycetes > Pucciniales > Zaghouaniaceae > Hemileia > Hemileia vastatrix. The sequence goes on along the minus strand of JASXTE010000014.1, from coordinate 26,940,258 downwards.
TTTTTATCTAATAGAACAGATTCATTCCACATAAAGGCTACATTAGATAGTAAAGAAATTATCTTTGAAACAATTTCCTCATCAGGTAGTTTATAAGATCTCTTTAAATTATCAATCCTTTGGATAAAGTGTTGCCAATCAGATGAAGAATTACAATCAAAGGTAGGATATTGGTTCAATTTAGGCCAATTTTTCTGACTACTGGGATTATCCATCCTTTGGTTTGAATTATTTATCATTAATAATTCCTGAATTTTAGCCAGGTGTTCAGAAATTTCATTATTTACAGAACCAGCTGGTACATGACCATCACAAGATTTTTTGTTAGTAGCAAATGATTTTAAAGTCTTATTTTCAGTTTATTTAATGGCTCAAGTATGGGGAAGAAAAGAGCTGCTTTGTTCAGGCCCTTTTCCTTTTTTTTTATGCAATTTATTGTCAGCATGATCATGTAAACCATAATGATTGGCAGTTAAGGCTGAAAATTTTTCCTGTAGGTCAGAGACAAAATTTCTTATCCTTGGAATTTCAGACATCTAGTCATTTTTTTTTGCAAGGGATAAAACATTTCTGTCCTCAAAAACTGTGTATTTGGAACTCAGTGCTTGGAAATCATTTTTCAGCTTTTTCAACTCATTTTTTATAGACTTAATTTCATTTTTCAATGAATAATTCTCTTCAATAAGGGGTTTTAATGCACTAAAAGTTTTATGCAGATGAATTTTTTTATCTGAGATAGCTCTATGATCACTTCTTATTTTTTTTGTTGGCTAAGAATAATATTCAAAGTTTCTTTGATTTTAAAATAAGCTATATCTTGCACAGAAGAGCTCACTTTACAATGTAAGTGCAAATTATTCAATCTATCACTCTCATATTCTAATACATCTCTTATATTTTTGTCTTTTACAACATTAAAATCAAGTGTATCTTCCAATATATCCTCAGAGGTTTTCTCAAGCAAGTGATAAACCTCAGGTGAAACAGAATCATTCTTAATTGCAAGAGAAGGATTAATTAAAGAATTAGAGGTTAAATGTAAAGGTTCATTAAATGATAATTTACTAATTACATCATTAGGGCTACTTATTGAAGGAAGTTGTCTCTTTATGGGTTTAACTGTTCTCTCACCATTATCCACAATATTACCTGTGGGAGAAGATTTTTTATTATACATACCAACATTTTATCAAACAGATTACAAACCATGGCAAAGGAGGAGATTTTCCCCTGTGCCTTCTTTCTTCTGCCTCCCTGATAAGGATGGGCCTGAGGAGGTTGATGGTAGGTTTGTGTCCTGCATGGGCCAGCGTGTTGAGCTACTGGCTGCTGAACATTCTGTTGATAATGGTTCATCAGGCAATCCCATTTCAACTGTTCCACTTGAAGAGTGTTTTGATTTTGAGTGAAAGAGCTGGGTGCCTGATGGTGCTGAGGCTGAAGCTGAGAGGTTGGGAAAGGAGGAGTTTGAACCTGCTTTTGATTAACAGCCCCTTCATCTGTTTCCAGAGTGTGTCTACCCTTGTCTTTTACTTCATGCTTTCTGCTTTCAGTTCTTTTATATGGCTGGAAAGATTGTTTATGTGTTGTTCCAGAGGGATCTTTTTTATTTTTATACCCTTTAGAGGATTTTCCTGATTGATCTGAGGCTTTACTTCTTTCAGAGTGATTTGGTAAGGGGGTTTTCAACTTCTTCTGACATTTCTATGTTCTGAAGGGTATGAAGATTTTTTGTTAACAGAAGAATTCTTGTGAGTTAATTTTAAAGAACCTACAGATTCATTATCTAAATCCACACCAATTTCATCCACATGAAGGTTATCCATGCTATTTGCGAAACTACTGGATATGGACCTATAAATAAAAATTCAAATTATATTTAATTATTCAAATTTATATTTCAAAAAAAAATATATATATTTCTTGAAAAATTTAAATTCAAAAAAAAAATTAAATAAAAAAATTAAAAATATACATAATGTAATACAAAAATTTGTAATTAAAATTGATATTTATTAAGAATTTCAATTATTATTAAGTGACCAAATCAAAAAATGTTTTAATCAGTCAACCAAAATAATTAATACCAAAAAATCATGGTAATATTGGGACTAAGTACTGAGTACTATTATGGTCAACCAATTTAAATCAAAAAAAATTCAATAATTAAATTAATAAATTATTTAAAATAATTTATAATGATCTTCTAGGACTAAGAGTTATAACTCTATTATGGTTAACTAGGAAAAAAAATAAAAAAGAATTTTTTTTGAACACTTACACTAAGTGAATCACCAATTAAGCCACAATCACTGTTATTGCAATAAAAATTTAAAAATATAAGTTATAAGTGCAAAGTTTAACTTACTATAGTGACAGAGAAATCACTTCAAAATATATATTATTTAATATATTATAAAATTAACAGTTGTAACTTTATTTTGAAACACGGTGTAGACAATCCTATAGTACTAGCTATAGGCCTTGACCAAGGGAGTTGGAGAAAAACCAGAGAGAAAATCCCCTGTCCCTTTAGAAAAATAGAGTGAGATTTTCTTGCTAAAGTAATTTGGTTCCTGTTTTGCTAAAGCCCCTTTTTCAACACACTTGACAGCTTGATGAGCCAAGAAAGTAGTCCCCAGACAGACTACCAAACCAAAGAACTGAAATGAAGACCAGTGTCCACACCAGAGAAAGAAATGATACTTGATGTAGGTTGTAAATCCGCACCAGAGACGGCAATAATACTTTATATAGCTTGCAAGACTATATCAGAGAACCTGTTGCTAAAGTTGAGTTAAATGAAGAACTAAACTTTCAACAAACACAGCCAATTGTGACCAAAAACAGTGAAAACTGAGTGAGGAACAAGGATATCACCTCCGGATGGTTGTATGACAATTAAAGTTGCCCCAAACTGTCTTATTTACTATGTACACACAGACCATTATCTAAGAGCCCATGAACCCCAACAAATTTGGCACCTGTACCAGCCAAATTGAATAAAAACCCTCCAGAAGCGCTCCCCAACCTTCCAAAACAGAGGCGGGTGGGCCGCCTGACTTTGGAGATGCCGCCTGAAGCACCTGGCCTGCCTGAAGCCAGAAAACCAATAAAAACACCTAATCTACTTAGAAAAATTAGCTATGACTACTAAAACCTTTAAAACACGGAATTTCACTATAACAACATTGAGACATGAAATATAGAGCCAAATTATCCCTATCCAATGGTACTAAGTATATAGCTCTAAGACTTAAGGTTAGCCTGTAAAACACAAAAAACAAAATTAAACAGCTATCCTTTGTAACTGTAAAATAAGGAATTGACCCCTTAATACTTACAATATGAAAAATATTATCAAGACATGAAATATCACCACAGGAGATCTAGGGGTGAATTGCTAGCAATCCCCTCTCTTGAAATTTAAAGTGTCCCTTAAATATGCCAGGTTTTTAAATACTTTATAAACAAAAGTAAATTAGAGTTAGATTAACATTTATTCTCAGATTGATTATAGACAGAATATCAACTGATTGCAAATTATGCACAAGTTGATCCTCCAGAACTTGATTTTGGTCCTCTGATGAGCACAAATTGAGCACAAATTGATCTAAGCTAAGCTTATGCATATATAATAATTCAGGATACTTGCTCTATTAAATTTGATAATAAAATAAAATATTGATGAATTTATATAAAAAAATTATTATGTAAGATATTAAATTATAAATTTAGCCATCATAGGAGGGCACTTAATAGAACTTAGTTATACTATGTGACACTTTAATACTGTATCACACAGTTTGAAAAATTTAAAACAAAATGAGTCATGATGGGCAATGAAATTGCTTGGACAGACCTTTTCAAAATTAATACTGACCATAATACACAAGTATGAAACCTTGGCATCTATCCAATAAAAGATTTTACTTCTGATAAATGAATTTTTCTCAGTTACTCCCTGCTAAAAAGTGTCCTTCTGAGGTTTGTCTGACCTTCAGGGGGGTAATTTGGCCACATCACACCACTTCTATTTCCATGATTCACCAAAACATTATCCTCATTCCCATCTAAAGAGTTGATCTCATCCGACTGTGGGTGATCAAAGGGGTACACCACAAGTTTAGCCAAAATTTTGGTGAACACTTTTTTGATGGATAGTGACTAACTGGTGCTTTCCGAAATTGTCCACCTCAAGTTAGGATAAACTTCAGGAGGATAAATTTATTATGAATACCAAATTAACTGAAGAATACTTTTGCCCTAGCTACTCTGCATCATAAAAGTGTCCGACTGAGGTTTAGCCATAATTCTGGTAGACACTTTTGGAAAGGCACAGTCTGATGGGTTTAATATCTATATATGGCAATAAGTATCAGTTTTTTATCAACATGGAACTAGAATTAATTTAATATGGCCAAAGTTTCCACCTGAAGTTTGGCCAAAATACAGGTGAAAATTTTTATGAGGATTACTTGATGAAATGAAGAACACTTGCAATTACTTTCCATCATAAAATTTTCAAACTTAAGTTTATCAAAAATTGTGGTGACACTTTTGCCAGATCCAGTCATATGGGATCAACTCTCTATATGGCAATGAGAATCAATTTTTAGTCAATCATGGCATTAGAAGTAATTTTATATGGAAAAACTTTCCACCAGATTTTTGGCCATAAATTAGTTGGAAATGTTTATGAGGAATACTAGATTAACTAAAGATGACTTGCACCCTACTACTGTCCATCATAAAAGTGTCCACCAGAAGAATTCTCAAACTTGTAGTTGACACCTTTGGCCTGGTCCAGCCATATGGGATCAATTCTGCATATGGAAATGAGGATTTAATTTGGTCAATTATGGTACTAGAAGAAATTTGATATAGATAAAGTGTCCAACTAAATATTGTAAAAAAATCAGTTGAAAACTTCATTTAGTATTTCAAAAAATCAAATTAAGTAAAATTTTATTCCTGATGATGCCCATTTTATCCAACACATCTTCTGAGCCTTGAAAGTAGGCATTTAGCTTGAATTTTGAATTTCATATAAAATCCCTATTATTCAATCTATTTCTTTTTATCCCCTTTTTCTTTTAGATATCAATTAATTTTATGTAAAACAAATCATTTTCATAATTTTTAACTGTATTTAATAAAATTATTAAAGGTTTAAGATCACCCTGTAAGCATTTGGCACATGTTTTTTTTCTATACTAATAAAAATAATAATATACTGGTAACAAAAAATTGATCAAATGATAAAATATTAATAAAACAGAAAGATCAAATACCAGTGGATATGTTTTAAAAAAATACCAGTTGCACTGAAGAAGAGCTGCACCCTAGATACTCACCATCAAAAAAGTGTCCAGCACAAGTTCGGCCGAACTTGTGCTGGACACTTTTGGTCATTTGCAGTCATATGAGATTAATTCTTGCTATGGAAATGAAAAAAAAAATTTGGATAAAAAACTTCACTAGAAGTAGTTTTACATAGATAAATTTTCTACCAAGATTTCATCCAAACCACAGGTGCACAATTTTTTATCTTTGAAAAAAGTCAATTAAGTACAATTTATCCCTGATGGCTCTCATTCGTTTCAACACCTCTACTGGCCTTTGATAGTAGGAATATTACTTGGATTTCTTTTTTCATATTTGATCCCTTTAACTTAATTTTTTATTCCTAATATTGCTTTTGGATATCAATTAATAATTTTTAAAAGAAACTATTTTCATATTTTTATACATTTATTTAATAATATTATAAATGGCATAACATCACCTGGTATGCATTTGGCACATGATTTTTTTCTATACTTATAAAATTAATAATATAATGGCGACCAAAAATTAATCAAATGACATTAATGAGTGAGGAACAAATATAAAAAACCAGTAGACATGTTTGTAAGAAATACTAAATGAACTGAAGAAAAATTCTACCCTAGCTAATCTCCATCATAAAAATGTCCAGCACAAGTTTGGCCAAACTTGTGCTGGAGACTTATGGTCAGGTGCAGTCAGATGGGAGCAATTCTCTCTATGAAAATGAAAATAAATTTTTGATATAAAATTACACTAGAAGTAGTTTGATATGGCAAAATTTTCATGCTGAAGTTTTGGTAAAGCTCAAGTGGATTTTTTTTTTATTTTTACAAAAAAGAAAATTTAGTGCAAGTTTAGCCCTGATTGTGCTAATTTGATTCAACATCTCTTTTTTCTGTTTATGGCAGGAATTTAACTTGGATTTTAATTTTCATCTTTGATTTCTTTTATTTTAATTTATTCCTCTCATATTGCTTTTGGATAGAAGTTTATTTTTTGTAAATAAATCATGTTCATATTTTTTTACCTTTATTTAATAATATTATAAAAGGTGTAACATCACCCAGTATTCATTTGGCACACAAGCTTTTTCTATACTGATAATATTAATAATATAATGGTGACAAAAAATTAATCAATTGATAAATATGAGTGAGGCACAAAGATTTAATAACAGTGGAAATGTTTATAAGAAATTTCAGATGGTTAAAAATGACTTGCACCCTGGCTACTCTTCATGATAAAAGTGTCCAGCACAAGTTTGGCCAAAATTGTGCTGGACACTTTTGGTTGCATGCCATCAGACGCAATCAATTCTTTTTATGGAAATGAGACTGAATTATCACTCCATCATTGCACTGAAAGTAGTTTTATATAGACAAATTGTCCCCTGGAAGTTTGTCCAAACCTAAGGTAGACAATTTTTTCCTTTGGTAAAAAGTAAATTTGATCCATGTTAATCTATGATGGTGCCCATTTTTTCTGAAGCCTCTACTGGCTCATAATAGCAGAAATTATACTTAATATCTTTATTTCATGTTTGATCTCTTTAATTTTAATCTTACCCTTTTATTTATCCTTTATCTTTTAAATATCAATTTTATTTTGGTAAAACTGATAACTTTCACATTTTTTTTACGTTTATTATATTTTATTATTAAAGTTGTAAAATCATCCAGTGTACATTCATTACACATGTTTTTGCTATACTAAAAACATTAATAATATAATGGTGACTAAAAAATAATCAAATAATAAATATGGATGACACAGAAAGATCAAATACCCATAGACATTTTTAAAATGAATATAAGATTAACTGAAGAAGACTTGCACCCTAGCTACTCTCCATCATAAAAGTGTCCAGCACAATTTCAGCTGAGCTTGTGCTGGACACTTTTGGTTGCATGCAGTCAGATGGGATAAATTTACTCAATGGAAGTTAAAATGAATTTTTGCTCAATCATTGCACAAGAAGTAGCTTTATACTGCTATACTATCCTCCTTATTTTTTTGAAAACCTCAGGTGGACACTTTTATTAATTTTAAAAAAAAGAAAACATATTCCAAATGTAGAACTGGTGTTGCAAATTTTGTCTGAAAACTCAAATTATCTTTGATGGCAGAAATTTTATTTGAATGTTTAATTTCATATTTATTCACTTTTATTTTACTTTTTTATTCCTGTTTTTGCTTTCAAATATCAATTTATTTATTGTAAAACTAATACTTTTCATATTTTTTTATTTTTATTTAATTAGATTATGAAAGATGTAGCATCTCCCAGTATGCATTTGGCTTACAAGTTTTTTCAATACTAATAACATTAATATTATAATGGTGAAAAACAATGAATCAAATGATAAATATGAATAATACAGAAAGATCATATACAAGTCGATTTGTTTATAAGGAATACCTGATGAACTGAAGAAGACCTGCACCCTAGATACTCACCATCATAAAAGTGTCCAGCATAAGTTCGGCCAAACTTGTGCTAGACACTTTTGGTTGCATTCAGTCAGATGGGATAAATTTACTCTATGGAAATGAAAATGACATTTTGCTCAATCATTGCACAATAAGTAGTTTGATATTTCCAAAATGTTCTCCTGATGATTTTTCAAAACTCATCAGGACACTTTCTTTGGTTTAACAAAAAAGAAAATATAGTGCAAGTTTAGCCCTGGTGGTGAACATTTGATCTAACACCTCTACTTTTTATTGATAGTGGTAATTTTCCTTAGATTTTTTTTTCTTGTTTTATCCCTTTTATTTTACTTTTTTATTGCTCATATTGCTTTGGATATCAATTTTTAATTTTTAAAATAAATTATTTTCATACTCTTTACCTTTATTTAATAATATATGATTAAAGGTGGAACACCACTTGGTATGAATTTTTCACACAAGTTATTACTATAGTAATAATGTTAATAATATAATGATGACAAAAAATTAATCAAATGGTAAATTTAAATGACACAGAAAGATCAAAATCCAGTGGAAATGTTTATAATAAATCCCTTTTGAGTTTAAAAAGATTTGCTGTATGCCTACTCTCAATTATAAAAGTGTCCAGCACAAGTTTGGCCGAACTTGTGCTGGACACTTTTGGTTGCATGAAGTCATATGAGATAAATTCTCTCTATGGCAATAAAAATGATATTTCACTCAATTATTGAATTAAAGAATGTTTAATATTGTAAAATTGTCCCCTGGAAGTCTGTCCAAACCTCAAGTCAAAATTTGTTAGCTATACATAAGAGTAAGTTTAGACCAAGTCTTGACCTAGGGGTTCCCAACTGTCCCAACACCACTTCTGGCTCTTGATAGTAAAAATTTTACTTGTATTTTTTATTTCGTATTTGATCCCATTTATTTTCATTTTACTTTTCTATTACTCTTTTTAATTTTAAATATCAATTTTTTTTAAAAAACTAAACATATTCATATTTATTTAACTTTATATAGTAATATTATTAAAGTTGTAACATCACCAATTTTGCATTAGGCATGCAGGTTTTTGGTATACTATAAACATTAATAATATATATGGTGCAAAAAATTAATTATAAGATAAATATGAATGATAAAAAAAAGTTAAAAACCCAATACAAATGTGAAAAACAAAAAACTGATGTACTGAGAAACACTTCCACCCTAGCTACTCTCCATCATAAAAGTGTCCAGCACAAGTTCAGCCGAACTTGTGCTGGACACTTTTGTTCAGGTGCAGTCAGATGGGATCAATTCTCTCTGTGGAAATTAAATTTAAAAAAATGCTAAATAATTACATTAGAAGTAGTTTGGTATGGCTGAATTATCCACCTTGAGTTTTTCCAAACCTCAGGTGAAAAATTTTTTATCTTTAAAAAAAAATAAATTTTATCAAATATAGCCCTGATGTAACCCATTTGTTTCAACACCTCTACTGGCTCTTGAAGGCAGGAGTTTTTCTTGAATTTTTCTTTTTCATATTTGATCTCTTTTACTTTACTTATTTTTCACTCATGTTACATTTGGATATTAATTTATAATTTTGGAAAAGAAATCATTTTCATATTTTTTTAACATTTTTTAATAATATTATAAAAGGTGTAATATAACATGGCATGCATTTGGTGCACAAGTTTTTTCTATACTAATAAAATTATTAATATTCTAATGACAAAAAATTAATCAGATAATAAAATATGAATAACATAGAAAGATCAAATACCATTTGACATGTTTTAAAAAAATAACAGTTGCACTGAAGAAGACCTGCACCCTAGCTACTCTCCATCATAAAAGTGTCCAGCACAATTTCGGCTGAACTTGTGCTGGACACTTTTGGTCAGGTGCAGTCAGATGGGATCAATTCTCTCTATGGCAATGAAAAAAATTATTTGATAAGAAACTTCACTAGATGTAGTTTAATATAGCTGAATTATCAACCTAGGGCTCACCCAAATCACAGGTACCCAATTTTTTATCGTTAAAAAACAATCAATTTAGTACAATTTATCCCTGATGGCTCTCATTTGCTTCAACATCTCTACTGGCTTTTGATATTAGCAATAATACTTGGAGTTCATTTTTAATATTTGATCCCTTTAACTTAATTTTTTATTCTTCATATTGCTTTTGGATATCAATTACTAATTTTTAAAATAAATTATTTTAATATTTTTATACATTTTTTTAATAATATTATAAAAGGTGTAACATCACTCAGTATCCATTTGGCACACAATTTTTTGCTATACATATATAAGTAATAATATAATTAAGACAAAAAATTAATCAAACAATATGTATGAGTGAGGCACAAAGATAAAATACCAGTAGACAAGTTTGTAAGAAATACCAGATGAACTCAAGAAAAATTCTACCCCAGCCGCTCTCCATCATAGAAGTGTCCAGCACAAGTTCGGCGGAACTTGTGCTGGACACTTTTGGTCATGTGCAGTCAGATGGGATCAATTCTCTGTATGGCAACAATAAAATTTTTTTATCAAATTTCACTAGAAGTAGTTTGGTTTAGCTGAATCATCCACCTGCTGTTCTGCCCAATATCAGGTGTATAATTTTTTATCTTTAAAGAAAAGGTCACTTATTACAATTAAGCCCTGATGGCTCCCATTTTCTTTAACACCTCTCCTGGCTCTTGATAGCAGGAATTTTACCAGTATTTTTTTCATATTTGAAATCTTTGACTTTAATTTTACTCTTTTATTCTTCTTTTTACTTTTAAACTTCTATTTAATTTATGTAAAACTAATCCTTTCCATATTTATTTACGTCTATTTTAAAAATTATTGAAGGTATAACCTCACATGGTATGCATTTTGCACACAAGTTTTTGCTATACTAATAACATTAATAATATAATGGTGACAAAATATTAATCGGATGATAAATATGAAAGATACAGACTGATCAAACACCAGTAGACATGTTTATGCGAAATACAAGATGAAGGAACTGAAGAAAATTTCCACCCAAGCTACTCTCCATCATAAAAGTGTCCAGCACATCTTCGGCCGAACTTGTGCTGGACACTTTTAGTCACATGCAGTCAGATGGGATCAATTCTCTATATGGCAACAAAAAAACATTTTTTATTAAACTTCACTACAAGTAGTTTTGTTTAGCTGAATCATCCACCTGTTGTTCTTCCCAACCTCAGGTGTATAATTTTTTATCTTTAAAAAAAAGGTCACTTATTAAAATTTAGCCCTGATGGCTCCCATTTGTTTCAACACTTCTATTGGCTCTTGAGAGCAAGAATTTTACTAGTATTTTGTTTTTTATAATTGATCTCTTTGAGATTAATTTTACCTTTTTATCCCTCATATTGCTTTTGTATATCAATATATGTTTTGTAAAACAAATCATTTTCATATTTTTTTACCTTTATTTATAAATATTATAAAAGGTGTAACATCACCCATATGCATTGGGCACACAAGTTTTTGCTATACTTATAATATTAATAATATAATGGTGACAATATATTAATAAAATGATATATATGAGTGAGGCACAAAGATCAAGTACTGATGGACATGTTTATAAGAAATACCAGATTAACTGAAGAAAAATTCTACCCTAGCTGCTCTCCGTCATAAATGTGTCCAGCACAAGTTCGGCCGAACTTGTGCTGGACATTTTTTGTCACATGCAGTCTGGTGTGATCAATTCTCTCTCAATAATTAAACTAGAAGTTGTTTGATATGGCTAAATGATTCTGCTGAAGTTTTTTTAAACCTCAGATTGGCACTTTTTTATTTTTCAAAAAAGCAATTATAGTCCAACTTTAGCCTCACTGGTAGACATTTGCCCCAACATGTCTACTTGCTCTTGATGGCAGTAATTTTATTTTAATTTTTTATTTCATATTTGATTCCTTTAATTTTACCTTTTTATGCCTCATATTGCTTTTGTATATCAATTTATTTTTTGTAAAACAAATCATTTTCATATTTTTTTACCTTTATTTAATAATATTATAAAAGGTGTAACATCACCCGGTATGCATTGGGCACATGAGTTTTTGCTATACATATAATATTAAAAGATAATGGTGACAAAAAATCAATCAAAGGATAAATATGAGTGAGGCACAAAGATCAAATACTAGTGGAAATGTTTATAAGAAATACCAGATTAACTGAAGAAAAATTCCACCCTAGCTAACCTCCATCATAAAAGTGTCCATCACAAGTTTGGCCGAACTTGTGCTGGACACTTTTGGTCACATGTAGTCTGATGTGATCAATTCTCTCTATTGCAATGAAAATGAATTTTTCTTCAATAATTGCACTAGAAGTTGTTTGATATGGAAAAATTGTCATCCTGAAGTTTTGGTAAAGCTCCAGTGGATTTTTTTTTTATTTTTACAAAAAAGAAATTATAGTCCAAGTTTAGTGCCACTGGTGGACGTTCACCCCATCATGTCTACTTGCTCTTGATGGGAGAAATTTCACTTTAACTTTTTATTTCATATTTGATCCCTTTAATTTTACCTTTTTATCCCTCATATTTCTTTTGGATATCAATTTGTTTTTTGTAAAACAAATCATTTTCATATTTTTTTAACTTTATTTAATAATATTATAAAAGGTGTAACATCACCCAGTATGCGTTGGGCACATGAGTTTTTGCTATACATATAATATTAAAAGATAATGGTGACAAAAAATCAATCAAAGGATAAATATGAGTGAGGCACAAAGATCAAATACTAGTGGAAATGTTTATAAGAAATACCAGATGAACTGAAGAAAAATTCCACCCTAGCTAACCTCCATCATAAAAGTGTCCATCACAAGTTTGGCCTAACTTGTGCTGGACACTTTTGGTAACATGTAGTCTGATGTGATCAATTCTCTCTATTGCAATGAAAATGAATTTTTCTTCAATAATTGCACTAGAAGTTGTTTGATATGGAAAAATTGTCATCCTGAAGTTTTGGTAAAGCTCCAGTGGATTTTTTTTTTATTTTTACAAAAAAGAAATTATAGTCCAAGTTTAGTGCCACTGGTGGACGTTCACCCCATTATGTCTACTTGCTCTTGATGGCAGTAATTTTATTTTAATTTTTTATTTCATATTTGATCCCTTTAATTTTACCTTTTTATCCCTCATATTTCTTTTGGATATCAATTTGTTTTTTGTAAAACAAATCATTTTCATATTTTTTTACCTTTATTTAATAATATTATAAAAGGTGTAACATCACCTGGTATGCGTTGGGCACACGAGTTTTTGCTATACTTATAATATTAATAACATAATGGTGACAAAAATCAATCGAATGATAAATATGAGTGAGGCACAAAGGTCAAATATCAATTAATCAATAGTTCTTTTAAATATTAAAAAAATTTTGATTAAATAAAATGGTAATAATGAATTATAATTTTCATCCACAATTCCACTCTAATGATTCCCACTGCACAAAAAGGGTTCACTTGGTCCTTTCTTTACTGCTTGTGCATATATTTTATTGCCCACAGTACTACAATTTTTTGTAGTGATTGTCCCACATCTGATTCAGGAATATTTTTAAACAATTTAAGTTTTTTTTACAAAAGACCTTATCATATCCAATATCCCACAAAAAATACAACCTGTTTTTGCATTAAAGCCCGTTAATTATTAAGAAATTGTTAAAATAATTAGATTAGACCCTGGCACAGCTAGATCCATACCAACCGACCTAAAGTCTTTTCAATATTGAAAACAATTAAATAAAATTATGATATCATACTAAATTATGGGCACCAACCATAATTCAGAACTTCTCATTTGCTCTGCTACAAAATGAGTGCATGTAGCATTTTTCTAACGTTGTAGACAATCCTATAGTACTAGCTATAGGCCTTGACCAATGGAGTTGGAGAAAAACCAGAGAGAAAATCCCCTGTCCCTTTAGAAAAATAGAGTGAGATTTACTTGCTAAAGTAAGTTGGTTCCTGTTTTGCTAAAGCCCCTTTTAAACACACTTGACTGCTTGATGAGCCAAGAAAGTAGTCCCCAGATAGACTACCAGACCAAAGAACTGAAATGTAGAACAAAGTCCACACCAGAGACAGCAAAGATACTTGATGTAGGCTGCAAATCCACACCAGAGACAGCAATGATACTTGCTATAGCTTGCAAGACTATAACAGAGAAAACAGTTGCTAAAGTTAAGTTAAATGAAGAACTCACTTGCAACAAACACAGCCAATTGTGGCCAGAAAACAGTGAAAACTGAGTGAGGAACAATGAAATCACCTCCGGATGTTTGTATGATGATTAAGGTTGCCCCAAACTGTCTTATTCACTATGTACACACAGACCACTAACTAAGAGCCCATGCGCACCCACCAATCTGGCGCCTGTACCTGCCAGATTGCATGAAAAATTCTCCTGGAGTGCTCCCCAACCTCCTAAAACAGAGGCGGGCGGGCCGCCCAATGTCAGAGATGCTGCCTGATGCGGCCCGGCCTCCCTGAAGCCAGAAAACCAATAAAAACCACTAATCTACTTAGAAAAATTAGCTACAACTACTAAAACCTTTAAAACACGGAATTTCACTATAACAACATTGTGACATGAAATATAGAGAAAAATTAGCTCTATCCAATGGTACTAAGCACTTAACCCTAAGACTTAAAGTTAGCCCGTAAAACATGAAAAACAAAATTAAACAGCAATCTTTTATAAATGAAAAATGAGGAAATGACCCCTTAAAACTCAGAATATAAAAAATGTCTACAAGACATAAAATATAGAGAAAAACCAGGGCTATCCAATGATAGTATCCACATACCCGCAGACCCAATATCCACGGAATAAAACCAGAAAAATACCAAATTTCTTAACAGATGTCAATTTAGATATGCACAAACAGCGCCAAATCACACAACAAAGGCCCCTGCCAATGTTGGAAGACCACAACGTTGGACTGTTTTTCTTCCTTCCCTCACACCTTTAGTCCAGAATGAAAACTTAGTATGAGTTTTGGTCAAAATGGTTTGCCAGTGTTATCTGTATGCAATATGAATTCATATTTCATATTTTTATTTATGCATAAAATATACTTGTTAAGCATCATTTTTTTTGCATTTTTCAATAATTATGCATATTTATTCATATTCATTATACAGATTTATATGCATATTAATATATTTTATTCATATACATATATGCACCTTTTTTTTGCATATTCAATATGCATATTTTTATGCATATTCAATATGCATGTTTTTTATGCATAATCACTAAGCATATTTTTATGCATACTTTAATGCATATTTTTTATGCATATTTATTCTTCATAGTCATTATGCATACACTTAGGATAGGCATTTCACATCAATTTTTAGCATGCAATAAGTATACACCATGCAAATTCAAATGCATATGCATCTATATCATACACGCAGCATATATTCAAGTTTAATATTTGAATATTAAGGTATGCTAAGTGATGTTGTTCAACCTTTTGCCAAATCTGAGATTAACAGATGTTCAATGTGGTTCTTAAGCTCTGCTCAAGGAGGAATTGTTCTGGATTCAATCTGTGACAGTTTATTTTTTCAATGTTTTTTCATCATATTTAAAAACATCTTTCTGAAAGTTTCAGGATGGTTTCCCAACAGTTTCCTGACAAATTCCTGATAGTTTCAAATAGAGGGAACTGCTAGCAGTTCACCCCCAGATTTCCCGTTGTAGACAATCCTATAGTACAAGCTATAGGCCTTGACCAAGGGAAATGGAGAAAAACCAGAGAGAAAATCCCCTGTCCCTTTAGAAAAATAGAGTGAGATTTACTTGCTAAAGTAAGTTGGTTCCTGTTTTGCTAAAACCCCTTTTAAACACACTTGACTGCTTGATGAGCCAAGAAAGTAGTCCCCAGATAGACTACCAGACCAAAGAACTGAAATGTAGAACAAAGTCCACACCAGAGACAGAAAAGATACTTGATGTAGGCTGCAAATCCACACCAGAGACAGCAATAATACTTTCTATAGCCTGCAAGACTATAACAGAGAAAACAGTTGCTAAAGTTAAGTTAAATGAAGAACTCACTTGCAACAAACACAGCCAATTGTGGCCAGAAAACAGTTAAAACTGAGTGAGGAACAATGAAATCACCTCCGGATGGTTGTATGATGATTAAGGTTGCCCCAAACTGTCTTATTCACTATGTAAACACAGACCACTAACTAAGAGCCCATGCACACCCACCAATCAGGTGCCTGTACCTGCCAGATTGCATAAAAAACCCTCCTGGAGCGCTCCCCAACCTCCTAAAACAGAGGCGGCGGGCCGCCCGACGTCAGAGATGCCGCCTGAAGCGGCCCGGCCTCCCTGAAGCCAGAAAACCTATAAAAACCACTAATCTACTTAGAAAAATTAGCTACAACTACTAAAACCTTTAAAACACAGAATTTCACTATAACAACATTGTGACATGAAGTATAGAGAAAAATTAGCTCTATCAAATGGTACTAAGCACTTAACCCTAAGACTTAAGGTTAGCCCGTAAAACACAAAAAACAAAATTAAACAGAAATCTTTTATAAATGAAAAATGAGGAAATGACCCCTTAAAACTCAGAATATAAAAAATATCTACTGGACATAAAATGTAGAGAAAAACCAGGGCTATCCAATGATAGTACCCACATACCCGCAGACCCAATATCCACGGAATGAAACCAGAAAAATACCAAATTCCTTAACAGATGTCAATTAAGACATGCACAAACAGCGCCAAATCACACAACAAAGGCCCCTGCCAATGTTGGAAGACCACATCCTCCCTCCAATTGAGAATGTCCACATTCTTTCTTCATCCAACCACCATGTTTAACCTCCTTTCCAAATCTGCCTCTAAAATGGGCCCCTGCCAATACTGCATCAACAATAATTTAATCTGCGCCATAACACCACCTGTTCATCCATACAGAACGTCCTGCGATGTCTGCCACTCCTGAAAGAAGACCTGCCACAGACCTGGTCCACTTTCTTCTACAACAGATTCACCTCCGCCTCAACCTGGTCCTTCTTCTGCCAGCACCAAAAGATCTAGGCCATCCATCCTGATACCCAGATTAATAAAAAGGCTCCACCCTTCCCAGAAGAGTGCCACAACCCATAAAGCAACTAGTTCCCCCATCCCTGGTCCATCTGAAAGTAAAGAACATTCATTTCCTCCTTCAACTTTAAAACTGCTAACTTCTCAGTTCCTTCCTCTTCTAATAGTGATGATAACCATGTAGGATCCATTGTATCACCAACACCAACGCACTTGCCCACTATCAAGGCCAAGTTCCAACAACACACATCTCAACAGAAACAACTTCTGCTTCACTATTTCCAATCCACTCCTGCTAGAGATCCACAGGACATTGAGAACAGAAGACACCTCATTCACCAGTTCAAGGCTAATTCTGAACTCTTCATTTCATCTCTTGATTCACTATCTAATTCCACTAGTACTTGAGTTTGATTCAGAAAATAAAAATTGACCACACCCTCTATAATATGTAACCACAAAAAACCCTCAGCTTTAAGTCTTGGGGGACCATCCTCATTTTATAGTCTTGGGGGACTCAAAAACCCTCAGGTTAAAGTCTTGGGGGACTCAAAAACCTAAATCATAAACCCAGAACCAGAGATCAACCACATTAAGACAAGGAGAAGAAACTAACATTCTAGAGTAATTGTGAATAGAGCTGCCAGCCCATCAATTACCCCCAAACTTGCCTTTGCTGAATTCGGAGGCTCCCCCTGTGGATACCCTCCACCAATCTTTCAAAACAACTCCAACAACAACAAAAAAAAAAAACTTTTCCCTCAGTTTATAGTCTTGGGGGACTTACAACCCTCAGTTTAAAGTCTTAAGGGACTAACACAGTGTTCAGTTTAAAGTCTTGACAGACTACTTCTTGACAAAATCTTGAAACCAGCCAGTTTAAAGTCTTGGAGGACTAATAAATTTTCCAGTTTAGAGTCGTAGAGGACTGACTTGATACCATAGCTTTTTCAGTTTAGAGTCTTGATGGACTGATAAATTTTCCAGTTTAGAGTCATAGAGGACTGGCAGAATCTTCCATAAATCTGACCCAGCCAATTTCATGTAATACACACACAGCTAGACCCACGGAGCATCCACCTTCACTTCATCTTCTACTCATCACTGAAAAAATTTTCTCTTATCCTTTTCCTCACCTTTCATACCACAAATCATGCTTGGATCCCCTGCTGTTGACTCCTCTACTCTTCCTTGCTTCACTGCTCCAAGGGACTATGCCTGCAAACAGTGCATCCACATGTGCAGACCTTGCACATTCACTCTTCCAAATACAGAAGCCAAATTCTACAACAGGGCTTGTGACTCTTGCTATTCCAAAAGAAAGAAATGTGACAGAGATTCCCACTATCCTATTCCTCCGCCTTCTCCTTCTCACAAGTACATCTCCAGATCCCCTACCAGGTCTCCAGAACTTTGTCCATCCTCTTCCTCTCTATCTTCAGCTCCTTCCAGAAGATCCAGAAGCTCAGCTTCCCGCACTCTTCCCAAAAGACCAGCCTTAGCTTCTCAAGAAACTGCTTTTATCACTGCTAAATTAGCTCCAAAGGCTTCAAAATCAACCCCTAGGCTTCTAGACTGAGTCCAGGCAGCCCGCCCGCCTCACCAAACAGTGAAAATCAGGGCCAAAACTTCCAAAAACGGCCGGAAAATAGCCAATATCATCCAGACAACAATAACAGCTCAACCCAACTACCTCCTACTGCTCCTGAAGAAATGCAATCCACTCTTCCAAAATCCAAAAATACCAAAATTTCCCAGATTTCTAAGAGAACTTCCAGAGAACCCCAAGAAGAAACCAGAACACCACACACTGCTCCACAACAACAACTTCGTCCCGAACTAAGAGTAAGAAACTACACCTCTCCTCTGTCAGCCAACTACTCTTCTGACAGTTCCATCTCTTCAAATTCTCCATTCAGAAGAGAGCAGTCTGCTTCCAAATCCCCCTCTCCTGCTCCATCCTTTAACAACCCTGGTACTCCATCACCAGCAACTCCTCCAGCTGAATCCAACAGAAATAACAACCACAACAACAACAACAATCTCACTGCACCAACTAGGCCCCAGGAACATCAGCATCCCAGTTCACCTTCTCAGGATCCTTCAGAGGAAGACCATGAGAATCCATATCTTTCCCTAGTTGATCCACCCACTATTTCCATAACAAAATTGTCAGAGATCCAAATCCCAGCCGCTTACAGATTTGATGAGCTTCCAATCTGTAAGTACCAAATTAAATATTCCATTTCTTCAACAAAAAATAATTACTGATCCAATTCTTCTTGTCTAGTTGGCACCCCTCCACCTGAATCTATTATTGGAGTTGGCAAAACTCTTGAAACTTCTTTGAACCTGGATTATGGAGACATGAAGAAACACCTAAGCACCATGTGTTCCAATATGCTAAAAGCCTTTGCCCTCCATGGACCCTTGAATGACTTTAAAAAATCCTTGAGAAAGCGCCTACTGGACGACCACTGGAAAATGTCTAGGATCATTAAACACACCCTCCAGCACTCCATTCCTGCCTCTTTTTCTTCCTCCTCTGAACTTCCCTCTAATCCAATCCCTATAATCTCTCCCGCAGGATGCACTTCAAAGAACACAGTGCTTCCCACAATCCCAACAAAAAACAAAAACGTCATCACAATCCAGACCAGCCTCCAGAAGCTTCATCATCCAGACAATGAGCTCCTGCAAAAGATTAGAAATATAATAATAATATAAAACAATTAATAAAAATAATTTCAGATTTTTTTTTTTTTTTTTGTATCTACTAATATACTAAAATTAAAAATTAATAACTAAAATGAAATGAAAATAAAATAAATGAAATAAAAGAAAATATAAAAAAATAATACAAATGGTATCCCCCAGCCAATTGATGAGCTGATCCCCTGATACCTTACCCACATCCAAGTGCACCTTGATGTGGATACACAATTAATTCTTTTAAATGTTTAAAAAAAACGAAATTCAAAAAAAAAATTAGAAATTCAGAAAATAATAAAAAATAATGAAACACAGAAACACATGAAATAAATAATAATTAAAAATAAGAAAATAGCATTGCCCGGCCAATTGATGAGCCTTTCCCCACCAATGCTTGCCCACATCCAGGTGACCCTGATGTGATAACACCCTATCTTTTTGATTTTATAATTTTAAACAACCCCCATAAAAAATTAAAAGAAAAAAAGAGAAAAAAGAAAATAATCTAAAACTGCTATCTAGCAAAAACATAACTGCAAAATCCAAGAAAGTCCAGCTCCATAAATTGTCCAATAAGGGAAAGTCCGGTCCATAGAAATGATCAATGGGTGGGCTCCCTCCAATAAGTATAAATGATAGGAGACCACCAGTGATCCACCACAAATCTAAAAGAACCCAAGATAAAGAAGCCAGTCCCAAACCAGTTTAAAGTCATAGCGGACTTGAAACCTGAATAATAAACAACAGAACTAGAATTCAACTAGGAAAAACCAAAGACTTGAGACAGACATTCTGGGGTAACTGTTCTACAGAGCAGCCAGCTCATCAGTTACCCCCACACTTGCGAAAATAAAATCTAGAAGCCCCCCCTGGGTACCTTCTAACAAAAACACAATGTCCAACACAAAAAAAAACCAAAACCAATAAGAGTGAAGAGTCCGCCACTTGAAAACCAGAGGAAATTCCTGTTTAAAGTCATAGAGGACTAAAACCTGTGAAAATAAACCAATACTAGGG
The DNA here is from genome assembly GCA_030280995.1 of Hemileia vastatrix. NCBI lineage: Eukaryota > Fungi > Basidiomycota > Pucciniomycetes > Pucciniales > Zaghouaniaceae > Hemileia > Hemileia vastatrix. The sequence goes on along the minus strand of JASXTE010000014.1, from coordinate 26,919,618 downwards.
TTCAACCAAATTAAGAGAAAGGGTTGGAAACAGACAATCTTGGGTAACTGTTGATAGAGCAGCCAGCCCATCAGTCACCCCTACACTTGCCAAGATATAATCTAGAAGCCCCACCCATGGGTACCCTGTAACAAAAGTTTCCAACAAACAGATGCATAGCATCACCAAAAAAAAACCAAAATTAAAGAATGGTCCGTAGTTTATCCTCATTGTGGAGTTAATCTTCTTCATGCCTAGTGCCTCTGGGATAAAACCTCTTCACTTGGTCTGCAGCCACCCTTTTTTTCAAGACTGCACCATCCAACTCTTCCAAAACTTTAGAACCTCCAGACGACTGAGATCTGACTATGTAAGGTCCATTCCATCTGTCAGCAAACATTTTGCCCCACTGACTCTCCAAACTTCTATTATACACTAAAACCAAAAAACCAGGTCTCAAGGGATTCCTGAGTCTATGAGCCAACTTCTTGTCCCAGTACCTGACTGATTGATTCCTAATTTTCATCATTCTAGAGTACGCCTTCTCTTGACATTCCTCTCTACATTCTAACTGTTGCATCCTGGCACAGAGCAAATCTTCTGTTGAGTGCACGTCATCTCAATCAATTCCAAGATAAGAGACAGCTTCCAAGTCCACTGGTAGAACGGCTTTCTGACCAAAAATTAACTCATAAGGAGAATAGCCAGTTGTCCTCTTCACAGTGACCCTATCCGCAAATAAAACCAAGGGTAAATAATGCCTCCACTTTTCGGCACTATTTCCACACATCTTCACCAAAGCATTCTTGATAACTTGATGGCCTCTTTCAACCATGCCTTCAGCTTCAGGATAATACGGTGTAGCCACTCTAACCCTAGAACCAACACTAGCCAAAGCTTCTTTAAATTTGGCACCAAAATCTGGCCCACAATCAACAGTCATTAACTTCATCAACCCATACCTATAAATCCACTCCTTCTTCAAAAACTCTGCCACATTCTTGGCAGTCAAATTAACCAGAGGCACTGCCTCAACCCAACCAGACAAATCATCCCTAGAAACAATCAAGTAATTATACCTTCCCTCTTTAATATGTACAGCATCCAGACTGACCCTTCCAAAAACAGTTGATTCACCAGTAGCACGGCCCAAATCTTTAGGTTTCTAGTGACTTCTTCTTTGACCTTCTTCACAAGATTGAACCCAACCCTGCACAGCCAACTTCATACCCGGCCACCAAAATCTGTCTGCTACTCTTCTATAAGTCTCCCCAAAGACTCTATGACCAAGGTCTTCATGCAAAGACTTCAAAACCAATTCTTGACCCTTCTTCTGAGTCACCACCACTTGAGGATTAGTGTCAGCCTAAATATCCTTAGGACTGAGTATTTCTTATGCTTAAAATAAGATAACCTTAATTAGATTAAGCTTATATCTTAAAAATAAGGTTAAAATAATAATATATATTATTTTATTATATATATATATAATTATTATTCTATTATATAATTTATAATAGTTTAAATAGCTTATCCATGGCCTAATAATACTTATTAAGGTGTTAATGGAGTCATAATATACTTATCTTAAGTGATATGAAGTAATTATTGACATACATAAGCTTATATGTATACATAAATCTCATATTCAGTGAAATATGCAGTATATTATGTATATTTAGGTATATAAGTGGGTTTTAGCCCCTTAATAGCCTATAAACTTTGTTTTTCTGCTTATTTTAGGTCATATGGACGAAATCAGTGGACTCACAACGCCTACAGAAGCATAGACACCTATATCAGGCGCATACACCCAGTTTAGACAACTAAAATTACTTCCTTGGATGGTTATTCACGGATTTATGGGTTGGAAATATGTTTTTGGGTTAATGTGGATGCTTGGGGATGTTATTGGGGGCTTGGACATTTTATTTGTTTCCTTTATTTGCTTTTAGTTTCATTAAATCTCTTTTTGATCTTTTATTTTACCTGTTTCTTTATGGTATCCGCTTTTATCTGGGTTTTCTATTTATGGTATGACTCTGTGTTATTATTAATAGTGATGGAGGGTCCTTACTGGAGGTCTGGGTGTTGAAACTGCTTGAAGTGGACGCCATGGGGAGGTGATGGGCCCTCACAGTGCTGTAATTGCCGGGGATAGCAGTGACATCATCTGGATTGAAGGTCTGTGCACTCCAGTGGATTTGGGTATAAGTAAGGAGGGATTTTGACGGTTTATTATAATCATTCAATTACTACACTTCAAACAAACATTACACTACAATTATTAACATTCATAAATATATTATAAAGCCCTTATAAATTGATATTATCTTTATAAAAGCTATAACTATATTTTATTCTTCTATTTTCCACCACTAGCACGCATTTAAATCCAAGTATTGTGAGTTTAAATTGAGTATAACTATTCTATTAGTCTTCCCCTGAGGTTTAATCACTAAATCATTTATTAATAAGTAGTAGGACCATAAAATAACACTATTATATCATACTTATATACTAGACTGTACTGACAATTGGGGGTCTTTCCTTATATTTTACTTATTATTTAGTGTAAGCCTTGGGACGTGATTTTTACCTTAGTACAACTCAAAATTAACCAAATATTTGGGTCTGCTGCATTTTAGTGGGTCATCATAACTCATTGATTGCGGAAAAGAATCCTTATAATAATTGTACTAATTTTTTATCATAAAAATTAGATATTTACAGTAGTAACTGTACCCAATATAAACCCAATTTCACTTGGTATTTGGACACCAATATAACACCCAATAAAATTGGTATTTGGCTAAAGCTTGGTAAGCTAATTATTCACCCTTATAGAGGTCTAGTTAAACTTATTATTATATTTTTAACAGATTTTTTCTAATTTTTCTTATATTTTATTTAAATAAATAAAGATATAAATTCAGGGTAAGCTCCATTGCTTTTTTATTAGTAATATAATTGCTAATATTATTTGTCTACTAATTCCAAAGAGTTTTTTCCTTTTGTAGACGTAAAATATTGTTATTCTGAACAATATGAGTGCTCCTCAGGATAGTGTAAGTGAACAGCCTGCTTATAATACCAGGTCTAAAGCTAATAAAAACTTTCCAGGACATCACCATGGAGGGACAACAGTACCCCCAACCAGAAAGCATGAGTGTAGAGGAAAAGGACGCCCTCTTAAAAAAGATAACTATCAAAAAGACGTCTCCTCCTCTTCAGGATCAACTGTCCCACCTGGCCAAACAGGTTCTGAAGCTAGAGGAATCAAAATCTCTCATGTTCAAAGAAGTAGAGCAGTTGCAAAACAATTGCAAGGTAGGATTTCAGCAGATGAATCAGGCAATGGCAGAATTAAAGGGAGGCCAGCCCAGTCAATCAAATCAGCAACCCCCTACCCAAGGAGGGTCCACTCACTCCCAGGAGAAAATCCTGGTAGACAAATGGAAATGGGACTGGTTTCACCAACAGTGGACAAGCCACAGTTGCAACAGGGATCCACCCCCTCATCTGACTTCCTCAGCTCACCCTTACAAGGGAAAAAAGCGCCAAAAATCAGGCCTGGCAACCATCCCTTGGTAAGTAACTTACCCTCTCAGATTAGACATAATACTGATAATTACAATATAGGTAATTCTATTGATGTTAAATCTGTACAAAAAATAGAGGAGGATTTAAGAAATTTGGGTTTTAGAGTAGATACACCTGACTTGTCTTTTATCCATAATAACAGTACTATATACAATGATAATACAGTTAATCCTCAGTTGCAACCACCTACTAGTGAGATGAGTAGTTCACAGGAGAGTGAGAGAATTGAAAAGGAGGACATGGAATATTTTAACAATAATCCAACTGTCCATAGAATTGTTTCAGCATTGTGGAATAGAATGACTGATTGTGAGGAACAGACAGTTAAGCTCACTAGTGATACAATTTCATCCTTAACATTGAACATTTCTCAATTAGCAACACGTAATAAAGAATTAGAGAAAGAACATTTGTCTCTAACTCTTAAATATGATTCATTGAGTAATAAATATAATGACCTTTCAAACAAATTTTGTGAGTTAGAAAAATTATATGAAACACACTTATTAAAAACTGAATCAAGAACAAAGTTATCTTTTGCACAGACAAATCAAAGTGTCTCTGAGCTGCTACAAAGATTAACTAAAGTTGAGATTGAAACTGCCAATCTACTAATGAACCAGGATAATCATAAGTATAATCAATATAATAATAATCCTTTCATTGGCAAAAGTGAATCTCATTCCTTCCCTGTACCACCACAATTAAAACCATCTGGTGGTAGTGTCAAATCTGAAAATGTAAGTCACAAATCCGTGCAGGAAGAAATACAAGACCATTTATCAAAAGTAAATGAGTTATTGAATTTACCTAAGATTAGTGAGATAAAATCCAATCAGAAGAACTGGCCTAAGATAGATCAGTACCCAACTTATGATGGGGAAGCCAGCTCTGATTGGCAACATTTTATTCAAAGAATTGACAACTTGAAATTCTCATATAAGTTACCAGATGAAGAGATAACATCAAAATTAATTTCTTTATTTAAGGATGTTGCTTTATTATGGTTTGAAGCTGTCTTAAGTGAGGGTAGAGACTACTCTTGGGCTGAATTGAAACAACTTATTGAAAAACAATTTGGAGGTTCTAAATTCAGGCTTACTCAGCAGAGACTGTATGAGAAGACTAGGTATAATCCGTTGAATGGTGACAAACCTATGGTATTTTTAATGAATTTAAACAAAATCTTAAAAGCCATTGAGCCTCATATGGATTTTAACTTATGGAAAGATAAGATAATTTACAAATTACCTATATCTGTCAGAGACATTGTTGTAGCTAGAACATTAAATATTACTGAATATTCTGACTTTATTAATATTTGCAATGAAATATTATTAAACCATAAGTATGAATCAAGGTATTCCACTTATAAACAAAATGTTGAACCTGTAAAATCTCAGAATTCAAAAATACTTCAGGAGAAGCAGAAAAAACCTACTGCACCTGTAGTACCTAAAAAGTATGAAACAAATACTTGTTATAAGTGTAACAAACCTTGGGTAAAAGGTCACAAATGTGAGAAAAACATAAATATTGTTGAAAATCAACGTGAATCTGAAACTGAAACTGATAAAAGTAAAGAATCAAGTGATTATGACAGCAATATCTCATATAGTGATGAAAATGAAGTCTGTATGTTGGAAGATGATTTGTCCATCTTTGAAAATCCAATATTAAATATGGACTCAAATGAATCTTTAATGAATTTTGAGGATGCTGAAATCATTAAGGATATACAAGCTGATAACTTTAGAATGACACCTATCACGGTTCCAGCTATCATTTCTGGTGAAAATGTTAATATAGTATTGGACACAGGAGCTGCCGGTTCAGTTGTTTCCACTAATACATTACAGAAAATTGATAGTGAATATAAGTTTAAGCTTGAACCACTTCAGAATAAAAATTGGAGAGGTTTTGGATCAGTACTACACCCCATTGGTAAATACAAAGCTGCTGTTTTCTTTAAACACCAACATGGTTATGTAAGGGTAACTTGTGACTTTGTAGTAATGGATAATACAAATTGTAGTAACTGTTTTATCATTGGAAATGATATTCTGACTAAACTTGGTGTAAAATTAGACCCTGCTAATAATAATTATACAATTGGCATGAATGGTAAAAGGAAATTTAAAATAAATTCTTTTAACACAGTCTTACACATTGAGTCAGTAACAAATTCCCCGTCTAAAGGAAGAGAATCCAATGAGTTGGAACTTCTGGAAACAGAAATTTCAAAAGCATCATTTGGCACTCAGATAAGTAAAACTGAGAAAGATAATATTTTGGAATTAATTAAAGCTTTTCCAATGGCTTTTGCACATGGTACAAATGAACTTGGCCTTGTAAAAGATCATGAAATGAAAATTAGTTTAACCTGTGACATGGATAATATTCCTGCTAGTCTTAAAAAGAAACCATATCCTGCTTCACCAATGAAGAGGAAAGACATAGAGGATAATATTAAGATGTTATTAAAGATGAACATTCTTGAGAAGGTTTAAACTACACCAAAATATTGTGTAATATCACCAGTGCTGATTTCTTATGAACAAGATAAAGCAAGACTGTGCGGTGATTATAGAGCATTAAATACATTTACAGTAGATGATATTTATCCATTGCCAAGGATTGCCTCTATACATGCTACCCTTAAAGGTGCTAAATATATAAGTTGCCTAGATGGAAATAAAGGGTACCATCAAATTCCTGTTGAAAAGAATTCACAGAACTTTTTGTTGATAACAACACACATGGGAATTTATAAGTATGTCAGAATGCCATTTGGACCAAAGAATGCTCCATCAGTATTTCAAAAGTTAATGGATATAACATTCCATAATGAAATGATTGAGGGATGGTTAATGGTATACATTGATGACATCATAGTGTTCTCTAAAACTTTTGATGAACACTTAATCCATTTAAGGAAAGTATTTCAGAAAATGGATGAAATAAAAATGACCCTTGCATTGAAAAAATGTAAATTTGGGTTTGAATCTTTAAAAGTGCTTGGTCATATTGTATCTGGCTTACAAATATGTGTAGACCAAAATAAAGTGGCTGCAATAAAGAATATTGGCATTCCCCAAAATGTGAAGGATGTACAATCTTTTCTTGGAATGTGTGGTTATTATAGACAATATATAAAAAACTACCAATCAATTGCTGCACCACTGACCACACTGATAAAGAAATCAGAAGCTTTCATTTGGAATAATGAAAGACAACAAGCTTTTAATAAGTTGAAAGAATGTTTAATGACAGCTCCTATCTTGGGATTACCAGATTTCCAATTACCTTTTGTATTATATACAGATGCAAGTTTTATTGGACTGGGTGCTGCTTTGCATCAAAAACAACTTATTGAAGGTAAAATGTCAGAAGTAGTAATCTGCTATATTTCACGTACTCTGAGAAGTAGTGAATTAAAATATGGTGCTACTCAACTTGAATGTTTGGCAGTAGTATGGGCTCTAGAAAAGCTACATTATTACCTTGAAGACCAAAAATTTGAGTTAATAACTGACTGTAGTGCAGTTAAGTCACTATTAAACATGAAAACTCCTAATAGACACATGTTTAGATGGCAATTAGCTGTACAAGAATACAGAGGACGGATGACTATTACACATAGAGCAGGAACCTTGCACTCTAATGTAGATCTGTTATCTAGAGTACCTCTGCCTAATAATGATGATAATCCTGCTTATGTTCCTGAATCAGAGATTATTAACATTTATGGCATTTATATTGTAGATCTTGAGGATGAATTTATGCAATCAATTCTTGATAATTATAATTCAGATCCTGACTTAAGTAAATTAACTACAATATTAAATGATCCATCTAATGCTTCAATGAATGTTTTAATAAAAACATTACCAGATAAGTATAAAGAGGCATTAGAGAAAGGAAAATTTTTCATTGAGGATGGTTTTATATATTACAGGAAAAAATTAAGTAATGTAATTGTAATTCCCCCTTCAATGAAGGAGTTAATGTTAAGTATATGTCATGATGATATATTAGCAGGTCATTTTGACTACCATAAAACATTAACCAGAGTAAAAAACACAGCTTGATGGATTAACATGTCTGAGGATGTTCAGAAATATGTTGAAACATGTGATTCTTGTCAAAAATCTAAAAGATTAACAGGAAAAAGAGCTGGTTTATTACAACAAATTGAGCAACCAAAAGCTCCATGGGAAATTATTAACATGGACTTTGTAACAGGTTTGCCAATAGCAGGGCATAAGAGTTATAACTCCTGCTGGGTAATTGTAGATAGATTTACAAAGATGTGTAAATTTATTCCTACCCACAAAGAGGTTTCTGCAAAGGACTTAGCTTTTTTATGGTGGACACAAATGTTAAATACAGCAGGTTTCCCCAAAGCAATAGTTTCTGACAGAGATCCTAAATTTACTTCTGAGTTCTGGACGTCACTTATGGATGTTTCAGGGTGTCAATTAAAACTTTCTACAGCACACCATCCACAAACTGATGGGCTAGCAGAAAGAATGATACAAACCTTAGAAGATATGATAAGAAGATACTGTGCTTTTGGTCTTAATTTTAAAGACAATGACAAATTCACGCATGATTGGGTAACCCTTATCCCAGGTTTAGAATTTGCATATAATAGTACAGTACATTCTGTCACTGGCAAAAAGCCATTTGAGTTATGGTTGGGTTATGTACCTAATACCCCTGCTAAAACTCTTAATAAGTTACCTAGATTGGATATTCATCCAGGTACTAAATCTTTTCTTCAGATGCAGGAATTATGCAGAAAACATGCTCAAGAATGTATAAATAAGGCTTTTGAGTATGAAAAGAAAAGATGGGATAAAGCCCATAAAGAACAAATGTTCAAAGAGGGTGATGAAGTCCTTATTTCAACGCTACATTTCAATTTAAATGGTAATGTTAAATTGAAGGATCCATTCATTGGACCATTTGTAGTTAAAAAGATGGTTGGTAATAATGCTGTTGAGGTTATTCTATATGCACCTTATGATAGAAAACATCCAGTATTTCCTATTTCTCTTATAAAACCATACCATTCTAATGATACTGCTCTCTTTCCAAGAAGATCAGGAAGGCATAAACAACAACCTGAAGAAATAGTGGAAAAAGCAGAAATTGAAAAGATACTCAAAAAGAGACACCTTACAAAAGAAAAGGGGGTTGAGTATCTACTAAGATTTAAAAATAAATCAAGTGAATATGACCAGTGGATTCAAGAAAATGAAATCTCTGATCTTAAAAATCTCTTGAAAAAATTTAAATCTAAATAATACTGTTCATTCAGTATATGTATTATAAAAATTATTTTTTTTATTATTTCATTCCTTAAATTAATTAAAATGTCTTAACATTTTTTTTATTGTTTTTTTTGGGGTGAGGGAGTGTCAGCCTAAATATCCTTAGGACTGAGTATTTCTTATGCTTCAAATAAGATAACCTTAATTAGATTAAGCTTATATCTTAAAAATAAGGTTAAAATAATAATATATATTATTTTATTATATATATATATAATTATTATTCTATTATATAATTTATAATAGTTTAAATAGCTTATCCATGGCCTAATAGTACTTATTAAGGTGTTAATGGAGTCATAATATACTTATCTTAAGTGATATGAAGTAATTATTGACATACATAAGCTTATATGTATACATAAATCTCATATTCAGTGAAATATGCAGTATATTATGTATATTTAGGTATATAAGTGGGTTTTAGCCCCTTAATAGCCTATAACCTTTGTTTTTCTGCTTATTTTAGGTCATATGGACGAAATCAGTGGACTCACAACGCCTACAGAAGCATAGACACCTATATCAGGCGCATACACCCAGTTTAGACAACTAAAATTACTTCCTTGGATGGTTATTCACGGATTTATGGGTTGGAAATATGTTTTTGGGTTAATGTGGATGCTTGGGGATGTTATTGGGGGCTTGGACATTTTATTTTTTTCCTTTATATGCTTTTAGTTTCATTAAATCTCTTTTTGATCTTTTATTTTACCTGTTTCTTTATGGTATCCGCTTTTATCTGGGTTTTCTATTTATGGTATGACTCTGTGTTATTATTAATAGTGATGGAGGGTCCTTACTGGAGGTCTGGGTGTTGAAACTGCTTGAAGTGGACGCCATGGGGAGGTGATGGGCCCTCACAGTGCTGTAATTGCCGGGGATAGCAGTGACATCATCTGGATTGAAGGTCTGTGCACTCCAGTGGATTTGGGTATAAGTAAGGAGGGATTTTGACGGTTTATTATAATCATTCAATTACTACACTTCAAACAAACATTACACTACAATTATTAACATTCAGAAATATATTATAAAGCCCTTATAAATTGATATTATCTTTATAAAAGCTATAACTATATTTTATTCTTCTATTTTCCACCACTAGCACGCATTTAAATCCAAGTATTGTGAGTTTAAATTGAGTATAACTATTCTATTAGTCTTCCCCTGAGGTTTAATCACTAAATCATTTATTAATAAGTAGTAGGACCATAAAATAACACTATTATATCATACTTATATACTAGACTGTACTGACAATTAGGATGTCTCCTTCTCATCAAGCGCCTTCCTGACACATAAAATACAGGACTCTTCTTCTTGATTGCCAACCAAGTATCATCATCACAACTATCTGGCATCTCCAAGGTCAACAGACATTCCACCAGAATAAAATAAAACCCAGATTGAACCCAGGTCTCATCTTCAAAATCCATCAAAACAACTTCCAAGGGTACAACTCTGTCATCAAAATCACCAGTGTGAACGTGAGCCAATTGAGCAGCCCAACCAGGACACCAATCCTTAAATTTTGGCACGTCCTTCTCTTTCCACTGAACTTTGTGAGAATCCAGTTCACTAACAAAAACACCCTTTTCCAATTTTGAGCTTTCCCAAAAAACAACTCCATCTTCATCAAAAAAAACATCCTGATCACCAGAATCAAGATCAGATCCAGCCAGTTTAACCTCTTGGGGGAGGTCAGAACAATCATCCAGTTTAGCCTCATGGGGGAGGAAAGAAAAATCCTCAGCACCCTTTGTGCTGGCCCTAATCACTGGAACATCTTTGTCAAACTCTTCAGAATCAGAATCATCATCTGTAGGTGGCCTCCATAATAATCCATCAGGCATAGTAAAAGTTTTACCTGGTTTGTGTACCAGTTCAAAAGAAAAATGCTGAATAAATGCCACCCACCTAGTCATTGGAGCATTTGGAAGAATAGGTGTATTGATCATCTGAACCAAAGATTTTGCATCCACCTGCAGCTCAAAATGCTGCCCCCACAAAACTGTCTGTAGCTTCTTTAAAATTTTAGCTACGCCACACAATTCCAACTTAGGTTGAGAATACCTAGATTCCACCTCATTAAACACCACAGACTCATATATTACTAGCCTGACCCTCCCGGTCTTATCCTCCTGAGACAAAACAGCACCAGCAGCAATATAACTTGAGTCCACTGCCAGATAAATTTTTCCAGCACCAACACCATAATCCAACTTGTGAAGAACAATATCTTCACCAACAACCTTTTTCAACTTCTGAAAAGCCTCTTCACACTCTTCCGTCCATTCCCAATCTGCATATTTTCCGGTCAATCTTCTTAAAGGTGAAGCCAAAAAAGAAAAATCCTTTATGAAAATCCTGACATATACACATGCACCCAAAAATCCTCTGACTTCAGTAGTATTTTTAGGCCTTGGCCATGCCTGAATTTTATTAATCTTCTTCTTCGCCATAATTCATCCCTCTTTACATACCACATGACCCAGAATTTCCAAAGCGGGAACACAACAACTGAATTTTGACCCTGAAATGGTCAAACCAGCCTCTTCAATCCTAAACAACACTCACTCTAGAGTTATTGCATATTCCCACACAAACCTCCTTATTCCAAGGTTCTCCAATAACACCTCATTACCATAATCAGTGGATGGTCCTTTAATTCCACCATCATCAATAAAAATACCAGCATGAGTAGGAACCTCATCCTGCAAAATCCAAGCCATCTGTGCTTGATAAACTGCCACCGAATAAGTTGCTCCTTGAGGCAACCCAGTGAGCTGAAATCTTCCCAAAGGAGTCTCAAAATTTGTGAGAGGCCTTGAATCTGTATGGAGTTCCCTCTCATCATAACCACCCATAATATCACCCAAACCATAACACACCCTTCCAGCAAAAGCTTCAACAAAATCCTCTGCACTTGGCGGCATACCAGCTTCCTTGATAGTGACTCTATTCAAGGCTCTAAGATCATAAACCACCCTCAACTTTCCATTCTGCTTCTTTACACAGAACACCGGACTTGAGTAACTGGATGTTGATTGTTCATATAACCCGGTCCTGACACTTTCCCTAACAACCTCTACAAAATCCTCTTGAATAGCGGCTGGAATGAGAATAGGTTTGATTTGCCAAGGTTCATGACAAACAACAGGAATCAAGTAAGGTTCCCCATAAGAGTGCTTCAATACACCCCTTTCCTCCTCAACAAATTCCACCGCTTTTTCCCTTAGCACCAAAACGTGCAACAACAACTTCTTTTCTTCCTCAGACAACCACCCATCAGGACCAAAATTAACAACTTTCAATCTTTCTACGGTCACCCTAGCCGTCTCTACAAATTCTGGAGGATCTTCACCAAAGGAGTAGAGTTCGGATCTCTTGACAAAGGAGGTCTCTTCAAAGGCGGATTCAAACCCACAGGCATAGGCTCATTGACAGGCCTAATCTTCTACGCTACCTTCTTATACTTTGCCGCTCCAACTTCAACTTGAGGTTTCTTCAGGAAATCTTCACCACCAGACCTGGAACAAAAACCAAGGGTTTCCCCTTTTCTCACATGCATGGCCAAGGTAATGTTTTTGAATGGTGTAAAAGAAACCCTAGCGGTGCACAATTGGGAGGACTTACTTTTAGACCCCAATCTCACCACTCCAAAACTTTTACGCAATTCCACATCTTCATCCTCACTTCCAAATTCCAAATCTTCAAATCTTGATTCATCTTCTGAATCACATTGTGGTAGCCTAAAGTTTAGTACGGCACCTAAATATGTAAATGGAGTTATTACGGCGTGCAAGATTGGCATTATTATTTTTTATAAAAGGGTTTTATTTAATTTATTGGAGTTCAAAATATGAAGAAATTTGTCACGAGTGAATGCCTACACAAATACAATTTATTTTACGGAGAAAAATTATTTTTACGGTCTGAAAAATTTATAAGTATCAAGTCAAGTCACTCAAGAACCTTGGCAATTTTTCCCAGAATTTTTACTATTTTTCTTATATTTTTAAATGAATTTTAAAGTTTTATAGAAATATTTATGTTTTCAAAAATTACTTAACTTTGATGAATTTTCACGGGGTAATTAGCGCTGCGCAGACTACGAAAATTAGTTTGGCATGTAAAGGGGAAGTAGCTCTATTATGTGTAATTTTTCTAGATTTTTTATTATAGTTTTAAGGTTCTAATTGAGTCCGGAAGTCCGGCCAGACTCCGTTCCGGCTCCATACGGACTCCGTACGGGCTCCGGATTGACTCTGGAAGAGCTCTGGAGGGGAAAACTTAGGCACGTGACTAGGAATACTTAAGCGCCTCTCAAACTCGAAATTGAGGGAGGGGGACACATCATACATCTTAATCATTAACCACAACGGTCTCATTTTTTATTACTCAACAAATTAAATAAATTTGTAATACCCTTATAACTTTATATTTTATATATAACATTTTAGAAATACTACTCAACAATTTAAAACACACTTCATATAGGGTATCTTTAGAAAGGTCTTCATCACTGGGACTTGATTATTGCTGTCTCATAAAAATTCAAATTATTATAAAAACATAAAAGTCAATCTTTTCAGATCTTTCACTGGTACACCTTAATTGTTGTTATCAGTATTTCTTTTATCAACAGCCACTTTTATTCAAATCTCATTAAGCGTTAATTATTTTAGAGTTTCATTATTTTTATCAATCAGATTCAAGTAGATTGGTTAGCTTAGTGATTTAGAATTCCCATTTTGTTATTTTTATTGGAAGGACGGGGTTTTCAGCTAAATCCACACATCTCCTCCGGATTCTGCTTACAGAAAGGCGACTGTAAGAGTTTACCTTACCATAGTTGGCGCCCAACGTCGGGTTCGATTTCTCTAGCTTTCTTTAAAAGATTTACTTGGATCAAGAACGTTATTAGCCTGCAAGAGGCTTATTTTCTGGAACTCTAATTGGATCTTTGTTATTGGCCTGCAAGAGGCTTGTTATTTTATCGATTGTTAACGCTTTTCATTACTTATTGGGATGTCTTCTTCTGCTGTTGCTTCTGGATCTTCTAACCCTCTTACTCCCTCAGTTAGAATTGTTTCTTGGGATGGCCCAAAGTTTGATGGGGAGGAGGTTAAATGGTTCATTAGCAGGTATGAAGCTGCTGCTGCTGTTGATGGTGCTTCTCATGTGGATATGGTGAAGCAAGTTAGGTTTTTTATTGCTGATAGGGAGGTGGAAAAAGAGGTTATTGCTATGCAGGCATTTAAAGACAAGGATTGGGTTAAGCTTTCTAAAGCTATGGTTGATAGATGGGGTGTTAGGTTTACTATGATGGACCTCAATAAAATTGTTGGAGACTGGCAAGCAAATGGTGGTGTTTCTTCTATGGCTGACTTCAAAAAGCTCTGTGTTCATTTTGATGAAGTGGTGGAATATCTCATACTGGTGCACGAGTTAGTGCATGAGAATCAAGCAAAAGATTTGTTTTGGACAGCATGTAGCAGGGATATTCGTATGGACGTCTTGAAGGATCTTTCAAGAAAAGATTTGATGAAGGAACTGCCTAATGGTGAGCAGAAACTGCCGGCTCTGGAGGTTATCAAGGACAACATTCAAGCCCATCTAAAGTTGTTAGCATTGGACAAATATCAAGAGTCCTGCACTCAATATGTTAGCAAGGTTAGCGAAGTTTTGGCCGAAAACAACGATATTATGGTCAAAGCCCAGGAGGCCAAGAAGGCACAATTGGGATTACATGCTGCTAAAGTGGAGGGCAATGTAGATAATAAGATGGTCGATCACTTGGCCGATTTAACGAAACAATTAAAAATATTTGTTCAAGAGACTCAGAAGGCCAACAAGGCCCCAATCGCTTCTTCGTTGACGTCGACTTCTTATCAGTCCAGAGGTTATGAACGTCGAAATTATAATGGCAATAACAACGGTAACCGCTTCCCAGGCAATGGGAGAAATTGTGGTAATGGTGGTAATGGTTATAGAGGTGGCTATGATGAGCCAAAGGTGTGCTTCTATTGTAATAGGAGGGGGCACAGAGCAACAGTTTGTTTTGCTCTTGATAAGGATATGGATGCTGGGACAGTTTTATTTGATGGTAAAGTTTATAAATTTCCTGATGGTTCGTTCATCAAGCCCAGTGATGGACAGTCTCCTTCTGATTTGGTCAGAAGAAGTTTAACGGCTGAAAGGAGAGCCAGATTTGAAGAGGTGACAGATGAATATGTTAATGCCAAGAGTGGCAAAAATGGTAATGGTAATGGTGGTAAAGCTGACAAGGGCAAGGAGAAAGAGGTCAGTAAAGCCACGTTTTCTACTTCTTTTGGTGGTTTAGAGCTGGCGACGGTTGCTCAGGTGGAGGG
Source organism: Hemileia vastatrix (assembly GCA_030280995.1). Classification (NCBI taxonomy): domain Eukaryota; kingdom Fungi; phylum Basidiomycota; class Pucciniomycetes; order Pucciniales; family Zaghouaniaceae; genus Hemileia; species Hemileia vastatrix. Next base: position 26,904,320 of record JASXTE010000014.1, on the reverse strand, counting down.
TAGCTTTATGGCTGGCGAATACGATGTTAATGCTTCTAGAAGAGCAGCTGCTACTAAGGCAAAAAGTAGCATTCAGAGCCAATTGAGGGCTAATCCTGGCAAGGCCAATAACAAAGTGAACCCTTACTCTAAGGACAAGAATTCTAGTGCTCAAACTGCCGCCAACAAATTGAACCCTTACTCTAAGGATGAATTATATAAAATGCAGAAGGGGATTGCTGATATGGGGCCCCCTAGTTATGGCAAGTTTGATTTAAATGGTGAGCCTATGCCAGATAATGATTCGGATTCTGAGGAGGAAGTACCGTTGGCGTCTCTACCCAGACCAAGTTTTAGCGGTCCCATCCCAATGGAGGGAGTAAGAAGGACTAGCGATGGATCAGGATTAGTGCAAGAAGCTGGTGACGGATTTAGGGTTATAGAAAGTGAAGATGGCTCGGTTGGACCTCAAGAGGTACCCAGGGCCAAGGTTGTTAAATCAAAGGTCCAGTATGAGCGGCCAGTAGTTTCTGGTCAAGCTAATGCGATGGACGCAGTTTTGAATAGGGTGAATCAACTGCAGATTCCCTTATCTTTGGGGGAGTCATTTACAATTAGTCCGGCGCTTGCTGAAAAGCAAAAGAAGCATTTGACGAGGCATCGTGTTTCCACTGGAGAGGTGGAATATATTTGTGAAAATGCTGAAAAATTTGGGGAAGATGTAGATACACATTTTTCTGCTCCCCTGGGTTACCTGGTGGTAACTCTTAACGGCAAAGAAGTAAATGCCTTGGTCGATTCAGGGTCTCAAATTAATTTAATTTCATTGGAGCAAGCAACGAGTATAGGCTTGCCAATTAAAAGTGGAACTGGGGGAAACCTCAGAGGCATCGGAGGGCATGCAACAGAGCCGATGGGTACAGCTGAGCATGTCAGGTTAGGCATTGGTGGATCTGTTGGTAAGTTTCACTTTTATGTGGCCAGAGGAGCAGTCAAAACTGTTCTTGGAGGTCCTTTTTTGATGGATTTTGAGGCCAGGATAGGGTATCAAGCTGGCATGGGGATTAGTTTGGAGATCACTGGTGAAGATATGCGGAGGTTACATATGCGGTTAGCGCCTCCTGGAGATGAAGGTTGGGAAACACGGCCAGGGATTACTACTCTGTGCCAGTGTTGTGTTTGTACCAAACGGACAGCTTCTGGTGAATTATGTTTGTTGGAAAGGGATGAATGCCCTCATTTTTTGGGGTAGCAGGGGCTGATCGCTCTAATGTTGTAATCTCTCCTCAGGATGAGATCCCGGATTGCAATAGGTCAGCTCACTTGGAGATAATTCAAGTGGATTCTCAATTATTTTCTGTTAAAATTACTTTGGAGTGCAAATACGTTTTGGACTTTTCTATATGTTTATTGGATTTACCCGGTTTTTCTATTAAATTTAAAAACGGTGAAAAAGGCAAAATGGGCCAAATTAGGTTGGATAAAAATTGGAAGGGTATTTTTTGTGACCTCCAGCAAGAGGTTGAACTGCAATTATCTCCTTCTATTTTGGACCTCCAGCAAGAGGGTAAACTGCAATTATCTCATCAAAATCAAATAAAAAATCTCGGTATAATTAAAACACGAAAAAATAATTTTTGTGAAAATTCAATTCCGGTTCTCCAGCAAGAGGTTAAACTGCCAACTTTCTTTACGGGTGATTTACTGTTGGATAAGGGAAGAAAAGGTGTTGGAAAATCTGTTTATAAATTAGACGAGGGAAAGGAGAAAAGGGTAAAATTTAAAAATGAAATAAAATATTTTTCTAATTTTTCGTATTCCGATTCTGGCGATGAAGAAGATTCATTTGATGAAAGTTTTAATGGCGATACAAAAGAAAATGTTTTACCTCAAGGTTATTTAGATGTGGATGCAGCCAAATATAAAAAAGTAGCAAATAAAGTTTGACCTATTAATGAACCGCTACCTGCTGAATTAAATCCACATTTGAGAAGACCAAGGTTATCAAGAGATCCTTATGAAAGTCCCTTGGTAAAGAATCCGCCTGAATTTTCTGAGACGTCAAGAATCACTTTTGAGAGACTGGGTGTTGTTAATTTTGGACCTGATGGTTGGTTGTCTGGAGAAGAGAAGAAGTTGTTGTTGGATGTGATGGTCAAGCGAGAGAAGGCCATTGCTTTTGTAGAAGAGGAGAGGGGTGTGTTGAAGCATTCCTATGGGGAGCCTTACAAGATTCCTGTGGTATGTCATGAACCGTGGCAGCAGAAACCGATTCCTATTCCGGCTGCATTGAAAGATGCCTATATTGAAGTTGTCAGAGAACGGATACGCACTGGACTGTATGAGCAATCAACATCAAGTTATTCTAGTCCGGTATTTTGTATCAAGAAACCGAATGTCAAGCTTAGAGTTGTTCATGATCTTAGGGAATTAAATAGGGTTACAATAAAGGATGCTGGGATACCGCCTAGTGCTGAGGAGTTTGTTGAAGCATTTGCAGGGAGAGTGTGTTATGGTTTAGGAGATATTATGGGTGGATATGATGAGAGAGAGTTACATCCGGACTCAAGGCCTCTCACTACATTCGATACGCCACTTGGACGTTTACAGTTAACAAGATTACCTCAAGGAGCAACAAATTCGGTTGCAGTATATCAAGCTCAGATGGCTTGGATCCTTCAAGAAGAAATTCCACAATATGCTGGAATCTTTATAGATGATGGAGGAATTAAGGGACCAACGACCGACTATGATTACCAGGTGTTGGAAGAGAATCCCGGGATACGCAAATTCATTTGGGAGTTTGCAATTACATTAGAAAGAATCTTGTTTCGAATTGAAGAGGCTGGCTTAACTATTTCAGGTTCAAAATTTTCATGTTGTGTGCCAGCCTTAGAAATATTAGGCCATGTGGTATGTAGAGAGTATAGGATTATGTCCAAGAAGAAAGTTAACAAAATTCAGTCCTGGCAAAGACCCAAGAATACGACCGAAGTTAGAGGGTTTTTAGGCGTTTGCGTATATGTTAGAATGTTTATCAAGGACTTTTCTTCATTGGCAGCTCCATTGAGACGGTTAACAAGAAAGGATGCAGACTGGGAGTGGGATGAAGAGTGTGAGAAGGCGTTTGTGAAGTTGAAGGAGGTTGTAGGGAAGGATTTAGTCCTGCACAAGTTGGATTATGGAAAAGATGCTGGCAGAATTTATTTAGCAGTTGATTCAAGTCAGGTTGCAGCTGGGGCGGTTTTGTCTCAGATGGATAAAGCTGGTTACATCAGGCCAGTTAGGTATGAATCTGTAGTATTTACTGGGGTCGAATCAAGATATTCTCAACCAAAATTGGAATTATGTGGTGTGGCAAAAATACTGAAGAAACTTCAGCATATTTTGTGGGGGCAACATTTTGAGTTGCAAGTGGATGCGAAATCGTTAATCCAGATGATTAATTCCCCAAGTTTACCAAATGCACACATGACCAGATGGGTAGCTTTTATTCAACATTTTTCATTTGATTTAGTTCATAAGCCTGGCAAAGCTTTTACTATGCCAGATGGTTTATCAAGGAGACCACCCACTGAAGAAGATTCAGACTCAGAGGAGTTCGATGAAGATATACCTATTATCAAAGCCAGCACTAAAGGAGCTGAAGACTTTCCATACCTCCCCCATGAGGTTAAACTGGCAGGACTATTGTGTTTAGATTATGGTGTTGATGACCTCCACCAAGAGGATAAACTGGAAAATAGTTTTTATGTTAATAAAGGTGTTGGAAAAGGTGTAGATAAATTTGGTAGAAAGGAGGTAGAAGAAGATGTGGTGTATGTAGAGGAAGATGGATTGGTAGTGTGGGATAGTAGTAAATTAAGGAATGGTGTATATGTTGGAGAATTAGAGAATTTAAATAAAAGGGTGGATAAAGAGAAAGAGGTATTTTCAAATACGGTTTTTGAAGGATCCAAAGGTTCAGAAGAAAAACGTCGACATAGCTCAATTAAAGATTTATTTAGGGGTCAACGATTATTGGCTCATTCATGTGCAGGTGATATTGGTGATAGAGAAGTCCCTATTGATGTTATATTAATCGATTTTCAAGATGAAGTCTGGGGTCAGACTGGTTTTTATTTTTTGTTATTCAAATATTTGTTGACTTTAGAGAGGCCAGAAGATTGTGAAGACGATGAATGGGTGGCTATCAAGAGGAAGTCATCTACGTTTTACCTATCTGGTCGACGTTTAATGAGGAGGAGATATCTAAATCCTCAAGTAGTTATAACTCAACAGAAGGGGCAAGAATTAGTTTTGAAATCACTGCATGAAGATCTCGGGCATAGAGGCGTTGGAGAAACTTTTAGAAGAATTTCTGATCGATTTTGGTGGCCTGGCATGAAGATGGCTGTTAAACAGTGGGTTCAGTCATGCGAAGAATGTCAAAGACGAAGTTATTTAAGGCCAAAAGAACCTGGACGCGCGACCGGTGAATATACACTCTTTGGAAGAGTTAGTTTAGATGCCGTTCATATAAAAGAGGGACGGTATAAATATTTAATTGTGGCCAGAGATGATTTATCTGGTTGGGTAGAGGCAGCGCCTCTTATTAATTTAACTGCCAAAAATGTGGCAGAATTTTTTTTGAATAATTGGGTATATAGGTATGGGGTGATGAAGTTGGTGACGGTAGATGGAGGTCCTGAATTTGGGACAGAGTTTAAAGAGGCCGTATTGAAAGTTGGATCAAAGGTTAGGGTAGCAACCCCATATTCTCCCAAAGCTGAAGGCATGGTTGAAAGAGGGCATCAAGTTATTAAGGATGCTTTAGTTAAAATGTGTGGGACAAGTGCCGAAAAGTGGAGGCACTATTTACCTTTAGTTTTATTTGCGGATCGAATCACTGCCAAAAGGACGACCGGATTTTCACTTTATGAACTTGTTTTTGGACAGAAAGCAGTTTTACCGGTTGATTTAGAAGCTGAATCATATCTTGGAGTTGACTGGGACATGGTCAAAACTACTGAAGAATTATTTAGTGCAAGAATGATGCAGCTAGAAAAGAAAGAAGAATATTTAGAAAAGGCATATTCGCGGATGATGAAGATCCAAAATCAATCAGTCAGATATTGGGATGAGCGGCTGGCACATTGATTAAGGAAACCTTTGAACCCAGGAGATATGGTCCTGGTGTATAATAGGAGTTTGGAAAGTCAATGGGGAAAGATGTTTGCAGATAGGTGGAATGGACCGTATAAAATCAAGGAGCAAGTTTCCGGCGGTTCATATGTGCTAGAAGAGTTGGATGGAGTAGTATTGAAGAAGAGGGTAGCAGCCGATCAAGTGAAACGGTTCTATCCTAGAGGCACCAGGAGTGCCGAAGTCTTCCTCCGCAATGAGGATAAACTATGATATCAATGAAACTTTATGGATTCCTCCGCAATGAGGATAAACTATGACATTTATGAAATTATATGGATAACTCCGAAATGAGGATAAACTACAATTTTAATGACTTTTATTAAATTTATACCTCCGCAATGAGGATAAACTATGTTATTGATGAAATTTTATGGATACCTCCGCAATGAGGATAAACTATGACATTTTAAAAAAAAAAAAATCTTATCGACCTCCGCAACGAGGATAAACTATCTTCTTTTTTTTTATCAAAATACTTTACTATTGTTACACTGTATATGGTCAACGAAACTGTGATGAAAAATAACGAAATGCGTGAAAACCTTCTTTGAAATTTTCAAAAAAACTTAAAATTTCTAAAAATATGGGTGAAGATAGTGTTGGAAAATTTTAAAAATTTATTGGAAGAAGTGTTCACAGGGGAACCTTCTTAATTTAATATTGGCAAGTGTGGGGGTAATTGATGGGCTGGCTGCTCTATACACAATTACCCCATAATGTTCGTTTCCAAAATTTTCCCTGTTTCTAGTTGAATCCTGGCTTTGTCTTTTAATTATAGAAAGTCCACTAAGACTATAAACTGAAACAAATCAAGAGACACCGCTCTCAATGCCGGATTCAAGATTCTTTTTATTTTATTTTGTTTTTGATTTTTTATGTTAGATTGTGATTTCTTTTCTTTAATATATATTATGAATTATTGTAAAGGTGATGCTCACTGGTTGTCTCTAATCATTTTTATAAATTGGAGGGAGCCCACCCAGTGATCATCATTATAAAAATTATCTTTTAAAAACTTTCATTTATTTTCTTTTCTTTTCAATTTCTTAAAATTGTGTAACCACATCAAGTTGCACTTGGATGTGGGTATGATGTCGAGGGTATGGCTCATCAAATGGCCGGGGGGCATCTTTTAAAATTTTATTTTAAAAAAAAAAAAATTTTTTTATTACTTTTTTTATTTTTCTTTTCACATTCGTTTATCTTTCTTTAAAAATTAAATTTTAACTTTTATTTCAAAACTATCTTTTTTTAAAAAAAAAATTAAAATTAAAAAAAAAAAAAAATCTTTTATTAAAATAAAATTAATAAAAAAAATTAAATTAAAAAAAAAAAAAATAAAAAAATAAAAAAATAAATAAAAAAAAAAAATATAAATAATAAAAAATAAATAAATAAAAAAATAATAAATAAAATAAAATAAAAAAACAAAAAAATAAAAAAAATATTAATTAATTAAATCAAAATTATTATTATATTTCTTAGTTTTATTTTTCAGTCACTATTCTTTTTAGTTTATTCATATAGTTTAGACAGGAAACAGGGTCTAGGGGAACTCAATACCTATGGGATTTTACTTCATGACATCTGTTAGTCCTCCAAGACTTTAAACTGGCTACTGTTCAAGACGTTCTTTAAGGTTTTTTTTATATATGTATTTTGGATCTGTTAGTCCTCCAAGACATTGAACTGGCTACTGTTCAAGACTTTCCTTAAGGGTTTTATACGAATTTCGGAGCTGTTAGTCCTCCAAAACTTTAAACTGGCTATTTTTCAAGACTTTCATTAAGGATAATTTTCTTTATCTTGACATCTGTTAGTCCTCCAAGACTTTAAACTGGCTACTGTTCAAGACTTTCCTTAAGGTTTTTATACAAATTTTGGAGCTGTTAGTCCTCCAAGACTTTAAACTGGCTACTTTTCAAGACGTTCTTTAAGGTTTTTTTTTATATACAAATTTTGGAGGTCCACCAAGACCTTAAACTGGACTATTATCAAGTGTTGGGTCCACCATGACCTTAAACTGGATTTCTTATCGATTAAATGTTTGGTCCACCATGACTTTAAACTGGTAGTTCATTCATTGTTTAGTCCACTATGACTTTAAACTGGAAAATTAATATCTGCAGGATAATTCAACATTAATTGGACCACTATGGCCTTATACTGGATTACTTGTCGATCAAATGTTTGGTCCACTATGACATTAAACTGGATTATCAAATTTATTCAATCATTGGTCAAGCCTAGGCCTTACTTAGGAATATATCAAGATATTTATGCACTTAAACGATCTTTGGTCCACCAAGACCATAAACTGGCAATCGATTATATGTTTGGTCCACCAAGACTTTAAACTGGAATGTCAATCTTTTTTGGATAACTCAATTCAATCTTTTAATTTATCACTGTCCACTAAGACTCTAAACTGGTTATTCAATTATTTCTGGAATTGGGTGCTGATAGCTTTAGGAGGTTAAAACTTTAGGTGGTGATGATGCTAAAGAAAGCATAATGGTTAATTAGGTAAAATTTGTGGCGCTTTAACATGGTCTAAAGTTAATATTATTATTGGAAGCCTGGCAAAAGTATTTTATGGGTTTTCTGTATAGCAAAGTTTGAAAATTGTGATGAAGGAATCAGAAGTTAGGATGGTAGTTGGATTTTAGGGAATGATTTTTTTTTAGTGCCTCATAGTTAGGCCATTTTTTTTTTGGTGTGAAGCTTGGAGGACCTTATGGCGAGATTGGAATCATAGAATTTGGCTCAGTGGGGGGCCCTATGAGGTTGGAATCAGAAGTATTCGGCTCATAGGAAGATCCACTCTCTCAATGCTGTGACAAGAAGGAAGACTGGTATATGGGAGTCTGAAGGGATTCAAACCTTGCTCTCAGTAGTGGAATCATCACAAGATTTATATTATTTTATTTTATGTTATATCAGGCCAGAGAAGAAAGAAAACATCATTTATGTTGAAAGTTTAAGAAGACCAAGCAAAAACAAAATTTTATCAAGTTATACTGTTAGAAAAGATAATTTCTTTGAAATTGTTCAACATCATTATCAAAGCTTTGCATTAAAATTCTTCTTTTCATGAGGTCTTCATGGTTATTAGATGGAGTTTCTTGAAAATAGGCCAGCATTTTTTGTTTCAACTCATTAGTAAAGTCAAGAAAAAGATAGCGATGAAAATTTGGGTAATGATTGATATAGTCCGTCTTCACTCTACCAAAATCATCAGTGTTGGTTATTTCGACAGCTAGAAGTTCAAATATGTTATTAAGTCATAGGTTTAGTCAATTTTGATTAAAAGTTTTTTTAGTAAGATAAATAGGGTCTTACATTTAGAGCCAGGAAACATAGTCTCAGCAAAGTTAGTTGGGGGTACTGGCGTTATAGGATTAGGATCTTGTGAAGGCAAAATTAGGCCGGGATCCGTTGATGAAGATTGAACTTTTGAAGCTGTTTTTGATCTTATTCGTTTTAAGAAGACAGGAATTTTGGATTGCTTTTTAGAAGTTGAGGGATCAGGGAGAGCTGCTGGTCCTAAATATACATTTGTTTTAGAAGGAACTATTGGCCGGTTGCATTTGACTTTTTTCACACAGCATAAGTCGCAAGCTTTTCTGCCAGGAAGATTAGGGTTGGACATTAAACAAGGTACCTGGTATTGAGCGCAGAGTTCACATGGAGCGACAAGTTCTTTGGAAGACATATTGATGAAGATGAATTTTATAGTTGATTAAAGAAGATGGTGGTTGAAGGTTAAAGATGAATATTGTGTTTGACCACTTATGCAAAGTTTTAAGAATGGGGACATTCACGATTGGAGGGAGGATGTGGTAGCCTAAAGTTTAGTACGGCACCTAAATATGTAAATGGAGTTATTACGGCATGCAAGATTGGCGTTATTATTTTTTATAAAAGGGTTTTATTTAATTTATTGGAGTTTAAAATATGAAGAAATTGGTCACGAGCAAATGCCTACAAAAATACAATTTATTTTACGGAGAAAACTTATTTTTACGGTCTGAAAAATTTATAAGTATCAAGTCAAGTCACTCAAGAACCTTGGGAAATTTTCCCAGAATTTTTACTATTTTTCTTATATTTTTAAATGAATTTTAAAGTTTTATAGAAATATTTATGTTTTCAAAAATTACTTAACTATGATGAATTTTCACGGTATAATTAGAGCTGCGCAGACTACAAAAATTAGTTTGGTATGTAAAGGGGAAGTAGCTCTATTATGTGTAATTTTTTTCCAGATTTTTTATTATAGTTTTAAGGTTCTAATTGAGTCCGGAAGTCCGGACGGATTCCGTACGGACTCCGCTTTGACTCCGTACGGACTCCGTACGGGCTCCAGATTGACTCTGGAAGAGCTCTGGAGGGGAAAACTTAGGCACGTGACTAGGAATACTTAAGCGCCTCTCAAACTCGAAATTGAGGGAGGGGGACACATCATACATCTTAATCATTAACCACCACGGTCTCATTTTTTATTACTCAACAAATTAAATAAATTTGTAATACCCTTATAACTTTATATTTTATATATAACATTTTAGAAATACTACTCAACAATTTAAAACACACTTCATATAGGGTATCTTTAGAAAGGTCTTCATCACTGGGACTTGATTATTGCTGTCTCATAAAAATTCAAATTATTATAAAAACATAAAAGTCAATCTTTTCAGATCTTTCACTGGTACACCTTAATTGTTGTTATCAGTATTTCTTTTATCAACAGCCACTTTTATTCAAATCTCATTAAGCGTTAATTATTTTAGAGTTTAATTATTTTTATCAATCAGATTCAAGTAGATTGGTTAGCTTAGTGATTTAGAATTCCCATTTTGTTATTTTTATTGGAAGGACGGGGTTTTCAGCTAAATCCACACATCTCCTCCGGATTCTGCTTACAGCAAGGCAACTGTAAGAGTTTACCTTACCATAACATCTTTTAAAATTGTGCAGTTTATCTACATGCTGGAGGTCCAAAAATAGATCTTGATGATCTTCTTTCTTCAAAATTTTCTGCAGTTTAATCTCATGCTGAAGGCCCAAAAATAGATCTTGACGATCTTCACAAAAATATTTTGCATCTTCTTTCTTCATTATCTTCAGATTTTTTCTTGATTTTCTTGAATTATCTTGAAATTTTTATCTTCTCTTCTTGAGTTTTCTTCTGTCCTACAAAAATAACCAGGGGTTTCACCAATGCTCACAGGTGTGGCCCAGGTAATGTTTTTGAAAGGTGTAGAAGAAACCCTAGCGGTGCACAATTGGGAGGACTTACTTTTAGACCCCAAACTCACCACCCCAAAACTTTTCCGCATATCTTTCAATAAAGATATATAACCAATCTTCTTCTTTAAACTTGAATTAAAAATAATTAAGAATCTTGAGAGAGAACAGAGACTTGATAAAAAACTTGATGAATACTTGCAGAGAAGAGAAACATTAAAAAGAGAAATTTGAAAATCCACTTGGTATATCTCCAAGGGATCTGACCGACTACAACCTGGGATTTCCTCATCTCAGGGAGGGGTTGTAGCACTAAGGTGATCAGCCCTTATTACTCTAAAAAAGACAGACTCTCAATAGAGCCTGAGCCGCACTCCAAAAATCCAGAGACAGCACCCACTTCCTTCCTTCTCTTACAGCAGTCCATTCACTAGAACATTGAAGATAAACCAGGCCTAGTCTCCCAACCATCCTCTACAGGGGATGACAACCTCATGTGAAGCCTCCTTTTGTCTTCACCGGTAAACTCCAAACTGATTCCCAAATCAAATTGATAACCAATTCTTGCCTGAAAATCTATAAAGAATTGCCCACCCAAAACTGCTTTTACATTACCTTTAGCAATGTAAAAATGAACCTTCACTGAGGCTCCGCCAACATATAACTTCAAAAACTCTGAAGTTACAACCAATTCCGTGACATGGCCACCGATCCCTCTCAAATTCCCACCAATACCTGTTTTGATAGGGAGGCCCATATGAGTTGCCTCAAACAAAGAAATCAGGTTTATCTGAGAACCTGAATCCACCAATGCCCTTGCCTCCCTGCCATTCAGAGTGACATTGACATATCCCAGAGGAGCAGAAAAATGAGTTTCCAACCCCTCACCAAACTTTTCAGCAGAATCAAAAATGTATTCTACCTCACCAGAAGAAACCCTTCTCCTGGTCAACAACTTCTTCTGCCTATCAGCCAACCCTGGACTGATAGCATACAATTCCCCATAAGATAGGGAAGCCTGACCCTGGTTCATCCTTTCCAGGACAGAGTCCATTTCATTAACTTGACCAGACACTACTGGCCTCTCAAAGTGAGCCCTTCGCTTCACTACCTTGGTCCTAGAAGATTCTTGAGGACCAGCACCACCAACAGATTTACCATTAACAGGAACCATACCAGATCCCTCACCAGAACCTCTGACTCCAACAGGCTTTGGCAATGAAGCCAAAGGGAAATCCTCCTCGGAGTCGGAATCCACCTCCATTGGCATTGGCTCACCATTCAGGTCCAATGCACCAAAACTAGGGGGGCCCATGTCAGCCATACCCTTCTGCATCTTGTACAGCTCCTCTTTGCTGTACCTCTTCCTAGCTGCACTCAGCTTAGGATCACCCTTTAAAGCATTTGGCTTTGGTTGGGCCTGAGAACTGCTCTTAGGCCTACCAACCTTCCCTGCTTCCACATCATAAACACCAGCCAAGCATTCACCACTTGACTGTCCACCACAAGAATACAACTCCAAACCACCAAAAGAAGTAGAAAAAGAGACCTTATTGACCTCCTTCCCCTTTCCCTTGACGTCCTCATCTACCTTAACAGAAGACTTCCCCTGATCAGGAAGCTCCTCAAACCTTGGCCTCCTTTGATTGAGACCACCACTTCTCCTGACCAAATCAACAGGAGCCTGCCCCTCACTGGGCTTCACAAAAGAACTGTCAGGGAACTTAAAAACACTTTCATCAAACTCCACTTTTCCTTCAGACACATCTCTGTTCAGTGCCCAACAATCATTGGACCTGTGCCCCCTCCTACTGAAATAAGAGCAAACCCAAGGATCACTCCTACCAGCCCTCCTTTCAAAATCTCTTGGCTGAGAAGGTGCCTTATTAACCTTCTTGGCCTCCTGGACAAAAATGTGCAGCTGTTTTGTCAGATCAGCCAGCTGCTCCACCATTGGGTCCCTCTCCTGTTTAGGAACCTGCACCAAATTTTTCTCCTCCTTCTTCTCCCTAACTTCCACTTCAGCCAAAGGCTCACTTACTTTGCTGACATACTTGGCACACCCCTCCTGATAGGTGTCCACAGCCAAAACTTCAAATGGGCCTCAACAGCCTCCTTCACCTTATCCAAGGCAGGCAACTTCTGGTCCCCATTAGAAAGAGTTTTCATCAATTCCTTTCTTGACAACTCCTTCAACACATCCATCCTGACATCTCTAGCCAGGGCAGACCAAAAAACATCCTTGGCAGAATTTTCATGTGCCAGCTCCTCCACTTCCACCAAATATTCTATCACAGGATCAAACTGTAGCAGAAACTTCCTATAACTATGTAAGTTACAAACACCACCATAAGATTGCCATTCACTGACAACCTTGTTCAGATCCACCATAGTGAACCTGACACCCCATCTATCCACCATCTCCCTACCCAGAAATTTCTAATCCCTCTTCTTGTAGCCAGACATGGCCACAATCTCCTTCTCCACTGACCTATCATCAATGAAGAAGATAATCTGCTTCACCATGTCGAGGTAGGAAGCACCATCCACTCCAGCAGCAGTTTCATACTTCTCTAGAAACCACTTGACATCCTCCCCATTAAACTTGGTACCATCCCAAGTTTTAATCCTCACACACTCCCTAACCATCACAGAAGGAGGACCATCCCCCCACTGACAGTCACAACAGGAATACAGGAATCAGAAGCCATTCCTCCAGTCCAAAACACCAAAAAGAGCCAACCAAAGCAAACAGAGATTACAAAGAACTAGCAAGTTCTACCCCACGTTGGGTGCCAGAAATCTAGACAATCCTATAATACTAGCTATAGGCCTGGACCAAGGGAGTTGGAGAAAAACCAGAGAGAAAAATGCCTGTCCTTTTAGAAAAATAGAGTGAGATTTACTTGCTAAAGTAAGTTGGTTCCTGTTTTGCTAAAGCCCCTTTTAAACACACTTGACTGCTTGATGAGCCAAGAAAGTAGTCCCCAGATATACTACCAGACCAAAGAACTGAAATGTAGAACAAAGTCCACACCAGAGACAGCAAAGATACTTGATGTAGGCTGCAAGTCCACACCAGAGACAGCAATAATACTTGCTATAGCTTGCAAGACTATAACAGAGAAAACAGTTGCCAAAGTTAAGTTAAATGAAGAACTCACTTGCAACAAACACAGCCAATTGTGGCCAGAAAACAGTGAAAACTGAGTGAGGAACAATGAGATCACCTCCGGATGGTTGTATGATGATTAAGGTTGCCCCAAACTGTCTTATTCACTATGTACACACAGACCACTAACTAAGAGCCCATGCACACCCACCAATCTGGCGCCTGTACCTGCCAGATTGCATAAAAATCCCTCCTGGAGCGCTCCCCAACCTCCTAAAACAGAGGCGGGCGGGCCGCCCGATGTCGGAGATGCCGCCTGAAGCGGCCCGGCCTCCCTGAAGCCAGAAAACCAATAAAAACCACTAATCTACTTGGAAAAATTAGCTACAACTACTAAAACCTTTAAAACACGGAATTTCACTATAACAACATTGAGACATAAAATATAGAGAAAAATTAGCTCTATCAAATGGTACTAAGCACTTAACCCTAAGACTTAAGGTTAGCCCGTAATACACGAAAAACAAAATTAAACAGCAATCTTTTATAAATGAAAAATGAGGAAATGACCCCTTAAAACTCATAATATGAAAAATGTCTGCAAGACATAAAATATAGAGAAAAACCAGGGCTAACCAATGATAGTACCCACATACCCGCAGACCCAATATCCACGAAATAAAACCAGAAAATAACCAAATTCCATAACAGATGTCAATTATGACATGCACAAACAGCGCCAAATCATACAATAAAGGCCCCTGCCAATGTTGGAAGACCACACCGCCTCTGTTTTAGGAGGTTGGGGAGCGCTCCAGGAGGGTTTTTTATGCAATTTGGCGGGTACAGGCGCCAGATTGGTGGGTGTGCATGGGCTCTTAGCTAGTGGTCTGGGTGTACATAGTGAATAAGACAGTTTTGGGGAATCTTTAATCATCATACAACCATACGGTATGGTAAGGTAAACTCTTACAGTCGCCTTGATGTAAGCAGAATCCGGAGGAGATATGTGGATTTAGCTGAAAACCCCGTCCTTCCAATAAAAATAACAAAATGGGAATTCTAAATCACTAAGCTAACCAATCTACTTGGATCTGATTGAGAAAATAATGAAACTCTAAAGTAATTAACGCTTATTGAGATTTAAAGAAAGTGGCTGTTGATAAAAGAAATACTGATGACAACAATTAAGGTGTACCAGTGAAAGATCTGAAAAGATTGACTTTTATGTTTTTATAATATTTTGAATTTTTATGAGACAGCAATAATCAAGTCCCAGCAATGAAGACCTTTCTAAAGATACCCTGTATGAAGTGTGATTTAAATTGTTGTGTAGTATTTCTAAAATGTTATATAAAATATAAAGTTATATGGGTATTACAAATTTATTTAATTTGTTGAGTAATAAAAAATGAGACCGTGGTGGTTAATGATTAAGCTGTATGATGTATCCCCCCCCCCTCAATTTCGAGTTTGAGAGGCGCTTAAGTATTCCTAGTCACGTGCCTAAGTTTTCCCCTCCAGAGCTCTCCCAGAGTCAATCCGGAGCCTGTACGGAGCCCGTACGGAGTCCGTACGGAGTTGAAGCGGAGTCCAAGCAGACTCAATTAGAACCTTTAAAACTATAATAAAAAATCTAGAAAAATTACACATAATAGAGCCACTTCCCCTTTACATTCCAAACTAAATTTCGTAGTCTGAGTAGCTCTTATCACCCTGTGAAAATTCACCAAAGTTAAGTAATTTCTAAAAACATAAATATTTCTATAAATCTTTAAAATTCATTTAAAAATATAAGAAAAATAGTAAAAATTCTGGAAAAATTTCCCAAGGTTCTTGAGTGACTCGACTTGATTCTTATAGACTTTTTCAGACCGTAAAAATAAGTTTTCTCCGTAAAATAAATACATTTCGTGTAGGCATTTGCTCTTGACAAATTTCTTCATATTTAAAACTCAAATAAATTAAATAAAACCCTTTTATAAAAAAATAATAACGCCAATCTTGCACGAAGTAATAACTCCATTTACGTACTTAGGTGCCATACTAAACTTTAGGCTACCACATCCTCCCTCCAATTGAGAATGTCCCCATTCGTAAAACTTTGCATAAGTGATTGAGCAATTCCAAAAGAATTATCCTTTCTAATAAAATAATTTGATTAATTTGTTTTAGCTGGTCTTCTTTTAATTCTTTATAATGAAAACGTTGTTTCTTCTTCTCTGGCTAGATATAACATAAAATAAAATAATATAAATCTTGTGATGATTCCACTACTGAGAGCAAGGTTTGAATCCCTTCAGACTCCCATATACCAGTCTTCCTTCTTGTCACAGCATTGAGAGAGTGGATCTTCCTATGAGCTGAATACTCCTGATTCCAACCTCATAGGGCCCCCCACTGAGCCAAATTCTATGATTCCAATCTTTCCATAAGGTCCTCCAAGCTTCACACCAAAAAAAAATGGCCTAACTATGAGGCACTAAAAAAATCATTCCCTAAAATCCAACTACCATCCTAACTTCTGATTCCTTCATCACAATTTTCAAACTTTGCTATACAGCAAACCCATAAAATACTTTTGCCAGGCTTCCAATAATAATTTCAACTTTGGACCATGTTAAAGCGCCACAAATTTCACCTAATTAACCATTATGCTTTCTTTAGCATCATCACCACCTAAAATTTTAACCTCCTAAAGCTTATCAGCACCCAATTCCAGAAATAATTGGATAACCAGTTTAGAGTCTTAGTGGACAGTGATAAATTAAAAGATTGAATTGAGTTATCCAAACAAGATTGACATTCCAATTTAAAGTCTTGGTAGACCAAACATATAAACGATTGCCAGTTTATGGTCTTGGTGGACCAAAGATCGTTTAGGTGCATAAATAACTTGATAAATTCCTAAATAAGGCCTAGGATTGACCAAAGATTGAATAAATTTGATAATCCAGTTTAATGTCATAGTGGACCAAACATTTGATCGACAAGAAATCCAGTATAAGGCCATAGTGGACCAATGAATGTTGAATTATCCTGCAGATATTAATTTTCCAGTTTAAAGTCATAGTGGACTAAACAATGAATGAACTACCAGTTTAAAGTCATGGTGGACCAAACATTTAATCAATAAGAAATCCAGTTTAAGGTCATGGTGGACCCAACAGCTTGATAACAGCCCAGTTTAGGGTCTTGGTGGACCTAACAACTTCTCTATCCTTGAACCCAGATTTTGCCACGAGCTTTCTTCATCCTAGTTTCAAGTTTTTCTTCTTCAAAAAAAAAAAATATCTCCTAGAAGACGAAACCTTCTGACTTCATTGCTTCAGCTGATCAATCTTGCAAATACTGTGCCTTCACCCATAGGGAATGTATCTTCTCTTTTAACTGGCAAAAGCACACTTATAACAGGGCCTGTTTATCCTGTTATGAGAAGAAAAGAAAATGTTCTGGCTTGTACTGTGGTTCTTTCCCCATCACTGCTACTAGCTTCGCCGCCTTCTGCAAACCTCTTCCTTCTTCTTCACCTTCTACTCTACCCCCTATTCCATCAACCTCTAAAGATCCCATCCCTTTTTCTCTGTCAGCCTATTTAAATCTTTCTCCATCACCTAATCCTCTGGGTCCTTCTCTCCAATCTAGACTTGCTGCTACTCCCCCAAAAACTCTTGCTGCTCCCAGGGCCATGCTTCAACCTTGTAACAATTCTTCTCCTTCTTCCAACATCTTGAAGCACAAAAGGTCCTATAATAGCCAGCAGTCTTCATCTTCTCTTGTATCATCCAAAAGGCCCAGAACATCTACTTCAAACACCAAATCCAACACCAGTCCTCCTCATCTATCAAAAATAAAAAATCCTTTTCTAAACATAAAAAATCCCACTCCATTACCAAGTAAGCCATTTATCTATGATCATGATAGTGTTGACACAGGATAGTTGCCTCTTTTTATTTTCTTAATCTTCAGGTTTTAATTTGCTGATATTTTAATTTGATAAGCGTCCACCGGTTCTCCAATTTCATATTCAGCTTATGAACTACCAGAACCTAATCCAAGCTTACCTAGAGTTCCAATTCACCTAGTGTCTGAAAAGCTTTTTGCTAATTTTAATAACCTTATCGCTTATTTCCAACAATACCCGCCCTCTGATAGATCAGAATCTTGGATGAGAGAGCAACTGTTAAGAGACCTTTTCAAAATAGCCAACTGGCTTCAACACTATCGTGACCGAGAAATAAGATTCGAATCCCAGGAAATCGATCAAGGTCCTTCTAAATTTTCTAATTTCGATTCTTCAAAAGATAACAACCCTTGATGGTGTTCTTCCTGGTATGTAGCTTTCTTGAATAATGTTTAAAAAATAAAATATAAACATCTAAACTACCTAAAACTAAAATACCTTTTTTTTTATTTATTTATTTATTTTTTTTATTTATATATATATATATATATATATTTTTTTTTTTTGTGATTTAAAATAAAAGATTTTTTTTTAAAAAAGATAGTTTTGAAATAAAAGTTAAAATTTAATTTTTAAAGAAAGATAAACGAATGTGAAAAGAAAGTTTAAAAAAAAGTTATAAAAATTTTTAAAATAAAAATTTTAAAAGATGCCCTCCGGCCATTTGATGAGCCATACCCTAGACATCATACCCACATCCAAGTGCAACTTGATGTGGTTACACAATTTTAAGAAATTGCAAAGAAAAGAAAATAAATTAAAGTTTTTTAAAAGATAATTTTTATAATGATGATCACTGGGTGGGCTCCCTCCAATTTATAAAAATGATTAGAGACCACCAGTGAGCATCACCTTTACAATAATTCATAATATAAATTAAAGAAAAGAAATCACAATCTACATAAAAAATCAAAAACAAAATAAAATAAAAAGAATCTTGAATCCGGCGTTGAGAGCGGTGTCTCTTGATTTGTTCCAGTTTATAATCTTAATGGACTTCCTAAAATTAAAAGACAAAGCCAGGATTCAACTAGAAACAGGGAAAATTTTGGAAACGAACATTATGGGGTAATTGTGTATAGAGCAGCCAGCCCATCAATTACCCCCACACTTGCCAATATTAAATTAAGAAGGTTCCCCTGTGAACACTTCTTCCAATAAATTTTAAAAAATTTTCCAACACTATCTTCACCCATATTTAAAGAATTTTAAGTTTTTGAAAATTTCAAAGAAGGTCTTCTTGAATTTCGTTAAGTTTCATCATAGTTTCGTCGACCATATACAGTGTAACGATAGTAAAGTATTTTGATAAAAAAAGAAGATAGTTTATCCTTGTTGCGGAGGTCGATAAGATTTTTATAAACATCATAGTTTATCCTCATTGCGGAGGAATCCATAAAACTTCGTCAATATGATAGTTTATCCTCATTGCGGAGGATAATAAAATTTGATAAATTTCATAGTTTATCCTCTTTGCGGAGGAAGACTTTGGCACTCCTGGTGCCTCTAGGATAGAACCGTTTCACTTGATCCGCCGCTACCCTCTTCTTCAATACTACTCCATCCAACTCTTCTAACACATATGAACCACTGGAAACTTGCTCCTTGATTTTATACGGTCCATTCCACCTATCTGCAAACATCTTTCCCCATTGACTTTCCAAACTCCTATTACACACCAAGACCATATCTCCTGGATTCAAAGGTTTCCTTAATTGATGTGCCAACCGCTCATCTCAATATCTGACTGATTGATTTTGGATCTTCATCATCCGCAAATATGCCTTTTCTAAATATTCTTCTTTCTTTTCTAGCTGCATCATTCTTGCACACAATAATTCTTCAGTAGTTTTGACCATGTCCCAGTCAACTCCAAGATATGATTCAGCTTCTAAATCAACCGGTAAAACTGCTTTCTGTCCAAAAACAAGTTCATAAGGTGAAAATCCTGTCGTCCTTTTGGCAGTGATTTGATCAGCAAATAAAACTAAAGGTAAATAGTGCCTCCACTTTTCGGCACTTGTCCCACACATTTTAACTAAAGCATCCTTAATAACTTGATGCCCTCTTTCAACCATACCTTCAGCTTCAGGATAATATGGGGTTGCTACCCTAACCTTTGATCCAACTTTCAATACGGCCTCTTTAAACTCTGTCTTAAATTCAGGACCTCCATCTACCGTTACCAACTTCATCACCCCATACCTATATACCCAATTATTCAAAAAAAATTCTGCCACATTTTTGGCAGTTAAATTAATAAGAGGCGCTGCCTCTACCCAACCAGATAAATCATCTCTGGCCACAATTAAATATTTATACCGTCCCTCTTTTATATGAACGGCATCTAAACTAACTCTTCCAAAGAGTGTATATTCACCAGTCGCGCATCCAGGTTCTTTTGGCCTTAAATAACTTTGTCTTTGACATTCTTCGCATGACTGAACCCACTGTTTAAGAGCCATCTTCATGCCAGGCCACCAAAATCGATCAGAAATTCTTCTAAAAGTTTCTCCAACGCCTCTATGCCCGAGATCTTCATGCAGTGATTTCAAAACTAATTCTTGCCCCTTCTGTTGAGTTATAACTACTTGAGGATTTGGATACCTTCTCCTCATTAAACGTTGACCAGATAGGTAAAACGTAGATGACTTCCTCTTGATAGCCACCCATTCATCGTCTTCACAATCTTCTGGCCTCTCTAAAGTCAACAAATATTTGACTAACAAAAAATAAAAACCAGTCTGACCCCAGACTTCATCTTGAAAATCGATTAATATAACATCAATAGGAACTTCTCTATCACCAATATCACCTGCACATGAATAAGCCAATAATCGTTGACCCCTAAATAAATCTTTAATCGAGCTATGTCGTCGTTTTTCTTCTGAACCTTTGGATCCTTCATAAACCGTATTTGAAAATACCTCTTTCTCTTTATCCACCTTTTTATTTGAATTCTCTAATTCTCCAACATATACACCATTCCTTAACTTACTACTATCCCACACTACCAATCCATCTTCCTCTACATACACCACATCTTCTTCTACCTCCTTTCTACCGAATTTATCTACACCTTTTCCAACACCTTTATTAATATAAAAACTATTTTCCAGTTTATCCTCTTGGTGGAGGTCATCATCACCATAATCTAAACACAATAGTCCTGCCAGTTTAACCTCATGGGGGAGGTATGGAAAGTCCTTAGCTCCTTTAGTGCTGGCTTTGATAATAGGTATATCTTCATCGAACTCTTCTGAGTCTGAATCTTCTTCAGTGGGTGGTCTCCTTGATAAACCATCTGGCAAAGTAAAAGTTTTGCCAGGCTTATGAACTAAATCAAACGAAAAATGTTGAATAAAAGCTACCCATCTCGTCATGGGTGCGTTCGGTAAACTTGGGGAATTAATCATCTGGATTAACGATTTTGCATCCACTTGCAACTCAAAATGTTGCCCCCACAAAATATGCTGAAGTTTCTTCAGTATTTTTGCCACACCACGTAATTCCAATTTTGGTTGAGAATATCTTGATTCTACCTCAGTAAATACTACAGATTCATACCTAACTGGCCTGATGTAACCAGATTTATCCATCTGAGACAAAACCGCCCCAGCTGCAACCTGACTTGAATCAACTGCTAAATAAGTTCTACCAGCATCTTTTCCATAATCCAACTTGTGCAGGACTAAATCCTTCCCCACAACCTCCTTCAACTTCACAAACGCCTTCTCACACTCTTCATCCCACTCCCAGTCTGCATCCTTTCTCGTTAACCGTCTCAATGGAGCTGCCAATGAAGAAAAGTCCTTAATAAACATTCTAACATATACGCAAACGCCTAAAAACCCTCTAACTTCGGTTGTATTCTTGGGTCTTGGCCAGGACTGAATTTTGTTAACTTTCTTCTTGGACATAATCCTACCCTCTCTACATACCACATGGGCTAATATTTCTAAGGCTGGCACACAACATGAAAATTTTGAATCTGAAACAGTTAAACCAGCCTCTTCAATTTGAAACAAGATTCTTTCTAATGTAATTGCAAACTCCCAAATGAATTTGCGTATCCCGGGATTCACTTCCAACACCTGGTTATCATAGTCGGTTGTTGGTCCCTTAATTCCTCCATCATCTATAAAGATTCCAGCATATTGTGGAATTTCTTCTTGAAGGATCCAAGCCATCTGAGCTTGATAAACTGCAACCGAATTTGTTGCTCCTTGAGGTAATCTTGTTAACTGTAAATGTCCAAGTGGTGTATCGAATGTAGTGAGAGGCCTTGAGTCCGGATGTAACTCTCTCTCATCATATCCACCCATAATATCTCCTAAACCATAACACACTCTCCCTGCAAACGCTTCAACAAACTCCTCAGCACTAGGCGGTATCCCAGCATCCTTTATTGTAACCCTATTTAATTCCCTAAGATCATGAACAACTCTAAGCTTGCCATTCGGTTTCTTGACACAAAATACCGGACTAGAATAACTTGATGTTGATTGCTCATACAGTCCAGTGCGTATCTGTTCTCTGACAACTTCAATATAGGCTTCTTTTAATGCAGCCGGAATAGGAATCGGTTTCTGCTGCCACGGTTCATGACATACCACAGGAATCTTGTAAGGCTCTTCATAGGAATGCTTCAACACACCCCTCTCCTCTTCTACAAAAGCAATGGCCTTCTCTTGCTTGACCATCACATCCAACAACAACTTCTTCTCTTCTCCAGTCAACCAACCATCAGGTCTAAAATTAACAACACCCAGTCTCTCAAAAGTGATTCTTGACGTCTCAGAAAATTCAGGCGGATTCTTTACCAAGGGACTTTCATAAGGATCTCTTGATAACCTTGGTCTTCTCAAGGGTAGATTTAATTTGGCAGGTAGCTGTTCATTAATAGGTGGAACTTTATTTGCTACCTTCTTATATTTGGCTGCATCCACATCTAAATAAACTTGAGGTAAAACATTTACTTTTGTATCACCATTAAAACTTTCATCAAATGAATCTTGTTGATCGCCAGAATCGGAATAAGAAAAATTAGAAAAATATTTTATTTCATTTTTAAATTTTACCCTTTTCTACTTTCCCTTGTCTAATTTATGAACAGATTTTCCAACACCTTTGCTTTCCTTTTCCAACAGTAAATCACCCGTAAAGAAAGTTGGCAGTTTAACCTCTTGCTGGAGAACCGGAATTGAATTTTCACAAAAATAATTTTTTTCTGTTTTAATTATACTGAGATTTTTAATCGGATTTTGATGTGATTTTTGCAGTTTACCCTCTTGCTGGAGGTCCATAATAGAAGGAGATACTTGCAGTTTAACCTCTTGCTGGAGGTCCGGAATAACATTTTCACAAAAATTATTTTTTTGAGTTTTAATTATACTGAGATTTTTAATCGTATTTTGATAAGATTTTCGCAGTTTACCCTCTTTCTGGAGGCCCATAATAGAAGGAGATAATTGAAGTTTAACCTCTTGCTGGAGGTTACAAAACATACCCTTCCAATTTTTATCCAACCTAATTTGGCCCATTTTGCCTTTTTCACCGTTTTTAAATTTAATAGAAAAACCGGGTAAATCCAATAAACATATAGAAAAGTCCAAAACGTATTTGCACTCCAAAGTAATTTTAACAGAAAATAATTGAGAATCCACTTGAATTATCTCCAAGTGAGCTGACCTATTGCAATCCGGGATCTCATCCTGAGGAGAGATTACAACATTAGAGCGATCAGCCCCTGCTACCCCAAAAAATGAGGGCATTCATCCCTTTCCAACAAACATAATTCACCAGAAGCCGTCCGTTTAATATACCGCTTCTTGGTGCATACACAACACTGGCACAGAGTAGTAATCCCTGGCCATGTTTCCCAAACTTCATCTCCAGGAGGCGCTAACCGCATATGTAACCTCCGCATATCTTCACCAGTGATTTCCAAACTAATCCCCATGCCAGCTTGATACCCTATCCTGGCCTCAAAATCCATCAAAAAAGGACCTCCAAGAACAGTTTTGACTGCTCCTCTGGCCACATAAAAGTGAACCTTACCAACAGATCCACCAATGCCTAACCTGACATGCTCAGCTGTACCCATCAGCTCTGTTGCATGCCCTCCGATGCCTCAGAGGTTTCCCCCAGTTCCACTTTTAATTGGAAAGCCTATACTTGTCGCTTGCTCCAATGAAATTAAATTAATTTGAGACCCTGAATCGTCCAAGGCCTTTACTTCTTTACCATATAGAGTTACCACCAGGTAACCCAGGGGAGCGGAAAAATGCGTATCTAAATCTTCACCAAACTTTTCAGCATTTTCACAAATATATTCCACCTCTCCAGTGGAAACCCGACGCCTCGTCAAATGCTTCTTTTGCTTTTCAGCAAGCGCCGGACTAATCGTAAATAACTCCCCTAAAGATAAGGGAATCTGCAGTTGATTCACCCTATTCAAAACTGCGTCCATCGCATTAGCTTGACCAGAAACTACTGGCCGCTCATACTGGACCTTTGATTTAACAACCTTGGCCCTGGGTACCTCTTGAGGTCCAACCGAGCCATCTTCACCCCCCATTATAACATCTTCACTTTCTATAACCCTAACTCCGTCACCAGCTTCTTGCACTAATCCTGATCCATCGCTAGTCCTTCTTACACCCTCCATTGGGATGGGACCGCTAAAACTTGGTCTGGGTAGAGACGCCAACGGTACGTCCTCCTCAGAATCCGAATCATCCTCTGGCATAGGCTCACCATTTAAATCAAACTTGCCATAACTAGGGGGCCCCATATCAGCAATCCCCTTCTGCATTTTATATAATTCGTCCTTAGAGTAAGGGTTCAATTTGTTGGCGGCAGTTTGAGCACTAGAATTCTTGTCCTTAGAGTAAGGGTTCACTTTGTTATTGGCCTTGCCAGGATTAGCCCTCAATTGGCTCTGAATGCTACTTTTCGCCTTAGTAGCAGCTGCTCTTCTAGCAGCATTAACATCATATTCGCCAGCCATACAGCTACCCTCCACCTGGGCAACTGTTGCCAGCTCTAAACCACCAAAAGAAGTAGAGAACATGGCTTTACTGACCTCTTTCTCCTTGCCCTTGTCAGCTTTACCACCATTACCATTTCCATTTTTGCCACTCTTGGCATTAACATCTTCATCCGTCACCTCTT